>OZ023174.1:14133401-14685901 GCA_963678695.2 Diplodus puntazzo | reverse complement strand
ATCCCAAAATGTGTGCCTCAGTCCATCCTCTATGCTGTACACAGCAAGCTTGGTCTGACAGAAACCCCACCCCTTGTCCTTATAAGTGTATTATTTGGGTCATTGTGTAAACAAGTATCCTCACGTATATATTCATACACGCACACACACACACACACACTGTGGGCAAAGCTCTGGTAGGCTGCAGGAAGAGGAGATAGGAAGGTAGGAGGGAGGACAGAGAATCTCCAGGGAAATCTATAGGTGTGTGTTTGTGTTTGTGTGTATATTTAAGGGGATTGCCAAAAGCTGTGGACCTGCATATGTAAACAGAAACAGACCAACACTCACTCATAAACTCACATTCAGGCTTGCACACGCAACAATAAATGCACGCAATATTCACACACTGCTGTGCCTCCTCTGGCAGGCACACACAAACACACACACAAACTGTGTGTTTCAGAGATGAATAATGCTACTGTGCGTCTGGTGGGATGCACCACTGTCCCTGGGGCGGGTTGAATGCCAGGATATTGTGCTGGAACTGGCTGACACACAGACACACGCAAACACACACACACACAGACAAGCTCAGTCCTCTGTCTCCAGGTGACTCTGTTCCTTTTATAGAGCAGGAACACGCTCCACCCCTCCTCTCTTCTCTCTTTTGTATGAATGCATAAACACACACTCACATCCACAAACACAACACACACACACATGCATAGGCAGGCAAGAGATCGCAGACAAACATTGCCACGTGCACTCACATACTGGAAGAAACACAACAAAGCACCAACACACCCTGTGACACCCCAACTGGTGTACCGAAAGCATGCACGCCAACAAACACAGTTATACTTCCCGCTTCTCCTTGGAGGAAACTGGAGTTTGAATCCGTATAGGAAAAGACAGGGAAGAGAGAGGAGAAGAAAAGGGATAGTTCCTCAGTTGAACCTTTTATGAAACACTGCATCCAAAGCAAACCACAAAATATCTTAACTTTATTTGTTTAAGTAACAAATTGTTATATCTCAGAGTGGTTGAAAAAAATGTGCTAACTCTGGGGATTACGTTTGATCCAAAGGAATTATGAATAATGCATCATACAAAATCAGCTGGAAAGCTCAATAGCCACTAGGGCTCTAAGTGAGCCTCTAAGTGAGTTCCAGTACAGACTCAGTCAGTGATTCGACCCAACATGGATGCTCTTCAGTTGTCATCTTATCGCTGTGGCCTGCAGTCTTAGAGCATCTACCTGACCTCAATTAGTCACCCCTACATGCACACTGGTGGTGGCTATAATTATTTATTTATATACATATAAGTAATTAGGCTCCCACGTACCACTCTCTCTTTCTCCATTCTCTGCCAGACATGTCAATAACCGTACCATGCCTGCATCACACATCTGCCCCTCCATCTTCGGTAGCTGAAAACAGATCTGGAGCCACTGAGGGGCCATTTTATACATACACACACGTACAAATAATGCACATAAGCACACATATGTACAATGTCTTCAAATCTAGACAAGTGCTGTGAAAAGTATTAGTGCTGTGGTAAAATTATAGTTGCATAATCAAATAATGCCAATGAATTGAATATGTTTGTGTTTATGGATGAATTATATACATAATACTGTATCTAACTGGGATGTGCACACCTGTGTATGTTGTTTGTGTGGCTGAGTGTGACAAATATCATCTTCAGTGGTTCTCTAAGAGGGTAAGACTTTTGCTTTGACTCCAGGTGAATGTTAAAACAGCTTTAGACACTGAATATGAAGGGAGAAAATGCAGAATGGATAAACCAGGCTCAACTGTACTAACCGTCATCGTTTCTCTCTCTTTTCTCTCACTCTCCCCTCTCTCCCTGCCTTCAGAACCCCTAACCCCCCTTCCCCCCTTTCCCGCCTCACCTCACCTCCCCCTTTCCTGCCTTGCCTACAGACGGAGAGAGTGATGCAGTCCTTCCGTGAGCGCAGCGGTGGTTACCACAGCAACCAACCCTGCTACCAGCAGGAGCCCCATGAATTATCCCGCCTGGAGACCTACCGGCAACACCCACATCATCCCCACCCACAGCACCCGCACCCAGGTCCTGGTCCACATCCAGGTCCGGGCCCAGGCCCAGGGCACACCAGGTCAGGCTATGAAGCTCATTCACTGGCGAACCCCACGAGCATGCCTCCTGCAGGAGGACCAGGAACTGGAGGAGGACCCAAGGACTGTTACAGCCAGCAAGCCTACCCTGGTTACCCAGGCAACACTGGAGGAAATGGGAGTGGAAATGGGGCCCCAGCACCCTCGCAAGCAAAGAAAACTTATAGAGGAAGCAAAGTGCCCCCATCAAACCCCAGTCAGCACTTACAAGGCTATGGTAACCACATGGGCCCTGGGAATTACTCAGCCCAGTATATGAGCGAGGGCCACCTCCAGCAGAAATGGGAGGACCCAGCCCAGTTAGCACAGTATGACCAAGAAATGGTGGGGCGTATGGAGGCTGGTGGCACCCCTGCACCGGGCTCCTCCCAGTACATGGACCAGAACATGCTAGGCCACTCCCAAACCCAGTGCCACCAGCCCTCAACCCCTGCCTATACCAGCCCCCACCACCAACCCCACCCACCTAACCCTGCCCCCTCCCCTCTCATGTACCCTCAGAGTCACCTGCACTACCCCCAGCACTCACCCTCTCCTTCGCCATACATGGAAAAGTGCAGCCCTATGCCCCACTGTTATAAAGGTTACAATATGCCCCCCAATTCCCAGTATGGCAGACAAATGACAAGTCACAGCAATCTGAAGCAGGGGGGTTACAGGTCAACCCAGAACAGTTACGGCTACCAGCAGCCTCCATCCAGAGGTTATGAGCAGCAGCCCCCGTTACAGGCCATGACCAACCCCCAGGAGCCCCACCCTAAGTACCAACACTACAGCCAACCCCAACAAAACTACTGTCTCTCAGAGCTGTCTGTCAGATCACCAGAACAGTATTACCAGACTTGTAGCCCCTCCTCAAGCCACTCCCCTGCACGCTCTGTAGGGCGCTCCCCGTCATACAGCTCCACCCCTTCACCACTAATGACCAATCCAGAATCATTTCAGTACAGCCAGCCACCAATGACCCCTGGGGCAGCTTCCTCTTCCTCATCTTCTTCAGCTGGTATGCAGGAGCAAGCCAGCACCAACACTATGTTGATGCCACCACGCTCACACCCCTCACCCAATGTTCCACATGCAGCCTCTCACAGCTATACCACCACATCGCAGGTCCCCACAATGAAAGAACGTTTTTCAGAGAAGCTGTTGTCAAACCCCAGCTTGTGGAGCCTGAATGCCCTCACCTCTCAGGTAGAGAACATCTCTAATAATGTCCAGCAGCTGTTGCTTTCAGAGGCCCTGGTGGCCAATAAGAAAGGCAGTAAGCGCAACAGTGGAGGGAGCAACAGCAGTGCTGGAAGTGGAGCATCCTCCAAAAAGGGTGAGGAGTACAAAAGTCCTCCATATTTAGATGGTAGTGGTGGTAATGTTGGCGCTGGCCCCATGCAAGACCCCTACTCTACACCACAGCACCAACCAATGCCCATGGAACTACATGAGGGAGGCTACTCCAGCAGTAGTGATGAACAATTGGAGAGGGGCTACTATTACTGTGGTCAGGGCAGAAGTCCCGCACAGGCCCCCAATAACACACAACTCAGCCTGGATACAGCCTCTTCATGCTCCATGACATCTCCAGATGATATGTCCACCAGGTCTGGGGACTCAGGTCTGCACAACCTAACCCCTGATCCTACTAGATGCCAGTCAGGGCAGGGAGGAGATGGCATGAGTACTCCAGTGAAGAGCATTGGTGATGAAAGGTCTCCTACAAGCATTACAATCCCCAGTCCCTTGAAACAAGAAAGGGACTCCCCTTCGGATATACAACATATCAATGAGCCTGTCAAAGAAAACTTTGAAGAATCAGCCTGGACAGAGAAATCAGCTGACAAAGAGGAGATGACAACAGAAATAAACCCTGACCATGATAGAGATTCAGACACAACAAAATCGACAGAGAATCTGGAGAAATGGTCAGATGAAGAGAAATGCCCAGCTCTCTACAGCAAAGTAAACAAAGAGGTGACAGAAAAAAGCTATTGCTATAAGGAGACAGTTTACCAAGAGGTCCAGAGCAAATATGACCATGATGTAAGAGACTCAGTTGAACAGTCCCCAGCAGCTCTCTCTGACTCCAGCCACAAGGAACACTTTGGCCAAGAAACGAAATCCGAGGCATTTAAATCAGAGTCCCCAACTGCTTCTGAGAGCTCAGTGAAAACATTGCCTTTCATTTCTAGGGTTGACCTTGAACAGGATCAATATTCTACAGAGAAGGAGGACAGCTCAGAGAACACTTCTCCAACCCCCCAAGTTGAGACCTTAGATGAGAGCATCTCAGACAAGAGAGAGAGCAGAGATGAGGAAGACGAAGAGGAGGGGGAAGAAGAGGAGGATGCAGATGAGGAGGAAGAAGATGAAATACAGAAACAAGAGCAACATACTCTTTCTCCTCCCCTGTCTGCAGATGTTACAGAAGAATTGGGGGAGGGGGAGAAAGACAGTCAGACATCAACTGAGGAGCACATGAATAATAGAGATGTGGCAGAGAAGCCTCCTGGAGATCTCTGCAGCAGGACAGAGAGTCAGAGCACTGAGCACCATGTTGACAATGAGTCTGCAGGGGCGCCTGCCCATCCAAATGCAGCAGCAGCAACAGCAGCAGCAGAAGCTTCTGAGAGGGAATCAGCCATTGGTGATACTGTTCCTCAGCCTCAGTCTGCTATGCCAGTCTTCTCAGCCCTCAATGATAAGGCAACACCTCCAGCCAGGGATCATATTGATCACAGTGATGCTAAAGTGCTGGAGCCAGACTCTCCTCAGCTCCCAGGGAAGTCGATACTTCCCTCAGCCCCCTCCTGGGCAGACACTCCACCCTCTCCAAAGAAAGGTGATGAGGACATGGAGCCAGGCATCAGCTGTGCTAGTGCTGTGACCCCCTTGGCCAAGCCAGAGCCTGTGGCTCCATCTGCTCAGCCAAGGGCATTTGGACGTAAGCATGCCAGGGGCAGAAGGAGAATCATGCATTCAGGTGTGGCAATCAGACGACAGCTATGCTTGGAGCAGGAGGGGGAAAAGGAAGAGGAAGGGGCCCACTCGCCTACACAGAAACCCTGCATGCCCCCTAGCAAAACTGTGCTATTCTCAGATCAAATGGACCTTGCTCATCAGGAGTCTATTGTGAGTCAGACACCCAAAATGCTTACTGATGGTTTTCGTTCAAGAATGTGCACTCGCTCATTCAATGCACCAGACTTACCACCGAAAGTTGAGCCTCATGTGAAGAGAAAACCAGGCCCAAAACCAGGTTCAAAGCCTGGGCTCAAACCAGGGCCAAAACCTGGACCTAAACCAGGGCCAAAACAAGGAGCAAAGCCAGGTCCAAAGCCTGGGCCTAAACCTGGCCTAAAGCCTGGACCAAAGCCTGGGCCTAAACCTGGACCTAAACCAGGACCAAAACCTGTGCCAAATGAACCAGAGCTGTCACCGAAATTTGCGACTCCTCTGAAGCGTAAACCAGGACCAAAACCAGGTTCAAAACTTGGATCAAAACCTGGGTCAAAACCTGGGTCAAAACCTGGCCCAAAACCAGGCCTGAAACCAGGTCCTAAAGCAGGACCTAAGCCTGGACCCAAGCCTGCAGATGTTTTGCCCCCCACTGACTCAGCACCCATTAAGGCCCCAGTGGGTCGCCCCAAAGGCTCTGTTTCTAAAGCAAAGCTGGTGCAAGAAGAACCCATTCAGCCTGTGACAGGAATGCTGAGTAGGGGCAGGAAAAGCCTAAAAGCTGCAATATCACAAGAAAACCAGGATGTAAAACCAGTTAACCAGGAAGAAAAACAAGCAAACCATGAGGCAAAGGCGCCAGAAAAGGAGAGTAAGAACATGGTCCTGAGATCCAGAAAGCCCTCGCAAGAAAAGCTGTCGAAAGAAAAAGAGAAAATCATAGAGGAAGCTATTCTGCCCCACACAGTAACAGAATTCAAAGCCAGTGATGTGTCTCCAAAATTAGAGGAGTCTCTGACTGTGGAACAAACTCTAACTCCCATTCCTAACGCAGTCAAAAACAAGGATGTTCCAGCAGACCCACCTGCATCATTGGCCTCACCCGTCCCAACTGAACAAACTGAAGAAAAGACATCTCTTACAGTAAAAAGGAAACCTAGCCCGGAACCCTCTACAATGCCAGTAAAGAAAAAGAGGGGTCCAAAGCCAAAACCAAAACCAATACCACCCGAACCTCCCCTACTGGAACAGGTTGTGTCTTCACCGAAAGAGAAGGCTGTCCGGGGGCCCAAAAGAAAGCGAGGGCCACCCAAGAAAGCCCCTGTGGTCACTTCCCCACCCAAAGACACTCTTCCCAGTATCAGTGAAAGTGACATGACCAGTGATGTGCCTGTGGTGCCACCTCAGTGCCCCACTAAAACAAAAGTTCTCCCACCACGCAAAGGCAGAGGACAGAAATATGAAGCCATGGTGCAGAAAATTACATCTCCCAGCTCAAAGAAACACCCTCCAATTCCACAGATAGAAAGTAATCTGACTGATGATGTGACAACAAAGACTTTGTCTCAGCATGTCCTAAAGGAAGGTGAGACATCAACACTTGTTAATAGCACTGAGGTGATAGAGGGACAAGTAAAAAGCATAGAGTCGAGACAAGAAGTAATGAAACAAGTGAGGAAAGAAGAGATGACACAAGAGAAAGAAAAGAACGAGGTGAGTCAAGAGGTATCAATACCAGAGGAGGTGAGACAAGAGGTGGCAGAGGAGGTTGTAAATAAGGATGAAATAAGACAAGAGAACATCAAACAACGTGCACAGCTTGATGTTGGAGCTGACAAGATGTTGAGCTCAATGGAGGCACCAGCAGAAGTCAGGCCTCCAGGAAAGTGGACACAACAGGCCACAGATGATTTATCCTCTGTTGCCACTAAGTCCACCAGAACTAAAAGGAAGAGATGGGCCATGGTGGAGAGCACAGATGCCTCAGTAGTAGCCTTAGAAGCGGGGAGCCTAATAGTTACAACACCAAGGTTAGCCAAGCAGAGGGCCATTAAAAACAACCATGAGATGCACCTTAAGCAGAGGAGAAAGAAGAGAAAAGGTCAAGGCCCCCTCGAAGAAACAGACACAGTCGAGGAGACCAATATTGAAACAATAGAAGAACAGGAGAAGGAAAAGATAGAAGAGACAGAAACCAGCACAGAGTCCACAATACCTCTGCCAATCAGCCCAGATGAGATCACAGAAGCCCCCCAGGTAACCAGCACAGAACTCACTCAGAAACCTAGGAGAGGCAGGAAACCATCAGCAAATCCAGCCAAGAGGAAACATGGCAAAGCCTCCTCTGAGCAGATCCCTGGCAAACCAGTGAAAGTCCACAAAAAACCTGGGCCAAAACCTGGGATGAAAGATGCCATCGAGGTTATTGAGGCAGTGGTGAGGGCTGCAGGATGTGAAGGGGCCGAAAAAGAGGAACGAGAAAAAGAAGAAATGGAAAGAAGGGGAAAGGAAAAGATGGAAGAACAGGAGACTTGCATTGTGGGTCCTGTCGTGACAGTATCAGAAAAACAGACTGAGACCATTTCTGTGAAAAGAATCAGGCGCAGACCAGTTCATCAAAACTCTAAACTGTCTTTCTGTCCTTATGTACGGATTAACAACTCCAGAGACTTTTCATCTTGGTGTGCCATAGTCAACAAGCCTGAGGATGCAGTAATATTTCAGAGACGTAGAAAAAAGGGCATACTCAGAATGAGGAATCCCTTCACAGTTGCAAAAGGAGTGCCACACACTGCTGCCATGCTACAGGGACCCCTGGTAAACAAAAATCTAACTGAAAGGTGTCTTTTATGTAGCCTGTGTGGAAAGCAAGCGAATTACAGAGACCTTGGTGATCTGTGTGGACCCTACTACACAGAGGATGGCGTTCCTAGGAAACTTTTGACGATCAGGCACGCAGAATCCCTCAGGGAAGAGTCTGAGAAGACAGAGGAAAACAACGGTAGCAGCACGAATGATCCAGGCCACTCATCAAAGAAGGAGGATGAGGGCAGCACAGAAAAGGAGGGCAAAACAGAGGCATCCGCTCAAGAGGGCAGTAGTAGCAGACATCATTGGCGCCACCGAAGGGCGGAAAGAACAGAAAGAATGGGTCAGGAGGGTGGTCCGCGAAGGTTAACTCTCCGGGAGAGGTTCAGGAGGATGAAGCAGCTCCAAGCCATAGGCTCAGGGGCCCCAAGTGACCAAGAGGGCAGCAACAACATATTCCAAAGGCTACAAGTGGAGGCAGAGGCTAAGGAGCACTGGGCACATGAAAACTGTGCCATCTGGACCAAGGGGGTCATTATGGTAGCTGGGAGGCTATATGGACTGAAGGAGGCTGCCTGCAAGTCGGCCCAAACGGTACGATAGCAAATATCAACATTGATGCTTATGAGATACCATGTACAGACAGTTTAAGAATGTGTGCAGCTTCTTTGAGAAATTGCTGCTAACTTTCACCTTTTTTCTTCCCTTTCTTCTCTCTATCCCTGTGTGCCTCTATGGGTCAATTTTGTTTGTTTCTTTATTGGTCTCGGTCCATATGTCCCTCTGTCTGACTAACCCCAGAGCTGCTACAAGTGCCAGATTGTGGGGGCGTCCCTCAGCTGCTGCTGGAGAGGCTGCTCTCATAAATACCACTATGTCTGCGCCAAAGAGATAGGTAAGAGACCACAGCAAGAGAGAGGAAGAGAGCAACAAGGGATGAAAAGGGAAGAAAAAGTTGGGAATAGGGAGGAGAAATGTGAAGGGAAATTGGGAATGGGAAATTGAACGTGTGTTTAGAGGGCAATAGGGAGGGTTACAAATAAAGCAGGTAGCAAAAGGAAGAAATATGAAAGGGGAGGGAAGAAAGGGACGGGAGGAAAAGTGGATGTCAGTAAAATGAGAGAAGGGAAATGCATCAAGAAGTAACATTATTGAGTGTGAGGAGAGATGTCTGAGAGTGCTAGGGGAGGGGGGAGGAGAGGGAGGGAGCTTTGAATAAAGGGGATGATGAGGGAAAGTGGGACCCTGGAGTGTGCAATAGGGAGAGAGGGAAGAGATAGAAGGAGGATGGTGTGCATGTGTGCATTATTGACCACAACCCCCGTGGCGCCGTCCATCCATTCTCACATCTGGGGACTGAATGTGCATGTGTTTTTGTTTGTTGCATGCATTTACGTCTGTGCCTTCCTGCCTGAATGCCTGCTTAAACGCTATCGCGTCTCATTGCCAACGTACGTTCTCTCCTGCTGATTGCTTTTGTGTGTTCCTGGTCGTTGTCAATAAAAGTGTGTCAGCGCATGTGCTGTGTGGTGTTCGCCTTATATTACCTGATGCCAGGGCAGTACAGTGTGAGGATTAGAAGGCCTGCCACGTCTGCCTAGCCAGCACAGGGAGCAGAGCGGGGCCCTTTTTAATCCTGCTGAGTGCACCAGCCATATCTGACTGCCTGCCTGCCTGCCTGCACCACAACTCATCCACTCAGTCTCTCTCTTTCCTCTGTTGCTCTCTCTCTCCCTCTCTGCCTCTTTTTTTGCCCATTTTTCATTTTAACCCTACCTCTTTGTCATTTATGTGGCATTTTTCGGGTGGGGGGGAGGGGGTGTATTCGCCTCTTGCTTTTTGTTTCATTTATTGTTACTGTCTACACGCGACCGTTGCTTATTCTCTCCTTCTCGTTGCTTTTCTTTCTCTCTTTGCGCCCCAGGCTGCACATTCCATGAGGATGATTTCTCCATCAAATGTCCTAAACACGAGGTAAGAAAATTAAAGCCTACCAGTTAATCGCTGCATATCAGTCCTTAAATGATCCATTTTGAGGGTTTAAAAATCTTTTCAGCGGACTTCTGCTGATTGACACCCAATTATTACTGCACGCTGCTTTAACAGTGAGTCATGCATAGACGAAGGGAGGAAGGGTTAGACGGAGACTGCCAACGTCTCAGCCATGTGCTTAGTTGTATGGAGTGGTGGAAATCAGTGCATTTACCCAAGTACTGTACTTAAATCCACTTTTGAGGTACTTGTATTTTGAAAATTTACTAATTTATACCTTTTTGCGACAACATTTTGAAGGCAAATACTGTACTTCTTTCAAGCAACTTGAGATTTAGCAGATTCAGATTATTAGAGATCATCATGGATCATTATAACATCTGAAATCTGCTAACAAATGATGATGTGTTACTATAGATTAAAGGGGCACTACATAGTTCTGGAGAAGAGATTCAAGCTCAGAATTTTTATATTTACAATATCAATGAGGTAACAACACTAGAAAGCTAGAGAGGTGGCAGGGTCCACCAAATATAAACAAAGTAAAACAGTAGGACATTGTGTTTATTTTGGTGTTGTTTGCTTAGTTTCTGTCAATGAAAGTGCCCCTTTAAGATACCCAGCAGTACGTAAAGTAATTAGAATCAGCTTCGCCTTTACCAGCTGCAACAATAAGAATTGAGCTCCATAATGCCTTTATAATTATAATCCACTAATATGATATAAGTCATTTTGAAATGCTTCTTTCCGCACTTTTAAGTATGTTAAGCACTGGCAGACTCATGGGGAATGCAGGTGCCCGCATGTAAAAAAAAGATTTTTAAAAAAAAACACAGCACAAATGCCCTCTTGGATGCCTCTTTGGTAGATAAAACATGATAAAGTGCCCTCTGTGATTCCCTTCCAGCGGGCAAACCTGATTAAATGCCCTCTTTTCACTATAAGTATATCACAACTTATGCGTGCTGGTGTCCATATGATGCCCTTTTACATTTTTTTGCCCCTGCCCCTCAAATATCCTGTGTCCGCCTCTGATTTTAAGTCTCTCTTTGCTAATACATTTACTTTAAAATTTTGAATTCAGGACTTCTGCCTGTAACTGAGTATTATGACGCTGCAATGCTGCTACCTTTCATTAAGTTAAAGATGTAAGTACACTCTGTACAAGTTCCCTTTAGAACCCTCATAGTCTCTCTGCTCTGAGACCCACTCTGCGTCTCGATTTTTTTTTCTCCCCGCCCCTCCTCTCCCTCCCTATCCTATTTTATTCTCCCCCAACCTCCCTATGCTCCACCCTTCATCTGTCTCCCCAGCACAGAAAAAAAAATATTGAGTTCACACATTGCTGTCACAAGCAGCAGCGCCATGGCTAGATAGATGATACAGTGCGGAGGCAGAAAACACAATTGTCAGCTCTTGTAAAACAGAGAAAGAATCAAAGGGGGAAAACACAAGGGTTCAGGTTGGTGTTCAGGGCACACCGGTATCAAGTACCACATCCAACCCCGGCCGTGCCGGTAACTCATGAAGGCCGGGATCTCATCTTGGACTGACGGATATTTCGTTACCAAAATCGATATGTTCCCAATGACCTTGGCAAGCTACGCCCATATCAACCACCACTAGCTGTGTAAACACTTAGTTATGTGCCCTTTGTGTATTACTGTCACTCAACACCCTCTGTTATGACTGCGGACCACTGCAACTACATCAGGTCACCCTTTCTGTATTAACGTGAGGGGTCTCCGCGGTTTCCCTTTAAGAGGGACGCCATCTGGTGGTGGCGTGTTTGCTCTGCAGCACAGAGAGGAAGGTCAAATGCAGAGAGAGGGAGGGAGGGAGGGAGGGCTGGGGGGAGTAGAGAGGGAGAGATGCTGACATTCAGCAGGGAGCAGCGGAGCATTGAGGCAGCAGTGGCCTCCCTTCCTCCCTCCCCTCTCTGCATTTCCCTCCCTCCCTCCCTCCCTCCCTCTCTCCCTTCCTGTTCTCCTCTGTGCAGACTGACGGGGATGAAAAGCTGGCTGTTGATCAAAAACACCCCACCCAGCATCACTGCCTGCTATCCTCCCCGCACGCTTTCTCTCCACCTCCGCCCATTCTCCCTCTCTCACTCTTTCACTCGTTAATTCTCTTCACTCCGTTTTTTTTTCTCCACTCCCTGTTCCCCCGTATTTTGCCTCTGCGCCCCCCTGCTGCGCCAGCTCCCTCCGTCTCTCACTCTCTTCACCTCTCATCTCCTGCGAGCTCCCTTTTCCATTTTCATCCGGTCCTCCCTCCCTCTCCCTCTCTCTCTCTCTCTTCTTCTCTCTCTCTCTCTCTCTCTCTCTCTCCCTCTCTCATCTCCTCTCCTCACCTCAACTCCCACGTCTGAGCGGCAGAAATAGAGTATGAGAGAAACGGAGAGAAAAAGGAGAGCAAGACACAGAGAGATTGTTGTTAGCGGGCTGAGGCAGAGCTGTCATCAGCTGAGGGATCTGAAGGTCTCTCTGTGTGTGTGTGGGGGGGGGGGGCTCTGCGCTGTGCCAATTTGCGCTGAGCAGCCTAATCAAAGGGTGGAGCAGACACGAACACATACGTGTACACACATGCACACACACGAAACACGCAGCCACCCCACCCATGGGTCCCCCTCTCTGAATCTTCTCCCACGAGCCGCGTTCGCTCGGTTTTAAGGGTGATGGAGCACACGTATCGACGAAATGTGTGCGCACACGGTGGAGCCGAGGGACACACACACACACACACACACACCGTGACACACACACACACAAGCTCGTCAACAAGGTTACCTGCGAGCTCACACACGTACGTACTCGTATGAGCGTCGTGGAGAGAAGACAGCCGGCAGAGAGGCAGGGCGAAAGAGAGAAACTGCTGTTCTGCCGCGGCTGAGTGGGAACAAAAGACGAATGGGGGCAGTTACATCAGAGAGCGACAGAACGAAAGAGACGGAGAGAGAAGAGAAAAGGGGGCAGCGGAGGGAGAGACAGTCGGCGACGGAGGAACAAGTGAGATTGAAGGTGTCAAAGAATGAGAGGTGCTCCGGGGGAGAGAGGGAGGGCGACTTCAAAGAGAAAAGGAAAAGAGGGAGATGGAAAGAGGGAGAGATAAGAAACGGAGAGGCTGCAAAGCTGCTGGTCCGAGTCCAGGCCATAAGGACGGGCAACTGGCAGTTCAGACAGAATAGACAGAGAGGGGCGAATGGGAGATACTGGTGGGCTGCAGAGGAGGATAAGGGGAGAGAAAAAGCGCTCCGGCAGCACCAGCAGCAGCACCACCACCACCACCAGCGCAATTAGGGGGCGTTCCTGCTGTGTCTTTCACGGTGGAGCTGGTTCACTGGCCAGCTGTATCCGTCTCCACACTCCACTCCTGCCTGCACACTGCAGCCCGGCTTTGCTTTCACGTCTGCAGAAACACTCCCAAAGGCGCATGTACGGCTCACACAGCACATGTGAGCCCAGCTTATATAACAGGTCAGACACACAGGAAGGTCTGTGCAATAGTGTTGTGTCGGTCGCGAACGTGTCGTTCGAAAGAACGAATCTTTTAAGTGAACGAAGTGAACGGAATCACTTCAGGAACTGATTCGTTCCTTTCTCAGTTCAGTTGAGCTCAGCCGCAAGCATGCCGGCCGGTAGTGGAACTGCCGCGAATCACTGTGTGATTCGTTCCTGATTCGCGAACCTACTGCATACAGAGAACTGTCTGAGGACGTGATTCTCGTTCACGTACTGTGCTAAAAGGAGCGCTGTGTCACTCACTCACTCACTCACACAGGGCAGAGTTGATTCTCGTTCAGTAACCGTACTGCTAAAACTAGCGCTGTGTTGCTAACATCCGTGTAGCATCATGTTAAGTGATTTTGCTGCACAGTAAAAGTCACTCACGTTCACGAACGTGATTCTCCGACCTGCTGAGGACATGTATCACGTTCGCGAACGTGATTCTAAGCAGGACGTGAATCACGTTCGCGCGGTCATTCACGTTCGCGAACGTGATTCACGTTCACGGTGATTCACGTTCACGGTGATTCAGTGACAGCTGCGCGAACGTGATTCACGTCCTCAGCAGGTCGTTCGCGAACGACTGATTCACTCATGATTCGCGTCGCTGGGGACGTGAATCTCGTTCACGTACTGTGCTGAAAATGGCGCTGTGTCACTCACTCACTCACTCACTCACTCAGGGCAGAGGAGGTGATTCTCGTTCAGTAACCGTACTGCTAAAACTAGCGCTGTGTTGCTAGTATCCGTGTAGCTTCATGTTAAGTGATTTTACTGTGCACAGAGGACACTTTCACCATGTAATAGTTTTAGTGCATGTATACCACTCAAAGCAGCGCTGCCTCTCCCGCGTATGATTGTGTACTATAGTCCATGAACGCACCGTCCCCCAGTAAGTGAACGTGAACCTCAGGGCTGAATCATGAACTGAATGACGGATCGTCTGGCTGTTTATCAGTTCAGGGAGTTGGAGAGCACTGAACGATTCGGTGAACGAATCTTTTGAACGAATCATTTTAATGAACTGATTCTAGAGATTCAGTACGGTAAAAAGAACTGCCATTCCCATCACTACTGTGCAAGGTGCGCTGCGTAGTTTTTGGGGAAGTCACTTTAATCAGAAGAGAAAGGATCTTCGTTGCCTAAATAAGCAAACTCTCGTAGTTGTCAGGACTGAATCAACTGTATGTGGGGGACCCTGCCACTTGCCTGGCTTCAGACAGTGTTCTGGGAACCGTATTTTCCTCTGAGAACAGCTTGTTTATTCAGTTATAGAAAAAAACAACAACCATTATAACCTCATTCATGTTGTAAATATTGAAATTCTCCAAAACTACATAGCGACAGGAAATGCTATGTGCGCAGAGAGGAAGGCCTCCGAACGTCCGACTCAGCTCATGTGCTTTCTTCTTTCTCTGTGTTTGTATTTATGTCAGTCTCTCTTCCCGTTTCCTGCAGGACCTGTAAGATATTCCAGTAAACCGCCTGCACCACCAACACCACCTCTCAGCCGGTCAAGCGTCACCTATCCAGCGAAGGCAAACAAAAATGCCACCCCGACAACAGCCACCTGTACCTAAAAAAACACGGTGCTGACTGATGATGGACAGGCATATCAGCCAGTGGGGTGGGAGGCTGCTGCGCCTGCCGCGGTGGAGCCGGGAGCAATACGAACCCTGGAGAACGTTCTCAACTGAGAGTAGCAGCTCCCTGAACCCAGCCTGGAAAATGTGTTTTCTCCACTGAGCTCCCCCCCTCACTGGAAGGCAGCGGCACTGTTTAACAGGAGGATAGACTGCGCTTTAGAGTCCGTGCGCCTAGGGCCCAGTGCACAAGGGGGGGGGCTGTTTGAAATGCAGAGCGAGGAAGGTGTGTGTGTGTGTTCTGCCTTCGGATGGGTTGCTATCACATTCAGACACCTGGCGGACACTGATTGGACAGGAGCATCCCTCTGGCCACCTTGTCCGTGGGCCAAGAGGTGTGTATGTGCGTGCGTGAGCTGGCGTGAATGTGTGTGTGTGTGTGATAATCATTGTCATTCTACAAGGCCACATCGTCAGCGTGTTGGTGCACTCGTGTGTCCACGCGGGTGAAGAAAGTTCATCTCCGATTCAAGATGTCACGCATCGAAAAAAAAGAAAAGAAAAAAAAACAGCAGCCAACCACTGGATGTACTATCTCAATGTGTGCGTTTGTGTTTAAGAAACAGAAAAGAGAAAAAAAAGGAAACTGTACATGATGACGTGCTTTACAGGTTCTAAATATTCCGATACTGAAGAGTTAAGAAAAAAAGCGGACGCCGTATTTTATTATAATGCTCTTATCTTCGGAGATGTATTTTGATGTGCATTATGACTATTCGACATCATTGCGTCACCCTTGGTATATGTCAGGCTTTGTGTTATTCCGAAAAAAAAGAAAAAAACAAAAAGAAAAACGGACAAAAAAAAACAACTGTTAACTCCATTTCAGCTGTGTGCACATTCAGTATGTACAGTAAACACCACCCATCATCACCCGACAGGTTGTGACATCAGCTCGGGGGGCTCCAAGGGTCCAGCCGGAGGGGGAGGGGGGGCCAGGTCATCTCACGTCATATCTATGTACAGCTCAGAAGTATTACTGTTAAAACATTACCATCATGTATGATTATTTCACCTCACGCAGCGGCGCAGAAAGATATACATCCGACTCAAGATTTCCATTTACACACCTGTCTGTTCGTGTATCTCAAAATGTAGCCTCTCTCTCTCTCTCTCTCTCTCTCTCTCGCTCTCTCTTTCACTCTCTTTCATGCTATGTAACAACACCCTGCAGCGGCGGGGCGCCAAGTCAGAGTACTGGTCATATCAAAAGGAGACATATTTAAGTATTAGAGCATAAAAGAAAGTGCAAAAAAAAAGACGCCACACCAAACTTTCTCTTTTATGAAGCTCATTATTTAATGGTGTATATAAGTATTTGATGCTGTTTAAATGTAAGATGTGATGTACTAATATAATTGTGTATAGTATTTCCTAGAGATGTTTATTTTCTATAAAACGGAATATGTTATTGCTTATAAAATGTTATTAAAAGAATCCATTGATGAAAAAAAAGAAAAAAATAACGACCTTTTTTGGGAATGTCACTTGTCTTGAGTTGGAGCATGCCGTTTTGATTGATTTTCATGTCCTCTTCTGTTTGGAATCGATGACACAGCATCACTTTGTTGGAAATGTTTTTTGTAACGCCAATGTTAAATATACCAGCACCTTTCAATGCTGCTACGACCAACGCCTGCTCTTTTTGTCTTTACTGAACGAACACGCACCGACATCAACACAATGGAAACGCCATTTGGATCAGTAGTTTACCTCCCTCTCCCGCCCAGCTGTGCAAAAATATCAATTAAAGCGCAATTTTAAAATTTTAAATGTGCAATATTTAAATTTGGCATGTTGACGAATTTGTACCAAAAAACAAATACAGTCAGAATTACCAGAATAACCGCTGACTATACCTAGCATTAGCTAGAAGGCTCAGTTAGCCGTGCAGCTAGCGGTCTGGTCTGGGAGCTCAGGGCACTGGAGGCGTGTTGGTGCTGATGACTGCGCTGGCTTTGGACTGGGCCGGGGCTAGCAGGTTAGCATGCTAACTTTATCAAATGTATCTGCAACACAGTCGTCATGTCATTTAAGTGGATGTTTTCCACAAAAATTCTTCCATATTGCCCCTTTAATTATACAAACTCTTAGTTTACAGTTGTTATTATCATGTGTTATTGTTCGAATTTTTAAAAAATCGCATAGGTAACTGTTTCTCTTATCAACCTTTGGTCTTGGGTTACGATAACAGCGCTTCAGAAAATAAGATATATTTTCATTTATTTCAGCATTTCTCCCAAAATAGGCATCTTCAGTGTATTTTACAAAAGTTTTGTCCCATTTCAGCACATGACCCACTTGCATAATTTTAGCAGAGGGAGACTTTTAACTACTTTTATTGGCGGCGGCGTGTGGTATCAAACTCCATTACCCCATTAAGCACCACAGGAAACATGTCACAGTCTTCTTTAGAAAATGCTTTAATATTTACATAACAGAAAAGGTTGAAACCGAAGAAAAAGGAAGAGATGAAAAGATGTCAGTTCAACGACACATGAAGAATACCTTTTAGACTTGGCTGCGTCTCATTCATTCTCATTCCCCCGAACGTCTTTCAGTCTTTCACATTAGTGACACACTATAAAAACATACTGGTCATGGGACAGAAAAACATTTTGCAGTCCTCTAAAAATCAACAAGCGATGGTTCTCTAGGAGCACGAAAACTAGAATGACTCAGAAAGAGCGAGTACTGCTCTGAAGATGATTCAACTACCGGCGCTCTTTGGAAAAATAATGGTCAATTATGTTGAAACTGTCTGCATTTTATGCAACTTGTTGCAAAAGTGCCAAAGGTTCATGTTTTTTGGTTGTCGGTGCCAGAATTGAATGGCGCCCGTTTCTTCAGATCCCACAGTTTTGTATTAGTGCTACAGGTCACCTCTTCAGTAACTTCATTATTTGGGCCTGGTCAAAAGCTACCAAAGGAAAGCCTTAAGGGAAGACAATAAGCATTTATCACTCTGCTTATGCAAAATACTGCTTAATCATAGTTCATACAGATTATAAATACATTTTAAAATATGTACACAGCAAAACAAAAAGAACGACCTCTATGAAAATAACCTCATAAAGCCATATTTTTTTACTCATCTCATTGAAATCAGCCACGCAGGGCTAGTGCAGATAGAAATGCAGAGCTTGTGCAGCAGCTCGCCTCCAATCATCGCCAGTGAAACATAAATCAAATCAACTTTAACACCGTTTGAACAACCTGCGGAGTGGCTTCCCGGCGAACGAGCCCTAGTCGTTCTCGTGAGGCGCCACGCTCCGCGGGGCCAATCAGAGCGCTCCAACCCTGCTGAGCGCTCCTGCCCCGAAGAAGGTGTTGCAAAAAACAATTGAGGGGCGGGACTGTATTGAATAAATGCAGGGCAAATATCTGTCATGCTTCTCACACACACTCTCACACACACACACACTCACATGATTCACACTGAACCGTGATGGCGCCTCTCTGTGGACAAACTGTGGCACTGCAATGGGTCTTCACGAGGGAGATTCAGCTCGACAAGAGACGAAAGAAATGCTTCTAGTATTCTGGTAATGATCCACAGCAACAAGAGCGTGGACTCTACAAGTGTCTCCTGATGTTGGGGTTGGGGGCGGCGGGAGGGACAATCCATGATGAAAAATCCTGACAGTTTGATATGAATCTTAGTGTAGAAATCTGTTTCAAGAGCTGCACGATAAAATGTACAAATTGTTTGGTTGTGTGTTTCTTTACTGTCTGTGTGTGGATGTGTTGTTGATGTTGTTGTTGTATGTCAGAAATGTTTCTATATACAGTGTCTGTGCGAGTCTCTCAGCCCCTCCCCTCCAGTCCTCTCTAGCTGTTGGTGACGGTGGTGCCGCTGCCCAGCTTGATGATCATTTGCTGGCAGTCGTGGAGGGTCCTCTTGTCTCCCAACTTCTCCAGGGTGCGGGCCGCGTCCGCCAGCATGCCCACCCTCTGGCCGGGAGCCGACAGGAAGGAGGGGGGGAGGTAGCGGCACGCCAGCATCACAGCCTCCGCCTGCTCCCGCTGGCCTGGCCTCGTCTCGCACTCCTCTGCACACACACACGATAAAAAAACAAAAACACACGAGACGGTCGTTAGAGGGGTATTTCAGGATGAGCTTTTCGATGTCATCAGCCACAAACAGCCAATCAGACTTCGGCAACGTCTTGTTTACTCATTTAGTGGATTGAAGAACTGCAGCTGCAATTCAGCTACAACTTTTATAAAGTTGCAAGAAAACACATCTAGAAATTAAACCTTACATTTTTTTCATTTTAATGGTTATGTTATCAGAGCCAACAACACTGAATCATAAAAAACACTTAAGATACTGAAAGCATCTGATCAGTCAGAAATGATGTTACAACATGACAACATTACTACATGATGATGTATTTATGTAGGTTGTAGGTCACACACACCTGTCTTGGCTCCAGGTGTTGCTCTGCGTCGCAGCGAGCGGTCCAGGAGCTGATGCGTGCGGGTGGGACTGGCCCCCGCCATCAACCTAGCCGTAGCTTCGTGAAGGAACAACTGGAAAAAGAGATGGAGGGACGAGAGATGAGAAGGAGGAAGCGGAGGAGGAGGAGGAGGGAGGAGGGAGGAGAGCAAGTGATGATGACTCATACAGGGTGTTCGGCTCTACCTCAGAGAGACTTTGAATCCTTGTGAACACCACAGCTAAACACTTGCCTCAGGGGTGTGTGTGTGTGTGTGTGTGCTGCAACACCTCCCGGTTAATTTCCACAGAGATTTGTACCGTGGGCTGCCTGCAAATATGTGCACAGGAAGTATTTGTGCGTGTATATGCTATGTGCTTCTCTTCATGTGTCGCCTTTATGTATTACAATTCTATGCTCATCATCCCAGGTACGAGGAAGAGTGTCTTGATGCCTGTCACTCTTCTACATGTCTGTCTGTCAGTCAACCAGTGTTCATGCTCGATTGGATGTGTGGTTTTTTTTGTTTTTTTGTGGCTTTTGCAGAAAGTTTAAACCAGCTGTCGGCAAGACAAAGCTCAACCCTGAGAATGTGGTGACTGTTATACATACTCTTCGCATCGCAGGCCTGAAGCTGTGCGCTAACTTTCGAAGGGAGCTGAGGTCTTGCTGGAAGCCTTGGAGCTCGGGCGGCGAGGCCTGGTGGAGCCCCGCGGGGCCGCTTGTACCCGCCGACACCGACCCCGTGGGACTGGCCCCCTGCTGCTGCAGACGCCATACGTTGGTCCTCATCACCAGCAACAGATCACACAAGAGCAATTGGACGACCTGCAGAGAAAAGGACAAGATGAGGACTGAGATGGGAGACAAGCTGCAGGACAGTACAACCACTGGCTATGAATACTCCTAAGACGCTTGTAATTGCATTTGCACGAGTTGAGTTGTGTGTAAGTTTAATTCGAAATGAAGATGGAAGAGTAGTTTGTGTTACAGGTGTTGGTTTAACAGATAAATCTAAGTTTTTGTGGTGCATGCGGAGATGCCCTGCCATGTTAGTCCTGCTGCCAGTGGAAGAATATAGTACACGCACATAACAAAGCTTGCAAACAGTGCCTTTTTTAACTCATAACTCACTGGAAATCCAAAATACTTCCACATCAGCGACTTTAGTGAAAGAGGAGGGGGTTCAAGTTCTGCCGATGGGTCTCCATGCTATCGTTTGACTGGCTGTAGCTAAGTCAGAGGAGGTTAACTCGCAGCACTTCATCACGTGTGTGTTTTTTTCCGCTTGGCAAGCCGACCGGACGTGACATGGGGGCAGCATCGACGATGATATTTCGAAGTTCGAGATTGTGACTTAATGTCGGTCGACTTCCATTGAAAATCGAAATTGTGACACCCTTAATGGCCCTTATCAGATTCTGACCATTGTCGTATTCTGAATAATAGTGGAGTATCAGAGTGCATGTATATACATTAAAGCATTAACAATTCCTAAATTAAGTTACAACAAAGGACATTTTCCACCCTCTCTGTATGCGTGTGTGTGTTCTGCTGTTCGTGGCCCAGCTCTGTGTTGCACTGCAGGTACATTGCACTCCGCTGAGACACACATGCAATGCAACTACAATGCACCGCAGCTCTGGCCGTAGACGAGCGCACGCTGTGAGCTGCCTATCCACCAGCATCACCATCTGCCGAACGCCAGAGGGTAGGACAGCACCATATCACAGAGACGAGCTGCTGCAGGGGATTCTGTGGTAAAACGTGCGGTTTTGTGTAGTGAAAAAGGTGTGTGTGTGTCCAATTTCCCGAGTTTATAATTTTCCACACACACTCACACCCATGTGGGCACATCTGTCACTGCGTGACATTCATATCTTAAAATGCGGATGCTGTCGCCCCCCCACACAATTTGCCGCAGGAAAAATAAATATCAAATTGACTTCAATGTGGACCAAAATTCTCGTGCCTGTGTGTGTGTGTGTGTGTGAAAGTGTGTGTACCTTGTCTAAACCGGAGCTGTGGCAGTGTGGTCCCAGGTTGAGGCTGTCTCGGAGCAGGGCACTGGCCTTGTCGCTGTAGCTCAGACTCAGCTGGCAGTTTTCTGGCTTGGACAGCAGAGCCCGCACCGCCCTGAATGTGTTCAGACATGCCTTAGGCAGAAGACTCCTGACAGAGCGAGGGGGGGAAAAGAGGAGACAGAGGACACAGGTTAAAGTAGTGGAAGTGTGTGTGTGTGTGTGTGTGTGTGTGTCCTCTGCTTGGCATCAGCAGACGAGTGCAACACGCTCTTGTGCGTGGCTGCAGACGTGCTACGTGCACGTCTGACTTACTCTGCGTTCTGCAGGCTGCGAGGCAAGTGTTCGACAGTGGGGTAAAGTCTCTCTGCTGCGCCGTCATCTCCTTGGAGCCAGTTGATGATCACCACGGCAACCGAGGACCACCACTTGGAGTGGGGGTCGCAGCCTGGAAGTTGGGACAAAACAGTCAATGGCGAGACACCCGTAGACAAACAGACATTCAAATATTTGAATCCCCAACTGCCCACTTTCACATTTAACATGCATGAGAGTGTCGTGCACTCACGCACGCACACGCAGACAGACAGCAGCTGTCTGTGTTTTTTGACCTCTGAATCAATCTGTTTCTCCCTTCTGGCATAGTCACAACATGCTGAGAGGAAGCAGCCATTTTGACGACTCCCTCATGAGAGAAAACTACTCCATTTAACACTGGCCAACACACACACACTCCTAACACTGTGAGCAACCTGAGGCTCAGCCAAGAAAAGTCTCTCCATTAAAATCCCCGCACAGCCTCCGAAGCCCTCCCTCCTCTCAAGGTGATCACCAACTTGACAGCGCTGAAGATAGATGATGCAATCTGGTGGATGCCTCCCTTTCACCCAGCACCCTTTCGCTCAGATGAGTGATCAGTGAGGACAAAGGGAGGGTGGAAGGTGGCTACTCGATCTTAGTAGTGTAAAAACTTCATCTTGCAAGCGCATTAGGGAAATGGAAGCGTCACGGCAGGCGAGGAGGAAATGTGATTCTTTTAGAGAAAACAAGCAGTAAGGAGGTAGAGAGTCCAGAATGTGTGGATGTACTCCAGCAACAGAAATTGTAGAATCTTTGAAGAATTTCAACTGGGATCAAAAAGTGTTGACAACAAATGTGATGCTGACAGAACTTACCAGTGACAGTAGCCATGTTGGAACCGATAGCAAACGACTGGGAGGTGGCACCGGCTGCATCCGAAGCGCTCATCAACAGCTGGAGGTACTCCAGGGCATCAGCATACTCCCTGAGGAGACACACACCGAAGGATTATGCCACATGAACACACATGCACAGGTATTCTTGAATTATTTCTGTCTATTGTTTCCTTTTCTGTATGTATTCACATCCTAACTACATCGAAGAGTAAACCAAACTTTAGAAAATGGTAACAGATGACACTGATATTTTGTTTCTCACCCTTCGCCCTGGCTGGGTCTCGTCTCTCCGCTGGGTTGGGCCACACAGTACAGAGCCTTCTCCAGGAGGTGCTCCCTGAATGCCTGAGTCACCTGGGCCAGAGGATCCACTGCAAGAGAACCAACAAACTATTAACATGACAAATAACACGACCTGAATGTGCGCGTAGAGAACAGACATGCTTTGAGGCATTCAATTAGTCGTTTTTAGAACACATCTACACAGGGAGTGTGAGATCGGCACTGACCGGTGTTGCCAGCCTGGCTGTAGATGCTTTCTTTGGGAGTGCTGCGGATAGCCCAGTCCCCGTCCACAAAGAAGCGGTGACCCAGCGGGTGACAGAGCCACTGCATAGCTGGAGGCACACTGCCACTGGATGACAGGCACGCCTGGCGGGCGCTGCTCAGGAACACGCGCTATCAGAAGAAAAACACAGTTTATTCCTGATGTTTTGGTTCAGTGTAGTTTAGTGTTTACCAAGTTGGTGAGTGTGAGGGTCATTAACAACTCTTAATAATTACACACGGAAGACAAACGAACCAAATCTCAAGTCAAAACTTGTGCAAGTAACTCATTCTGACAAAATCCAAGCAAAAACAATGGAATAGAATATTTAATGTGCACAATATAAATATATGTGCATGTGCAAACTGATGGGACTTACAGAGGTAAAATGCAGGATCCTTGGCAGGCTTGCTTTGACCCGTAGAGCTGCAGAGACGTAGACCTCAGCCAGAGAGGCTACGGGCAGGCAGGAGCCAGCACACTCTGCCAGGTTCACCGCACTCAGAGCCATGTGCACTGCTGACAGGTGGCTACCATTCAGCTTACCTGTATGCACAGACAGAAGACAAGAAATTACTTACTTTTTTAAAAAAATACTCTATTTCAAAGAGAAGAAAAGTGATGCAATGATCATAAAAACACAAAAAAGAGCCAAAGTGGTCAAATGCATCCAAAGTCTAAAGCTTCTCTGGCACTCAATCAACATGAACTCATTCACACAGCAGGGAAAGTGTTGCCTGACTTGCTCTTTGATCACCTGAGATTCTGTCACTTTCTACCTGACAGTGTTCAGTCTACTGCATTGATTCAATGTAGTAACGCGTTGTTTTTTTCCCCACCAACTGACCTGTCATGTGCAGCTGGTGCAGGCGGTGGTAAACCAGGGCGGCGTCACGGCTGCTCTTGCAGACATCCTCCTGCAGGGGGCGGTCTGAGCGCAGCCCTCCGGCCCGAGCTGCCAGCCAGCGGCCCACCCAGAGGCGCTGGAGGCAGAATCGTAGTAGGGACCAGAGGGCGGCGCAGGCCAGGTCCAACTGGGAGGTGGGTAAAGGACGGCCGAGAGCTTTCAGACAGGTCCACAGGTTCTGACTGGCCTGGGCAAAATCTCCCTGTGGGGGGTGAAAGAGATGTGATGATGAGGGAGAACAGTTGTTAAAGACAGGTAGGCAAAGATCATACATCTGAGGAAGATTATAAGGACATAGATATTTCTTTTGGAACGTACTCTTGCAAGGTCCAGGTCGGCTTGCTTGCGGTGCCTCCAGAACAAGACAGAGGATCCAGAGTGTGGTCGGGTTACAGGCTCTCCATACACCAACAGCCGGATCAGAACCCCTGACACCAGAACGCCGTTCAGAAGCCACACCAGTATAGTTGGGAGCATCCAGTCCATCCAGCCCCACGAATCCGCTACAGAAAACACATTGTTTTTAATGTACCTGTACCCATTAAGAATACCTCACATGAAAATTTCTAAATTCCAAAACATCTCTGTACCTGCGTTATCCACACCCAGGATGCCCCGCCCAGCATGGTGGGTGTCAGTGGTTGCAGCACCTCCAGCTGAGCTGCTGCCAGATGAGCAGAGCAGTGCTGCCAGAGGATTGAGGGAGAGGAAGAGGAAGGTGAAGGCACACAGCGCCATGCGGGAACGGTCCAACATGCCGCCAGCGCTGCCTCCTGCTTCTTGTTTGTCCAACATGACCACACTCGGCTGGCGACAGAAGAGACGTTGGAGTTAATTACTGTGACAAAAGTCTTTGTATTCTGCTGATGTGCAGTTTTATAGTTCAGCAGTTTAAAGAGGGGGGGGGCTGCGTACCTTGGTGTCCTCCCCCATCGGACTGTCAGGCTCTGAGTCGCTCCCACAATGTGAGAAAGAGGTGGGGGAGCCCACGTCAGAGGCTGGCGGGGTGGGCAGCTCGTTCTTCACATCAGCCGGTCCGTCCACCTCCATGGCAACCAGGTCCTTGAGAGACTCTGAGGAAAAGACGAGGAGGGCTTTTAGATGACCATTTTCACTTTTCTCATTTCAGGATGACAGTAGCTACCCATAGACCTCATCACAGGAGGTCAACTGGATTTCTTACTTTCAAGGAACCGGAATAAATTGCAAAGAGGCTGTTATGGGTAAAGAAGAGAGAAGAGGTTTGAAGCACGTACTGTTTTTCTGGGCTGCCATTTTAAGGGCCAAGTTCTCCTGCTTGAGTTTCTGGTTGGTCTGCTGGATGTAGCGGATGTAGTCGATCGCTTTCCTCAGCACTGCGGACTTGTTGAGCTAAACAAAAGTAGAAACGTATAGATACAATAAGCTTCTTCCTCCTTTTAATGGCAACAATTGCTTAAAAAACACCCACATGATCCACCCTCCTTCATACCTTGGCCTCAGTGCCAGCCACCAGATCTTTGAGCTCGATGATTTTGTCATTGATTGAGGAGCGGTAGCGCTTCTCGATGGCGTTGTGGGCTGTGCGCTTCTCTCCCTTGTGTGGCTGGCCGGCCGGCTTGCCGCTGATGGCGATGCGGTTGATTGGCAGCTTGTCAGTGTCCACCATGACGGGCACCGTGGTCAGGATGGTGCCGCCGCCCATAAAAGCCTAGAGAAATCAACGAGGTGGCACGAGAGAGACAGAAAATAAAGGATGAGTCACAGAAAGGATGCAGAGTAAAAAAATTACACAATTAACATCAGTTATTGTACAATTTAAGACTTTTAAAGTAGGGCTGCAACTATTGATTATTTCTATTCTAAATCAATCTAACAGGTTTTAATTGTTTTGTCTGTAAAATGTCAAAAATTGATGTCTTAAAAATGTTTTATTTAGTCCAACCAACAGTCCAAAACCCAATAGCTCTTCAGTTTACAAATCATAAATGACAAAGAAATGCAGCAAATCTAGCAAATGTCTATTTTTCAAGCAAAAATGTCAGACTTTTAGAGTTTGACAGAACAAAGCATTGATTATCAAAAGTGTTCGATTTTCTTTCAATCAACTAATTGGCGATTTATCGACTTTTAAGGTAGAAGACTGAGACAAGATTGAGACAAATATCGTAGACAGAAGTCCTTTACAGTTGAAACCAATGATCTATCTATCTATCTATCTATCTATCTATCTATCTATCTATCTATCTATCTATCTATTTTGCCAGCTGCTCACAATAACTTCAAATGTATGTTGTAATCATGATTCTGACCATGTTTCATTCAGATTTTTGGTTTACCTGAGTGTTTGCATCTATGAAGCAGCACATTATATTGAAAATCAACTACTTTTTAAGGACTATATTCAATTCCAATCATAAACCTAACCACTCTGCTCATGACGTGCCTACCTGAAGTGAAGTGCTCTGCACCGGGGTGGTGGTGGCCAGGGATGTGGAAGAGGCCACGGTGGTGACCATGCAGGGGTCGTGCTTGAGAGTGGTCAACAGCAGAGATTCAGCCTTGATGAACTGGGGCTGCAGCAGCACCTGAGAAAGAAACACACAGGTACACACATATTAAATGAAGATATAGTTTCAATTTTTTTTTCTTATCAACGAGTCAGGCAAATTCAGGTGCCAGCTGAACACACTTACAGGTACTTGCTGTACGTGGGATGTGATGGTCTGGGCTGGCTGGCCTGCGGTCGTGGCCAGGAGAGGAGACGTGGTGGTCAGCCCTTGGAGCTGAGCCTGAATGGTCACCGGCTGGACACTCGGAGGTGACGACGACAAGCTGGTGGCGGGTTGGCTCACACTGACAGCTAGAAAAGAGTCACTCAAAGATTCAATTATCTTTAATCCAAGCATGTATAAAATATATAAAATATCAATGGCGACAATCCATCTCATTCGCTGAGAATTCTACCAAGCATGAAGTAATGGCCAAAAATGCTTTCACCTAATTATTGAAGGAATTTAAAATGATACCTTCTGTATCCTTTATCCTTTATAAACTTCTAGTCTTTTAAACAATTCAGATATTTGAGTGACGTGAGATGCTAGATACAGAGCAAGTCATTATCGATGGGTTTGTAGGTCAACAGGTGAACTGCATACTCATTAGACATAAGTGAGAGCCACATTCAGTGTGTCACCTTGTTTTCTTATCAGTTTCAACTGAAGCTAGTAATTATTATCACCAGTAGCAGTATCAGTAGCAGGGCGTGGGAGTTTTCTGCTGGAGTAATAAAACATTTTCTGCATCTGAGAGAATTCAGAAACAATGTTTTATTTTCTACATTTCGCCCAGTAAAAAACAAAAACGAAAAAGCAACAATCAAGCGTCAATCAGAGTTTTCAGTGGACATGTGACAAGACTGCTGCAGATATGTATTTGGGGATTCCCCGACAAAGCGTTTTCATTTTGGCTCACACCACCGAGCAAAGTCTATTCGATTAGGACTTGGATATGACATCAGCTAAGGTTGAATAACCTAATGTCCTAACCTGGTGACTTAAATCTAACACATATGACAGCAAACCTTTGGGCACTAGGGTTTAATTTGTGAAAAGTTTACAGACTGGAATAGCATCTGCTTTTGACTACATGATCCAGTTTCACTGCCTCTTGCACGGTCGTGATGCTATCGTGCTGACAAATTCTGACCATGACAGACAGACTCACACATAAAAACACCTTGCAAAGTACTTACAACAACTTCTGTGGTAGTTCCTGCTACAATGGGTGTCTCTGGAACCACATTTTGATATAAAGAGCAAATATTAAAGCTTCTATTGGCTTAAAAATACAGCAACTGATGTCTTCCTTAAAAGCCATCATCAACTGCCTTTTCATACTAGGGGATATCTGCTGTGATGCATCTGCAGCTTTTAGAGAGCCAGATAACACTTGAATACTTTCTTATCGCCACCTGGAATTTAATTTAGGATCATTTAAAAGACAAAATCTTCTTACCTCTGGTTTAAACCTGCTAATGGACAACTTAAGGATAACTTAATCTACTGAAGCAGCCAGCGTACATTATGGATATTGTATTAACTCGATAAAATACATGCAAAGACAACAAACCTGTCACTTTAAGAAGAAAATAAGATCACCGTCATGTATAATGAAACACTCATAACCATCAATGAGTGCTTACCTGTGTAGGTGTTCGGGCTGCTGAAGTTGACCCGGGCCTGTGGGGACTGTGCCGGTGCGGGTGCCGGTGCCTGAAGCTGTGTCTGCTGCTGAGGTGGAGTCTGAGGTGCAGGCGTGGTGAAGAGGGCCTGGGGCGTCAAGCTGAAAGTTGGGTTCGGTCCTGGTGAGCCATGCGGTGACACAGCCTGGGCCGGGGCAGCTGGGCTGAGAATGGATTGGGGCTGCTCCACCTTGGGCTGACTGAGGCTCTGCGCCTGCTGCGGGGAGGCTGGCTGCTGCCTTTGGGTGGTGATGGGCACCTGGGCCAGGGGGGACTGCTGGAAGGTAGCAGGCTGGAAGGTCTTGTCTGGGGTGGAGGAACTACGGGTAATGGGAGGGCCCAGGAGTGCATCCAGATGGGGGCTGCTGCTCAGGATGGACGAGGAAGATGTAGATGGGGGTGTGGTGGTGGTGGTTGGAGGGGCTGCCGGGGTGATGGACTGGGTCAAACAAGGAAGCTCTTGGGTGGGAGGGGGCCCCGTGTATGGAGGGTTATCAAACAGTCCAAACTCCATTTCCTGGTTGCTGATGAGCTGTAGCATGTCTGCAGAGGGAAGGAAAACAGAACCAACATCACTGCTATTGACTATGTAGAGAAATATACAAGAATGATCTATAGAAGTGATCAATGCACCCAACCGAAAACACCCTCTCAGCAGCAAACGGGATCTCCTACATTTTCATCAGCACTGACAGTTACCCAAATATCAACAAACATGTACGGTGTTTATGATGCAGATACGTAAAAGCAAGTTACAGAGGACACTAGTAAAACTGTCGATTTTATCATGTTTTTTTGTTTTTTTTAAGATGTACATTCAACTACTCTTTCCAAGTACCTTAAGAGCATTAGTTAACCAAGCCTGATTTCCCTCTAAGGTAGCAATTTCCTCCAGTGTTAGGTAATTAGAAGCTTACAAAGCTAGAATGAGCTCATGTTATGTTTACTCAAAAATCAAAAACGGATTTAGTTTGATTTATGAAAAATGTCTGTTACGACTAGACTAAGTATACGGTGATATGAATGTTTATGATAGTAACACCTTGTGCACTTGCTTATAGAGAGAGATTGTGTCAAGTTTCATGTCTGTCAGGACATCCTACTTTTTGAAATTATAATAAAGCATCTGCTTAAATGAGAAACCCCTCTGTTTTAATTCCATTAAGGACTACTGTAACTCATAATAATTGTAATCATTGTGTAATACTGCAGCCCTAGTTGGGGCAATTTAAAACAGCTTAAGACAGTTGTTGGTTTCAACCAGGATCAATAGCCTACAAGTCATCTGAATGGATAAAGTAACTAAAATCATATTCACAGTGTAAACACAAACTCTTGTGTACAAGCATGCACTTTACTGTATTTTCTACATTCAATGTTTGTAAACCCATGTGCAGTTAAAGTATTTATAGTTTGACTGCAGTATTATTTACTAGTTTATAGTTTAACTACAACTGTGATTTCCAGCAACTATGGGCCGACATGCTACCAAAAGGATGAGAAATCTGGTCCGCTGTGCTGTGACAAAACATACATGAAGGTCCTGAAACTAATTTAATCCAATCACTAATTTAGTGACTCAATATAACTGTACTGTATCAATATAATATGACTCTCATATAAACTGCTTTTCTTTAATGGATGATGCTTTCATGTACATATAATAATGAGAACAAGTGTGACACTATCCTTTTGGTTTATTCAAAGCACTGTTATATCCTGCTATACAAAAGATGCCAAATTATTTTCTAGTCTCTAATTTTGACCTCACCAGGAAAAAAACAAACCAAAACAACAAAAAAACAACCCAAACTGACTTGGAGTGCATGTTGTGACTGCAGTGAGATGCAGCAGCACTCTGGGTTTGTAATCCAGTGTTTTGTATGAGGTGATCGCTCCTGGCCAATCACAGCGCGCCTCAGAGACTTGCTATGCCGATCAGCCCAAGACGAGGAAGAGAGAGAGGGCGCGCGCTGTCTGTGGCTTCGTGAGAGGTTACCATCGAGCAGCACCACGGAGGGTTACTGTCGGTCAAACGGAGGAAGTGGGCGAGCAGGATATGTAGGACAGAATATAGCGGTGCCATTACACATATTACCTATTACAGGTACATCTCTGATGATACAACACATATGTTTCCATTTTTATATATAGATATAGATATACATGCTAATGTAAGTGAATATTGTACATTCCTAACAATACAACAAACGAGCACATGAGTGCGTCCATAATACGTGCATGTGAAGCTGATTTACTACGCCGGTAGATCCGCACGTTTAAAACGTCAAAAGCAACGATTACAACTATATACAGAAACAAATAGAAAATATGTCAATAGAGAATATTATTATATTTTTGTGTTTTAACTCTTTATTAAAAAAAATAAAAATAAATAAATAGAGGCCAACATTGCGTCGGTTCGGTCAACTGAGGCACAGTGAACCCGACCAGGAGGAATGAACGACAGTAACCTCCATATGGAGCGGGATGGGGGCGGGGCGCGCTCGCGACCATCTACCAGCACGTTAGCTGTTAGCTTAGCTCCAATAATCACTCCGTTTTCACATACTGTCGCAGTGACTTTTGATAGTGCAAGACACTACACTATGAACACCAACACAAACCACCTGTTATTATCTCGGCTAACCCCCAGGGGATACTAGCGTGGCGGTTAGATAGCCAAGCTAATGATGGCTGATGAAAGCTACGATGTGAGCTGCAACCTTCGGCTAAGCAGGTGCTTTAAGTTGTGCTTTAAATAGGTTTTAGTCTAAACATTGAAATGTAGGACAGAGAACGCAGGTCACACAGAGGGGTGAAGCACACATGGCATGCAGGAGGTAATGAGCTCTAAGTTGCAGGCAGTGTTATTGGTTTATTGTTAGCTAGCAGTTTAACACCACTGTTTTATATCCTTACCATCGATGTCGCTCAAGAGGGCCGTGTCGATGTCGCTCGGGTCGTGAAGGGTCAGTGTTGGATCCAGGTTATCCAACGAAGGATCGTCAAAAGACAGGCTGTTCATCTTTACTCTTGTATCTGGCTTTCCAATGTAGACTTGAGAGAGGAAAAAATACCGTGAACTCCTCACGTCCCCTACATTTGCCAAGGCGTCAGATCGCAGGTGTAGCTGAAACACTCGCACTGTGAGCCGCAACTTCTTTTGTATTGATATGTCAACTAACTACTCACTCCTACCCCCATGATCGTCCGGGGAAACTTGTCAAACCGAGCCAAACACTGAAGCTCATTCAGCACGAACGTGCTTACGGGGGTTGCCGAATGAACCCACCTAGCGGATGTTGAATGACAGGCGCGCCAGCCAATCACTGCCTTTGAAGCGGATTCCCACGTCCTCCTGTTTCTCTGGGTTGTTTTGATTATTTGACTGAAGCGGTGACAGCATGTGGAGAGTATGCCACAATTTTAAAACGGTGACATTGTAAAACTAGAGATAGTTGCTAATGTACACGAAAAACTGATATCGTGGCTCCACAATACGCACACGGATCAATTTGTTAAGAACTATAAAATAATCGTCTACTGAATATCCATGATATATGCTCTATATATGATAAATTATCGCGTCTAATTCAAGCTAATCATGTGAAGCCTTGTTAATATGAGGCATATATTCCTCCAAACTGTGTATGTTGAGGAAAACAGCATGGATGTGTTTACTGTGGGCTTGCCCCCCCACAGCCAATCAGAGCTGAGTGGGCGTGTGCTGCCGAGAGCCAAGTTTGTTTGACTCGCAGCAGCGGCTCCTCCTGTAGAACCAGCGAAATCGTCCAATGGGAGGCTCAGGAACCGAGTGGGGTGATCTGACGTCACACCTCTTGGTCTAGTGATTACATCATGTGTAGCTATCTTAAAATAGTGGAGGCAGCAGGGAGATAACCTGCAGGGATGGAAGCAGCCAAAAATAATTAGAAAAAATATATAATAATAGGGAGAATTATGACAATACCTAGTCTTTCCCCTCACTGCAGTTATACTCGCTATAATTAGGCTTCTTCAGTGAACAGTGAAATTAATGATGTAAACAAAGGCCAAGGGAAACTGTATTTTTAGATCAGCCTCAACTATAATGTGAGCCCACTGTGACAGAAACACAAAGGGGGAGCCCCACAAAAGCACTGTGGGGAAATAGGTCAGTGACCTAGAGTGGCACGGCAAAGTTGTTGTTAGTACTCATGGAGCACTGTACTTTTAAAAGCCTGTCCCCAAGCCTGTTATTGTTGGTGATAATGGGGTGTGTTTGTCGAGTTTTGGAATCCTGCCAGTGATGTTCCACAAGCAACTGAAGGAAATGAATTTTAGTAGAATCTGCATGAGACCAAGATTTGTTTACCTTTTATGTGTGGAGCAGAACGGATGAGGTGTTCGTGAACCAACATGCGGGAGGGGGTGAGAGGGCTCATGTGATGATGAATGGCCAGTACAGTGCAAGATTGAGGGTGGGTTGCATCAGCATGCGCATAAAGAAGAAGAAGCAGACTGTCACACACACAACCCTTAATAGTAAAATAACCACAAACAGTTGTGAGGTAGAGGTCACACATTGCTAGTGTTTTATTGGGCAGTTACAAACGTGCATTAGGTCGAACAAAATTCTGACCATTAGTAATGGGACACCCGTCGACAGACAACAAGCCCCTCTTCCATGTCCACAAAACATCAGCGAAATGTTCTGCTTCATCGGTATTAAAAGACATTCAGTAACCGTTTTTGAAATAGCCAGAATTTCCGAGGAATACATGTTGCATTAAGGACGTGAGCCTCATAAAAGCATTAACACAATACACTCTGTTACGGACCCAGAGATATGTAACACACACACAAACAGAAAAAATACTCAAGTTCCCTTTTGAAAGGATCTCTGTTACATTTTTAGTTTTCCTCTTTGTGCAGCCTGCAAGGTAAAGGTTTTCAAAGTGAATACAATGGCTGATTGTAAATTGAACGCTATTATCTCAGTTACCTGGCAACCATACTATATAACCATACAGCATTAAAAAAAAAAGTTAAAGCTCATTAATCATTAATTATCCTCAACTAAATTATATTTAAATATTTAGTCAACATGATTATGTAGACACAAGTTTTCAACGTCAGCATTGCATTTACCTTAAGAACAATTATATATTCCCCTATAGCGGTAGGCCTGTACTGATGACTTGATAATTCAACAAGTAAATTTGATGCAAGATTAGGCTTGATTAGCTCCACCGACAAGGCTTTTGGTCTTAAATGGACTGAAAGGAAGAAAAAAAAAATCTTTCAAGTGCAGAGCAATGTTAAAACAAACCAGAGCCTCAGCAAAGGAGCTGGAATGGAGACAGGACTGCTTTTTGCCTCAAAGTGCAACAACACCAAAGACAAATCGGAGCTACTTTGCAGAAATCGGTCAATCACAGAAAAATGCTTGGCAGCGGCTCCACCGAGAGCAGATGAATCATAGCAGAATTAAAATACACCAAAGTATGAAAGTATGTCTTTGACTGCACAGATCAAAAAACGTACAGTGTGTTTGTTTGCTGCATGCTTCAGTCTTAACCACAAAAGATCTATGATGATGGGTACAAAGATGTTTTTTTTTTTTTTCTTTTTCACATGAACTATAAAAATACAATCAGGGGATCAAATAATACATGAACCTCTCTGTTGTCTTGATATTACTATGAGCCAATACATTTTTATCCAAATACAGAAACTAAAATCCCTGTACTTTGAGGTATATAGATTACATAGTAGAGAGTAAGTGAAGATCTACCTCCTATATGAATACATCCTTTACAACAGTGCATCACTGTAAGCTATACATTTTGTTTTGTAGTTAATTACGGTGCCAGCGCTAAGTCATGCTGATATTTTGAATGCCATAGTTTGTCTTGCATCTTTATGTAATTCTTTAAGTTTTTAACAACCCTAATTTTAACAGTCCACCAATCAAACTGCTGTGTGAACGCACACTGCAATCACACACTTAGAGAACTTATGTGCAAAATGTTGTCATTTCCCATCCCCTAGAAAAATAGTATCCATCTTATGAACATAAAAGAAAAATACAGATTTCATTTTGCTTCAAAGTCCACAGACATATTGATGTAGCCGGGGAAGGAAAATGTTCATGATCCCTTAACGTTCATAACACATGAACGTGATTGTTCTTAGACAGGTAAAATTCAGTGATGGTTGGTCATTAAAGCCTCAATATTCTTTGGAATGGCTCACACTTTTCGTAAGCTAATTTGTTGTAGCTTGAATAGACGGATGTGAAATACTCCATGGACAGGTTCCTTCCCCTTAGCCATTCGAAATACATCACAGAGAATTTCTAAATAGTGCTTTTTAGATTTTTTTGTTCTTACTCCCTTTGGTTAAAGGAATGCTGGCATACACTCATCAACATTAGCTATTTAGCTATTATATTCCTAGTTAGCAAAGTTAGCCTGCTAACACAAGTCTTCACACTGCTGCAGGCAAACTGGGTAATAAAACCTGTTGCCATTCCACACATATCTCGGTATTAGAAGCACAACTGGAGCTCGAAGTGGAGTATTTGTGAAAACGAAAAAATTGCACGGAGCGACCATAACCACAGCGCTAGTACATAGTACAGAACAAAACAATAAATGCATGAATTAGCAATTAGCTGAATGTAGTTAAACAGCACGATATAATCCTAATTTTATGCTTCCATTCTGACTCAATGCAGTGAAGTTTTTCCATAATCTTGCAGTAATACACCACATTTTGAAACCACATCAGACGAGTTGTCTTCTTTTGGTGATGTGGGGCTGCGAGTAATACATCCAACACTAACAGATTAATACATCCATATATAGTAAAACGCAACACAGGTGTGCGCAGTAAACATGTTGGACCTCTGCATGTTAGAGCAACACGGTGACGAGAGAATGACGACAACGCGGAGATCGCTTGCTACACCACTGCCAGTCAGCGATGAAATGGGACTGGATGGACTGTTTGAGAGAACTCATGTAGGACGAGGACCTCTGGATACCCTGGAGAAGAGAGCGAGGTCCTCTGAGGACAGTCTACAAGGCAAAGAGGGCATCCTCCGTCCGTTCAGCTTTCTTTTGGGAGCCACCAGGGGCACGGGCGGGGTGAGCAGGGTTAGCTCCAGGGGGAGATGGCAGAGTGTCTGCGACCTTCGCTCGCTCCTCCAGGAACTTATCAAACTCTGAAGGGAAACAAATTGATTTGTCACAGACATGGAGAGCTGAGGGTTTACCGATGTTACAGTTTGAATCAGTACAAATGAAGGAAAACTTCACAGTGGAACAGAAATTAATTGTGATCCGTTTATACCTTCACTGGTCACCCCTTCCTCTGCGGCATCTCCTTTCTATAAAAGAGGAAAAAAGTGATCAGACAATGTACACATATGGCAGGGATGATCATTAATGGAGTTGCCTTAGTTTCAAAAGACACAAATAAACCTTAGTGAACAGGTTAAAAAGCATCAAAATGCCTGTAAAGTTCACCCCAAACGGAGAAAAATACATTGAAACTTGCTCAGAAGTCATGCATCCTTCCACAATCTCTTAGCAGGTGAACACAAAAGGAAAACCTTCTTGAGCACAACTCCCCAACCTCTGCATGCATATGTTAAGGTCATCCAACTCCTCATCATTAGCACTGTGTTAACATTTGTAAGTTAATCCTCACAGGAAACTGTTATAAGTGAGTCATTGGTGGAAAGATCTTGAAGTGAATGAAAGGACGTGACGTGAAAGGAGACTAAAGTCAAATGTGCAGTTACATATGAGATGGATGGGGAAAATGTGCTATCAAAGAAAAACAAAACCGAGGATAGTAGAGAGAGAAAGAGAGAGAGAAGAGAGAAAGATTTAAATCAAGGTAAAGAAGTCTCACCACGTCAGCACAGAGCCACTCCTCTATGTCATCCATGACAGAGGACTGCGAAACGGGGATCTATGGAGCAAAGCCATGGACAAACCAAGGGGTAGCACCAAAGCCACACAACAAAAAGACACCCAACCCGGACAACGAAAAAACAAAAGTTGGAACACACACACACAAAAATAACAAGAATAGGAATCACCAAAGGCTCAGCGAGGCAGATAATCAAAATAAAAACAAATCAAAATGGAACGAAAATTTGCTCAAAAGACACACTCAGCCTCTCTCAAGTCTGTGCTCTTATTGTTCTGTCATGTGCGACTCAGCTGTCTCGTACTAGAACAGGAGTTCCCAGGTTGTGTTTTGTTCTCATTAGTTCTGTGGTGCTGACATGGCTTAACAGCTGCCGACTAATGTCACACAGCAGCGTTAATTATTCCACATCATTAGTTAATTAGCAAATCGCTTGAACGTGATTATGAGATTGATTGGATGGGAGAAGCTGAAAGCACGGGGACCGTCGAGAGGCAGGGCAATCCAACGGCATTCACACACACACACGCACACGCACACACACACACACACACACACACACACACACACACACACACACAGACACACACACACACAAAATGCTCCATGGCGTGCAGCAACTGTGATGATGGAAGCCGTGTCAGGGTGGACGGTGAATTATGGACTGCAAAAAAGGAAACTTTCTACTGTGGCTGAAGAAGCTGCAAGTCCATTCATGAGGAGTAACAATTGGGGGAAACTGGAAAAAAGCATGTTTTTTGTTTACAAAAGCAGAAAAGACATCGAGTTCTGTCTTCCACATCTGTTCACTGCATTTGCAATGAAGTCAATTCCAGATTAGATGTTGCTGACCTGATATCAAAGCTGAAAACAAAAACCTTTTTCCTGTGGCCCTGTTGTAGGCTACGAAAAAAAACAGGTGGGGTTTCCTTGTGAGTGAAGGAGCGTGTCAAAAATAAAGGTCAAAGCAGTGGAAGTCATTCACAGGAAGAAAAAAAAAACATGCAGCTGTGCGAAGAGGGGGTCAAGTGGTAGCAAAGAAGTCTCTTCCTATCGTGACTCACAGCTGATGTAAGTGTAATCCTTCATATTCACATATTCACAGTAATATCATCAACTTCATTGTCACACTGTTACAGATGTTACAACTACAGGTTCATCTGTTAGTTGATCTATTTCTGGTTAGTGTGAGACATGTGAGGCTAGTGACATAGCTAATATCCAAAGACAGTTAGAGGACAGCTGACGAATACTGTCAACTACACAGCAAACTTATCAGTACTAACGATGTCCAGCATTGTTGACGTTGCTGTGTAGCAGAAGTACCTGCTGCTTTAGTGTGTGACTGTTAAGAGATGAATTGAGCTGATGGAAGTATCCATAAAGTGTTAAAATGAGAAGCTTGGCCGTGTGGATAGAGTACAATAGAGGAGGGCAATATGGGTAAACTTTTATATCACTATACAAGTTAATTTATGTCACTGTAGCAACACGTTGCTTTCTGGGAACTAAAACCTCAAAATCACAGCTTCAAAGTCAGTCTGATGGAACGTCAAAATACAAGTTTTCAGCACGTATCGTTATGATGTTATGAGTTTTGTTTGTAGTTATCACCTACATTACATCTGACAATTTGTTACAGACCAGGGATTTGTATTAACGACAGAGGTGTTGCACTCAGATACTGTTGGGGGGGGGGCAAAAATTGCACAAAAAGCCAATTTCTACATAACAAATGAAGATATTTGCTTATGGAAAAATCGTGTAAAGTTATTATAGCAATAAAACAGTCCTGTTTATTGATTTAATGTATTAAAAGGCGTAACTCAAATGAATCTGTATTTTTCAAAATAAATGTATATTTTGAAAAATATCTAAATATGTACTGATATAAATGAACAAATACATGTTAAAACAAATGAAAATGATTATTGTCTTGACTCCCTCTTTATATTTCCTTATTCATTTATGTCTTTTATGGATTTACTCTTTTTTTGCACTCAAATGACCCCATACCTGAGCAGAAACAGTATAGCAAAATGAGCACTGGTTGACAAATTGTGATATTGCCCAACACTAGAGTACAACATCTGCACATGACATGAAGGTGGATGGTCTTGGGGGGGGTCTTGTTTGATCATTTCTGGACAGAGCGGTGAGATGAGATGAGGCCAAAAAATTAGGATTACGGATGATGCTGCAGAAGTTTGAGAGCAGCGGGTGATGGCAGACAAGAGGGAGGGGTAGGAGGACACACTGAGGATGGAGTCCTCACCATTCCTTGGGTAATAAGCCAGCTGTCTATGGGCAGCTCCTGATCTGCTGGGTTATCATCCCCTTTTACCCTCAGCTGAATCAACAACAGAACAACACCTTACACAAGAGAAGAAAGGTAGCAGGCCCCACCACAGCATAGAACACAGTGCAGAGAGAGAGACAGAGGAGAAGTCAAATATGCAAGAGACGACTGCCATTTACAAGTGGGGAGAAGAGGGGAGAACGGAAGAATAATGGTGAGCGGATTCATTCCTTAAAGATGAAAATGAGGAAAATAAAAGGGGGAAGAGACTCCATTGAGTAAAAGAACTGTACGAGGCATAGATCACCTGAGGTAACTTAAAAAAAGAATGGTATGTGCAATCAATCTTGAGTGCGCGTGTGTGTCTGCACGTGTGTTCAGGTTTCAGAATCATCTGTATGCAGAGTGATAACCATGCAAATATATTGTACTGTGTGCTCCGACTGGGAGAGAGACTACAAAAAAAATCTTTGAACTAGCATGTGTTTGACTTTCTGTACAAACTGATTGTGCTGCGCCAGAAAGTCAGCAGCTAGAATTAATATTTACCCAGAACAAATACAAGAAAATGACACATTTTGACCCATTACTTGTACTTATTTATAGGCAACAGTCAATACACAAAGCTACATCTTTCCATTTGACCAAAGTTCGAGTATCATTCACACAGGCCAAAGGTCACTGCAGAACACACAGTATCACAGACCATCACATGCAGGGAGTGACCGAGGGCTGAGGACAGACCGGTAACGGGAGGTCAGCCATGTAAATAACGCAGCACCCGTACACTCCATACATGGGTGAAAGCTGCATTAAACTACATGCATCAGTGTACTCACCCCTCCTGTGTTCTGTTGTCTCACATCCAGAGCCGAGGCCAGGCCACCCAGGGCCTGAGGGTCCTCATACTTAACACTGTGTGTGAAAACATACAGAATGGTCATCGCAAATCAAGATAATGGTGAATATCCTCACATAAATGAAGTGAAGAAGCTGTCCAGCTCGCTGACGTACAGTCCTGTATTAGCTTTTTGATTTATTTTGAATTGCACAAGCCTGTCACCATGGCAGAAGTCATGGTTTGCACATTGTCTCCCCGACAAAAAACAGGTTAAATAGGATGTGTGTAAATGCTACATATTCCAAACTAAAGAATGGCAGGGAGATAAGGAGGCCACCCTTATTTACTCTTTATATGTAAGTGATTTATGATATCAATAATAATGAAGTGTGTCCTATCTGTGATGCAATAAAAATTATTTGTTTCTTCACAAAATATAAGGTTAAAGTAAAACCAGTGTGTTGAGTTTTTCTATTTTAAAGTTTTAAGAATATTTTGATGATCATCAGGATAATATTTTAAATCACAATTATATTGGACAGGATAATAGCAACAGATTTTTGTATCGTCCGTATCTACACCAATACCTCAACCCTTTTGCAGTTTGCACAAACATTCAGCAAGGATGGGGCAAACCTATTTTCTGGAGAAAGTGGAGAAAAGCGCCAATTTCTCTCGCAAAAGTAGCCTCAATAGACAATAATGTGGTGCAGTCCAGGAAGAGAAAAGCTCCTTTTGCAAATTTTTCTCAGCCAGAAAACTTGTTTCTGACCCTTACTTTATCATTTTCATTTTCCCCACCAACATACAGCTGAAGGCAACAAGTTGTAGGTGGAGGAAACCAGATTAACATCTGTTCCCTGAAGATATTCAAAAGCCATTTCAGGAAAACGCGGGAGGAAGGTTAAGGGACTGTAGACTTATTGAAAGTTAAGTATGAAACTTAATCTTAAAAAAAAAAGTTTATATGCAGTGAACAACACAGAACAAAACTATATAAAAGCACCTGTGGGTGGGTGGGATTTTATTTTGATATTAAAAGTGGTTATGAACAGCTATTTGATCAAAATAAATGGCACCCTGAATAAGAAAATCAGAGGACCTGGCTGCCCCAGAAGAAAAAAAATTTGGACCTACTTTTTGCGCTGGTCAGCCAGAGAGCTGCTCCTGGTCTGGGCAAACATGTCAAAGTCATCCTGGTTGCGGCCTGGTAGAGAGGACAAGGTACCGCTCACGCTGTCTGAAGCCACTTCTGGAGAGACGGTAAGAGAATAGACAGTGAGAAGAAAGTCCATCAAAGATTATTTATTTAGCCTCTATGTCAAGAACAACAAGAAAAGCAATATGTCTGAGTTGTACCAGAATACTAGATAGGAGAGACTTTCTAGACACCAACCAGGGAGCAAGAGCCGAGTTATGCTGCTGGTCTTATAATAATGGGGAGGAGGGATGTTACAGCTCTAGTGAGAGTGAGTGCAAAACCTCAAATGCCGGACCTGGCGCCTCTGCCATCAGTGTATGAATGTGTGTGTGAATGGGTGAATCTGACAAGTGTTGAAAAGCAGCTTTAAGCTGTCAGTAGACTGGTAAAGCTCTATAGAAATACCAGTCCATTTACATAGCCAAGCTGGAAAACAAACATGACAATATTTTGTTCTTACCGAGACCAGCTAGTGCAGTGGACAGCGGGGCTGCAGCGGAGTTATGGGCTGGGGAGGCAGTCGCCCCAGCGGGGGAGTGGGATTGGGGGCTGGAGGTGATCCTGGGCGTGACCACAGCCGGGGACCCCGGGCCCAGGTCTATCAGGTTGTCCTCTGTGGCTTCATTCAACGTCTGAGGGGAAATGGATGCAAGTAAGTATGAAACAACATCCTTTTGAGGTTCAAGCAATAGAGAGAAAGGAATATTTTAAGCGTCTAGGGGGAAATTAGGGATTACAAAGTGTTTGCCCTGTATACAGAGAAAATACTTTGCAGCTACTGAAAGTCTACAGGATTAACTAGTTACACATTTGAGACAACATTGTAGGCAAGTAGTTGTGGCTGGAGGCTATGCACAGGGACAATTCTGAGGGCTGAATAAACAGATAAATAAACTTCAGATGTGTGAGACAGAGGGTAAGAAGGAGGCGAGTAAAGGACACAGTTTCTAGTTTCACAGAGCGCTACTGACGCTGCTGACACGTCATATGGGTCTGAAAGCATCAGCTCCATATAGCGGACGTGTTAACAGTTCTTCGCTCTGTTCATCCAAGGACTGACCATGGTGCTAGCATCATACTTGCCTCCATCAGCTAGCCACAGCACAAACAGACAGAACACACAGAAAGATCAACAGCATGCAAAAACAAACAGCAGTGTGGGATGTAGTGAGAGATGCTCTGATCGTCTGGCCAATCACTGATACTGGCAAATGTGCTCTCTAAACAGCAGATTGGAACTAGTCCTGCTCTGCTCTTCCAGTTTTAATAAAGCTACATTCAATCCACTTGCATTACAAATCAAAGCTGCAGTGGACTGTTTATGCTTGTATAATACAAAGTAAATAATAATTAATAATTCAGATGCTAAGATAAAACAACAAATGGCTGAGTGGATGGACTTATATTCGAAACATCTCTCATATCATCCCTAGACAGATTGCCACAGGCAATGCAAATGTAGATTTTTTTGAAATGTAAAAGAAAAGACAGAATTTTTTTTTTTTAAACATGCATAAAAGCAAAAAGAAACCAAGTGATCCTTAGAGAGAATTTGGTGTGTTTGATGTTGACGGCACTCACCCCATTGTTCTGCGCAGCTCTGCCCGACCTGTACCTCTCGTACCTGCGCGCAGCACAAAGAACCTTTGAATGTTTCACCGAAAGCTTTGTGCGGTTCAAATGCTTAAACACCTTTCATCTTCAGAAACCTCATAAAAGAGACAGAAACCACTGAATGTTCAAAAGCACATAAGCTATCTACAGTTCTTCATACAAGCTCTGCGATTTTGTTGCTTTTGAACTCAAACTGTGTTCAATCTTTGCTGAATCCAATGAAAAATTGATCAGCTTGGGTACAGTAGTCGCATCTGGAGCCTCTCCTTTTAAAGTTATGGATCGAGACAGTTTGTCAAACCAACAACATTATTTAAGCATTTAACATATTGACGAAGCATTTTTGTTTTATCTAACACTTAAAGCTGCTGTAAGTGTTGTAATTGTTAAGCTAACTTCCTGTTCCATCGCTGCACTCCCACACTTGCACAACTCCGTTCTTGTATTCAAGGCAGCGCTCTTTGCCTCGCCTTCTTTTTCTCCAAGCATTTTTCATCACTTGGACGGTTTCGTAATATAAGCCATCAACAGGAGCACTGAATTTGGTAGCTTTCCCTGTTCTGCCATTGCCGGTGTACCAGTACCAGAACAGCTATTCTACACATATGTTGTTGACTAAAAAATTGCGCTGCAGCAGCTTTCAGATGTTTACACCAGACCACTGGACATACCAGAGAATCGCAGTAAAAACTGCAGTATTTTGAGTTTTTCTTGTTTTTTTTTCTAATAAATTGTTATGATAATATAATCTTCTTATCTCACCTGTGAGTTTAGTACCATGAATTTGTTTGAATGTACATATAACTGTTTATGAAGTAAATTCTGTTTACAAAACTGTAATTCTGTTCTGTTGGAGCAGAAACATGAAGCGGGATATTGTGCTCATCCAATTGTTTCTGTGATTTATTGAAAGTTGAATGATTTTAATCACCAATAGAAAAGACCCCGAGCAATAAAACAACAACATATATGATCAAAAATTTCAAGTTCAGCTATTGAACCGGCAAAACATGTTTTCCAACCAAAGTTTTGTCGAGGCAACAAAATATTTCTACCACTACACAGCACCATAACAAGAACAACTTTTGCTGTGCTACACAAATAAGTGCGATTGATCGTACCTCTCAAATCTGAGGAAAATGTTGTTGAGGTCGTCGTTGACGTGTAGCAGCTCCTCGGTCACCTCCTCGTTAGAGACGCGTGAAATGAGCTCGACCACTCGCTGCTGCATAGCCCTGCATGTTCTGTTCAGCTCCTGGAGGGATTGGCACATTAACAGACTGAACAGTAAGAAGGAGGAATTGATCGGTCAATAGATAGAGACTGAAACAAAAGGAGATCTATGGAGGGAAAAGACACACACACACACAAACAGTCAAATATATGTCTGCTAATTCTACAGCATCATACAGCTGAACAATGAAAGTATAAAAGGAGAGAATCGTCTAAATCTGGCTGAATTAATGTGCAATAAATAAACTGCAAGAATATATTCTATAAGGCATTCATGGCTGAGAAATTCAGAAATATTTGCTCAGCTGTGTAAAGATTCTGTGAATGCTTTTTTCTATAGCAGCTGGAAAAAGAAAAACGTCAGGAAAGGCACCACATAACCGTTACAACTGGCACGGGGTCCTCAGCTCAGGGCCAGATCCTCGCAGCTGACACAAATACCTGAGTGGATTTGGCATGAGGAGATTAAACTCTACATGAGTTTCTATACCGCTGGTTAATTGCCAATTCTAGGAATTTTACCCCAGCCAACAGGCTCTTGATGTTGAGGGCGAGTTGAGCATTTGCTCTGAAAGCTAAAGACTCTACTCCCCCTGGTGGCTGCACATAAACACAACATTTCACAGCTGCCATGCACTGATGGAAAGCTTTTCTATTAAAACGCAGGGAATTCATCAGTGTAACATTGCATGAGCCTATAATCACACAGTTTGCTTTTTAAAGGCTGGCACCAAACTGTCTTCTGATTTGGATTTTCTTTGACGTTTTAAGCCGTGTTAAACCACTTTAAATCAGAATCCACATTTAACACGAAGACATAAAAAGTATGATTCATTTCTGCTGTTGTACTAAAACATTTCATATCAGGCATGACATAAGCAATTACGTGTAAACACACATGTAGCTAGACCTCCGAGTGTATTCACATGTCTCTGACCTGAAGCAGTTCTAGGTCAGAGGGGTCTTCCTGGCCAGGCACCATCTCTGTTAGCATCTCTGACATCACTTTGGTGTTTCCTCTCACTACGTCCAGCTCACTGCGCAGCCGGGCGATCTGAAAGGACAGAAGGTCAAAAGTAATTTAAAAACACCCAACACACACACACACACAACAAACAACAGATGAGTCTTCCAACTGAGATATTCTAATTAGTTTATGTGCTAAACTATGGATATATATGTTTTGTTTACTGACTCCGCTGAAATGGGCTTCACTTTACGAACAAAAGTGGATTAAAAAGTTAAACGTCCTGGGTCAATGCCTTCACCTGTTCAGGGGTGGCTGTGATGGGGCTGGGCATCTGGGGCTCCTGTGTGACAGAGGGAGGGCTCGGGGAAGGTTTAGGAGTCCCAGCAGCAGGAGAGGCCGGAGCTAGGTACTTGATCATGGCTGGGTCGACCTCTGGTGTACCCTGGAACACAAATTACCGCTACTGATACTGCTGTGTGTATATATACATACATGTTGGTACTGTCTGTGTATCTCTTTCTTCTCACCCTCTGAGGTGTGTGGATGGGAGACAAAGCATCCAGATCTGCCATTGGGAACTCCACGCCTTTCCTCTTCAGCTCCTCATAAATGTGGACCACACCAGTCAGATCAGGGCTACTCCTGAAGGCATCAGCCCAAGCCTGCAACAACACACACACACACACACACACACACACACACACACACGGAGATTGTGAGGTATAAAAAACATACAAAATCTCATGGTGTAAATAGACCAAAAGCCAAGAAAGACAGGGTCTAAAAGAGGAGTCTCTGTGGGGTCTCCTTCAACAAATCCCTATAAATAATTAGAGGACAGCGGAAAGGCAGATGGATAACACCACCTGTTGGCCGAGGCAGGTGACCTCAGGTAACTGGATAGCAGCAGAGGCTGTAGTCTGTGGTGCAACACCTGGAAAGTGGAACATACAGCACCTACCTAGCCTCCCAGAGACCACCACTGACCTGCGCGATGCTATTTGCCAAGCTGACTGTCTATCTTTAACAGGTTTACCTTTCTTTAAAAAAAATGCCCTAATACCCACAAACACTGATGTAAAAATGGTAATAGTCACCAGAAACAGAGAGATCACAAAGAAAGATGGAAGCCCCGATACCTGTATGAGCGCCAGCACTTTGTCTTGAACGATGGTTGGAGGGTTGTTTTTGGGGGAGATGATTTTGACCAACACACCATCAATGAAATCTCTGTTGGCCACCTGGACATGAAACCTGTGACCGCAGTTCTTTACACATGTTTCTACTACCTGCAGAAAGACAAGGAGAGAGAAGGTAAAACAGAGGTAGAACCCTGGAAAATAAAAACATTTGGAAGAGGTAGCTGAGAAAAGGAAGGATTTCCCTCTCTGGTTTAACTAGCAGAGCTGTCGTGGGCAGACATGGGCAAGTATGAACGCAGCTCAAAAGGCAGGGCTGAAAACAGCTGTTGACAGTAGTCGGGAGAAGAGACACAGTGGAATAATGTGACCAAGGAAGACCGAAACATCAGGAAAGGTCAGGTTTTGATGCAGCATTGAATCACAAACTCACAACTTGGACCTGGTTGTCTGAGAATAAAATCATCTAAAAACGCTAACAATAAAAGAAAAGAAAGAAGAAGCTCTCACCGTTAGCGCCAGCATCACTTCTCTGTAATTCTTGTTGCCACTGAGTCTCTTTTTCAGTGCCCGCATGGCATCTTTTGGCCTGCGGGGAGACGGCAGAGAAGATACAGCTGGATAAAGCATCCCAGCACAACATCTTTGACTTTGTTGGAATAAATGATTTTTTTTCTGTCACAATAACAGATGCCAGTCAGTCTGTCAGTGTAGCAGTCCGACTAAGACAGTGACGGTCCGTCACACCATCTGCTTCTCTTTTCTTTCTGCGTGACGATCTGTTTCTCCTAGAGCAAGATCAAAGCTGCCCATGCATGAACAGCTCAGGCCGGCTTTCCACCTCAGACTGCCGGAGTCTTTGCCACTGATGAGGCGTAATAACTTTTTATGAACTCCTTCAAGACATACTGTACATTTATTGAATGAGGGAGCTGAGATAGATAGAAATGGATGGCGATGGAGCATAACGTCTGATATAAAGCTTCCTCCGACAGTACTCTGTACGTGTGTCTCGGATTTAGTGTAACAGTTTTTGGTTTCAGATGGTGCGACTACTTTGCTATGTGTTGATTCAGGCATTAAACATCTAAAGCACACATATGTTGACAAAAGTTGCAGAATTTGTGAACCTCAAGTCTATGTCTGGAGCTAACCAGGCATTGTTTAACTTGCCGAAGACAAGAAGTTCTGTGTTCTGTGAAGCTGAACTCCCCCCTGTGTGTGTGTGTGTGTGTGTGTGTGTGTGTGTGTGTGTATGTGTGCTTTGGGTGTGACAGAGAGGGCCCCATGTCGCATGCCAAGACAATGAGTGCGTGTAGGCATGAAGAATGTGAAAAAGCCGGGGAAAGTGCTGAGGGAAAAATGGAAAAAGACAGATTCCAGTATTCTTCCTGGCTGGGATCTCTTGACGATTGCATTTATTCAGGCTACAAAACATTCTGACTCATACGCCGTACTGTGGGTGAACTAGCGTGAAGTTAATTCAGTGGTGTTGTAGAAGAACATTGTGTATTGTGTTTTTTTGTACATTAAAAATGTAGATCATATGCTGCAATGCAGTAACACTTACAACTGCTGGAGAAAGTTTTTCGTTTCAATTATTTTTAACATTAGCTGCAGTTACATGGACCTTTATAGTCCACTAATGATTCGAATAATAACCAAATCAACATGAATAAAAATACCTCAAGGAGACCTAGATCATTTTCAAACCCTTGGACTGGAGGGAGCAATTTAAAGACGTGGCATTTTACAGAGTAAAAGTACATTTATATTCATATATGTATTAATATATGTTTATATGTATTATAAACACAGTGTGTAGGAGACGGACATAAGAATTTCATTCATGAATACATTCATTCATTCAATCACTGACACCTAAAGAAAACAAAAGGCTCTCTGTGGTTTAGCTGAAGAACAGTAGTCAGTGTATTATTTGCTGGAGTCACTCAGTCAGCCAGTGTGTGACAAAACAATGTGGGACTGACAAAATCGGTCTTTTTAGGCCAAATGTCCTGTCTAAATCTATAGATAGTTGATAAAACAGATTTTGACCCCACAATGATTAACTCCCAGAAGGTTCAGCAGCTCACCCCTCTTCCGTCTCGTTTATGATATCGCAGATCTCCATGTTGAGGGTCCAGTCCTCATTCTGCAGGCCTCCATCTGTGGCCCTCTCTGGAGGAAAACACAAAAAGTTCAACAGAATGTTTTACTTATATAATGTTATTTCCAAATCATTTTGCCCTGACTTCACCTCATTATAATCTCTCCACTGTAGTGTAGTCTACACACAAATAACAGATTAGGAGGTCACAAGTTTTTATCTAATTTACAGAAATATGTGCTGTGAGACAAGAAGCTGGTGACTTTTTAACACACTGTTCAAAACTGACTGTTCAACCCAACGAAATGTCCCTTAAAATGAAGATCATACAATGAAGATATCACATGTTTCGTTTTCTGAGTATCAGTGATTTATTAGTCTTGGTTTCTCAACAACACAAACCTGAGGTTTGCTGGCGCAGAAGTACATTTTAATTTTGACACCCAATCCTCTGTTCACACCCCACCAGCTGTCTTGTCGGTAATCATGATGCTGCGTTCCAGTCAGGCTTGTTGGTCGGCTGCGCTTTAGTCAATGCACACTCATTAAAACAACCCATGGTTTTACATAACATTGAAAGTAACACTGTTGTGTAAGCAAGTCAGCATGTGGCGACAGACTTCAGTGCTCTGTGTCTCTCAACTGTCCCTTTTAATTCAGCCAAACATCTTGATGATATAACTGGAAATTAAATCATACACCAAAAGTTAATAATCTTGTTCAATCCCCTGTAAACTTCGACTCCAAATGGATTTCTCTATAAATATAATAAATAAATAATATATTATATATTCCTCCTAACTGAATAAGCAACAACTCAAGTTTAAAAGAAACATCTCTGGACTGATACAGATTATTAGAAATAAAGAAGATTGACCACCAATACTCGAAATGATATGAATTTGCAGTAAAAATTACAATTTTAGCATCCAAATTTAGGACTCTACTTTGATTCAAATTTTTAAGGTACTTGTACATGAGTCTACTACATTTCTGGAGAAAATATTGTACGTTTTACCAGTAAAATGTTACTAGTTACTTTGCAAATTTAGATTATTCATCAGCAGCCACACAATAAAATATTCAGATGATCAGAAAAGTACTGTATAATCGGAGGATCCCAATTACCTATTTAGACTTTAAGACTCAAACTTAAGTTTGGGGGGGCACTCAAGTAACTCAATGGTAGAGTGTGCACCCCATTCACAGAGGCTGTGTCCTCACTGCAGCAGGCCAGGGCTCCAATCCGACCTGTGGACCTTTGATGCAGGTCATACCCTCTATCTTTTATCCCATTTTCAGTCAGATAAAGTCATGAAAGGGGCTAAAATGAACAACCTATGTATGACTGTGGGGAAGTGGTTTGATCAGATCTGAACCCACCACCTGTCATCAGATTCAAAAGTTGCTGAATACTGATGAGTGCATGAAAGTATGTGATGTCAGTTCCTTCTGACCTCGTTTAAACCAGCAAGAATTGCAGAATAGATAATAGAGAGAAATACAGAAATAACCAGTAACAAAATACAGCAGAGGTGAGAGGAAAGCTGTCATAAATATTGCATGACAACAAAATACTGATTTGTTTTTATTTGTTCATTTCTATTTAATTCATCTATGTTATTGCAGACATTTGCACTGGAAGTAACTTTTCCTACTTTCAACTGTATGATCAACCCCAATAAAAGAGTTGTGGAAAAAAAAGACTGTAAAATAATGAGGTGAATAATAATAATGATAACCTCAGCCTGACCATGATATGGAATCCTAAAAAAACCCTGCTCTGTTTGCAGTCATAAATTTAGCTGTTTCTCTTCATGAGGTGTGGGCAGTCTGTCCATACAAGTCCCACTGATTGTTTAACTAGAAACTATCTCTGTTAAAAGTGTTGGGACGAAGTCTTGGTTCAGACATTAAAACTCTTCATTTCATTAAGTTTTGACAACGTTATCCCCCGTTCTTGTAGGAAGCCTGCATGTGCTATAATCCACCACCTGTTGCTCCAATGCCTCCAACTCAGAGAAGCAAACAGCCAGCTGGAAACGAGGAACATCTCAAAGGAAAGTGAGGCCGGTCGTGGGTGTGATGTGGCTGTGTACTCAGTCACAGAGACCTGCTTTCCCCTTCACACTCCACCCTACCGTTTAATAGCATTTTGGCTACAGCCAGGAAATAATGCGATCCAGACTGTGAGAAGCTACAGTGATGAACTGGCACCGCAGACATCATCTCTGTCTCCTCCCTCCTCCCCCCCCATCTCCCAAATCCATCCATCATGTCTGCGAGCGCTGTTATCTTTCAGGATCGCAGTCATGTGGAGAGAGGTTCACAGAGAAACAGAGAAAAGGGTTTTCTACTGAGGTGAGCTGTGACCGAGTTCCTGTGACTGACAGTCAATAGATTCTCATTAGACGATTCTTGAGCTCAGACAGGGGGAGCTTCCCTCCCTGAAGCCCAGAGGCCCCGAGCAGGCTGTCATGCCCAGGCCAAGAGCCTCACACTGGACAGTGTTGCCTTCCTGTTGGGAAGCTCAGTGTTGGATGAGCCTGACAGCCATGACTTATTCATGCTCTACCTCCCCCTCTCTAATCAACTTGTCACATACTGGGCATCCACAGAGAGAATGGCTTTTTTTTTTGAGTCCCACCTACAAAACACACTTATCTACAAATACAGAGACATAAAGTGAATTTCAACATGAGCAGGATGTATAACAATGTGCTGTGCCTCGGCGTTAGGCAGCACAGTATATAAAGTATAACTTTGGAAGAATTAACCAGCTACTCCCACTGGGATATCCCACGTAATCTCCTCAAGTGGATTGTCAGGTCAAGGCCGGACAGAACATGAGTGGCAGAGGAAGAAATAAACGAAAAAAACCAAACAAAAAAAAACGAATTCGCCATGTGAATCGAGCCCGAACGACACTGAACAATCAGATCCTTGCTAATGAAGTTAAAAGCCCGCTGAGTGCATTCATTCATGGTGTTGTGTCAATCCCACCCAGTCCTGGGAATCCACACCGCACCAGTGAAGCCAGTCGATCACATGGCTTTAACGGTGGCAGGCAGTGCCATGCGCTGCCAACAAAGCCACAAATCTCTGTCCCTCTCTGGCCTCGTCTCTTCACGTTTTGTCCTTTTTAGACTGTCTCTTCACATTTTCTACTTGTCCTTATGTTTTATCTAAATACCTCAGCAATAATAATAATACAATAACAGAAGTTTGACACTAGCTACTAGACAAATGCTGGTCGTCTAAATGCTGAATACAGCTGCAAATTTCTTTCATAAGAACTTAGTATGGCAGAAATGGAATATTATATTCATAATTATGTTGGCATTCATTTATAATCAACTCAAACTAAAAGCACGTGTTTTTATAACCTTAGAATGAGTCTTTTATATCAACAGAGGGAGTGGGTCCTCTTCCACGTCAGCCTTGTTGCAGCACCATGCTGCTACAGTAGCCCAGAACAGACAAACAACAACACTGTTGTACATCTTTGTCACCAGTATGTGGAAGAGAATAAAAAAACATACAAGGCATAAATTGGCTTGAACCTCTGCTCATGAAAAGTGAAAACAAAAACACATGCACACATGGCATCATCATTCACCACCTCTAACACCTCCATCACCTACTCAGTCAATTTAGGTAATAGAAAGCTCTACAAGGTTCTTCACAACAATGCATCCCTCGTCAGATGTTATCTGTCTCCTCTATCCTGCGCTTGTTCATTGTTTCAGGTAAGCTGATGCTTTGCCCTTTCTGCTGCTGCTGGTGTACAGTACCACTGTAGCAGCCAAACAGCCAGCTGGCTGTACAGCGCTGCACAGCACAGCAACTCAACCACAGAGATCAGGCTGGAGATGCAGCCATCTCGGTGAAACGGGGAAATCCAAGATGTGCTGCATTCAGCCCACTGTGTGCATGACCTAGAAGGACCTCTGCAAACCAAAAATGTGTGAGACGGTGCTCAGAGTTGGCGCCTTAGGGCCAGCTTGAATGACATGATGGCACACAGCAGCTGACCAGTGGGTGGTGGGCAAGACTCACCACGCAGGCAACAGGGACAATTCAAAGGGCCACAAATTCATACAGATGTCCTTCCTACAAACTTCATCACCTGGGCTACTGAGTGGAACACATATTGGGTGAAAACATTGAGAAAGAAAAACACACACAGCCCTTGTTTAGAAAAGAGCAGCTCTACTCTTACTCACAGAAGAAAATATGTAATCAAAAAGTGTTTCAGGGGCAGCTGCTGCATTTACTTACTGCAAGACATTAATGTCTGGCCCACATCTATTTGGCAGAGGCTTCACTAAACCTTGATAAAGCAGGAAATGTGGCTTACAATCTTATGGATCACTGAATACACTGACATTCAATTCAAAGAGTCAATTCAAAATAGTTTTTACATATAAATAAGGTAAAGGCCATTACAATCATGTCAGTGTAGGACATAATCACGACTAGAGCCAAAGATGGTGGAAAACAGCATAATGTTTTGGCTGATATTCAGGCTTTACTTCCTCCTCACTGAACATTACTACTTTTTACTATGAGGAAAAGTACACAGTTTGCACCCTGACTACACTTATCAGACAGAAGAGAAATATTTTCTGTAGATCTCAGGGTAAAAGCTTATTCTAATCTTTGGTGCCATTCACTCATGACAGAGGCACAGCAAAGCCTTGGTGACAACTGCTCAGGATCAGAGGTTGTTTATCTCTGAGCTGCTTTGCAGACGGGCGAGATGCGAAGATGAAGGCGACCACACCAAAGGGATGTGGTGGGTAGGCCACGTCCCCCCGCTCCTCTGTAGGAGGATAAGCACCACAGCACACAAAGCCTTGAGATTTCAAACTAAAAAAAGAACAACGTGGCTGAGCAAACACCGTGGCCAGCTTTTGTTTGGGAACTGAGGGAATATTAACTTCAGCTTGGCTAAAGCTCTGCAAGCCACTTTGAGCCATGTCACTGCCGCCTCTCAGTTTTATATCCCTGAAGGCTACATTAAATTGTCCACATACACACACACACACACACACACAGTCATTCAGCGTAACGTTAACACACTTGTCATCACAGCGGACTAAGTTAGACAGGGTTAGCTGGCTAACATTAGCTGAACAGCTCATTCCAAATAGATGACGTTTGTTGCGAAGATGCTCGCTAGCTGGCTATTTCCTCTAGGCGCAACCTTACGTGCTGTAATTCAAAGTGGAAAACACCAAATGTCTGCCCACGCTTAAACTATGTAATGTGGAGGAAGTTACACGAGTCAAATTGATAATTTCAAGGCTAACTTACCTATACATTGGCCCACGGGAGTGCTGTACGGATTTCCAAGTAAGAACTCCATTTTGACAACAAACAATCCGTTCGGGAATGACAGAGGCTGAGGCCCACAGGCGGCACTAATAAGTCCCGCCCACAGAGCAATGCTATTGGTCAACAAAGACAGTGACTTCAATCTGTATGGCTGGAATCAATGTCGGTTATATTTAGCATCGGAAGCTATGTTCAAGAAACATTTTTATACGTTTAAACATGTATTTAAATGACAGGTCGCTTCAGTGGTATTTTGATCACCACCGTTGGCACTTAAATACACAAGCAACTATAAAAAATAAAGTAAGTCATTAATTTTATGAAACATAGAATTATACATAAATATCGACTGGATGTATTCAACACTGCACTTGTTTAACCAAAAAATGTTTAAACAAAACGAAATTACTATTTGCAAAATCTCATCACCACCAAAACTTACCAAAATATTGCTATGTGATGTTATTGTCTTTATTAATATGTCAGGCAACTATATTGTTCAACTATAGATGTTCAACGTTTATTTTAACACAATGGTTTGGACGTACCTGAACGCAGCGCAACGTCGGCTCGTTGCTATGTAACGTGTCAACAACAGAGGAAAGAGGTAAGAACCTGACTTCATCTGGTTATTAAAGCTTGTCTGTTTTTTCAATTACTTTGCATTTGTAAAAGACAAAAGCAACATTTTAAGTTTTTCGTTGCAAGTTTGTTCACAGTGGGTAGTGGGTCTGATAAACTCATTCATTCATCCATTCATTCATTTTAGCCAGATAATGAGACGATAGCCAGTATGATCCTACACCGTCATTTTTTCCCCTTTCTCTGTTTGGTATCATCTATAAAGGGGCCATATGTCAGAATTTCAGTGTATATATTTTTTTAATTCTCTAGAATTATCAACAGAGAATGAAGAAATAACTTTTTTGAAATTATAACATCTGTGTGTTGTTTTCACCAATACCCCCTAGTCCCTGAGCTCCCAGTCTGAACTGCAAGCTGCACAGCTAACTGAGCTAACTAGCTAACAGCAGCTACAGTTGCGGTTACTCTGGTAATAAGCTGCCCCCTATTTGTTTGAAGTATAAATTCAACAGGTGGCCAATTCTTACATATTGCACCTTTAACTGAACAAACACCAAATCAAAAAATCTCTACTTTCTTCTTTGAGCAGAGGGACTAAGTGAAGTCCAACGTGCCTCCACCCTCACAAACAGCAGGATGATTGGGCGTCAGGATAAACCTGAGCCTATTTTGATGGATGAGGAGATTGTGAAGGAGGCATCAGTGGAGCAGCTTTCTCAGGATCAGGCCAGGCGTATTGCAAAGGCAGAGGGAATCCACTTCACTGAAATCCTTAAACTACGTCTTGAATACAGAAGTGAGAAATAAAAAAAAAATACAAACTATGAATCAGAGTCTGAATGTGTATCGGGTCCAGGTATGTGAGAGGTTGTTTGTTTCGCAGGCATCCTGAGGATCGACCACCTGTGGGAATTCACATCCTTGGCCAAACTTGAATTGAACAACAACCTCATAGAGAAGATTGAGGGCCTGGACCGTCTGGTTAATCTGACATGGCTCAGTAAGACAAAGCTTTGTATTTATTGTGTAGGTCATGGCCAAGATGTAGAAAAGGTCTGAAAAGATCAGCCTGGTGATTCTGAATGTGTCTTTCAGATCTGTCATTCAACAGCATAGAGAAAATTGAGGGTCTGGGGTCTCTGCGGAAGCTTGAAGTGCTGAATTTGACCAACAATCAAATTTCTGTCATTGAAAACATGGACGCGCTTGAGAAGCTCACTCATTTCTGCTTTGCAAACAACCGCCTTGGACAGCTGGACAACGTAACAAACATATTTTTTGCCTAAATCTTTCACATATTATACCTGACATACTACTGTAGCCTAATACAAATCGGACATATTTCAAAGGTGCTCTATCTCAGGAAGTTTAGGAACCTGTTCACCATAAACCTTCGTGGAAATCCTGCGTCTAAGGATGAGGATTACAGATTTTTCATCGCAGCCTACTTTCCAAATTTAACATGCCTTGACTACAGATTACTTGACCAGAAGACAGTAAGTGTAAAGTTTTTCTTCCTCTCCTTTTCGTTCTTCGCCATGTTGAAACTGTATAACTAAATCACACATGTATGTGTGTAGAAAACTGAAGCATCTATCAAATACCATTATGTTCTGGAGGAAATGAGACACAAGGAGCTGCAGGCTCAACAAGCTGAAGAGGCTGAGCAAGGCCGGAAAGCTGAAGTCAAACTGCACATGGTAATTTGGCGATGCGGTTACTTTTCGCGTCTGTGCACAAACTGTGTGTAAGTCCAGTTCTCCTTCCCTGCAGGATGCCTTTGTGGAACACCTTAATGGATCTTATTTGTTTAAGAGCATGTTCAAAGATGATCCCGAGGCAGGGACGCTCCACTGCGTCCCAGGAGTGGCTTCTCTGCTTCAAACATATCCTTTGTCGCTTCTGCTTTCTAATCCATGCATGTTTTTTTCTAATGACATAAAATATGGAGAAATCAGTGCTTAACTCCTTAACCCTACACGTACATTTGAGCAGCAAATGGTGGAGCTGTGCGTGCCGTTATTCGAAGTAGGCTTGGCTGAACATAAGCGGAGAGAGACGGAGGTGAGCTCCTTCTTCAGCGGTCAGACTGCAGCCGTGACAGACTGCCAGCAGAAAGCATCGCAGATATTGGCAAAGTTTGAGCAGCAGCACAAAGAGGTGAGATTTATGGACCGTGACGTTTTAAACTCACCTGTGCCGAGTTGTGCTCAACACGCTTATGAAGACATCTCTGTGTTCACGCCTTTTTAGAGGATAGTGGAGTTGCAGCAGTTATCGGACCCAGACCAACTGAGGGTCAAGGTTAACCACTGCAATGATGAAATCAAGCAGCTCTGTAACAGCCTCATGGCACTGGAGGTTCAGCTGGTCAGCCAGCTGGAGGTAGGTGTGTCCAAATGTCGTTTATTCTTTGAAGATCACAGTGTTATCGGAATTAAGACACTCCTAAAGGGTAACTCAGACAATTTTACACATTAAAGTGATTAATGTTGCATTGTGGGTAATACAGGCAGCAGGTATTGGAATAAAAAAGGTGAAATCTCTGGTTTTGTAGTATTGATTGTTGTCATTTGTTATTAAACTGTCCATAATGAGTCTAGAAGTGCAATGTTAGGCCAGTGGACTGCTTTTCAAACCCTGGTGACTACATAACCCACAATGCAATTAGACACTGGAGGCAGATGATCAGATTACGTGCAGCTTCCTCCGGAGCCACAAAAGGCTTTATACTATGTTATATGTATTAGTACTCCCCAAGACCTGTAAACACACTGTAATTTGTAAAAGTAGTGAAGTTACCCTTTAACATATGAAATCATTTATTTCACACAGACGTTAAATAATAATGTGCCTTGCTACTGTGCTTCACAATGAAGCCTCCTGTTTCTTTCAGGATATCACCAAAAAGTTTGACATCAACATCTCAGACATGGTTGACAGCTTCAGTGAAACTGCTCAGGGGATATATCCTTTTTTTCACAGTCCATGGCTTAAAGGCTTTAAATACTTTCCAGAAACGCTGGTTCATTACTGTTGTCAGGGTCTTGTCCTCTACTGAGATACTGTGTCTCATACTTCCTCATCTGGGGAAGCAACTTTCTCCCAAACCAATTTTAGTTTAATCAAATCTGGGTCCCAGGGCAGCGGCTCACATTGTGTGGTCAGTAATCCAGTCTTCTTTTCATGTCAGTGTTTGAGTCATACACAGTGGCACATACACAGGGTTTATGTGCAAAAAAGCAATGACTCTAATGTTGAAAGCCTTTCCATGACTCAGTCATACATTTGCGCAATGTCGAGATCTGGAGGATAATTATCATGAGAGAGTGCAGGAGATTGCTTTAGCAACTCTGGAGAGTGTGGCCAAGGACGCCCTGGAGGAGGACATGACAGATGATGTTAAAATGGTGAGTGTTATCTCTTTTAGACCAAACTGGCTATCCAAAAAAATAGGATTACGTTACTGGCACTATTATAGCTCTATGAAAAATGTGAGTGTCAGGGTTCAGTGTTACATTACAGCCACAACTTTTAATGGCCTGAATGTCAGGTGCTCTTTTATAATTGCAGTCTAACGTGAATGCTGATTATGCAGATGAACCTGAATGGATCACATGAGATGAGGTTCATTTCCAGTGACAGCACCCTCATCCCTTCACACCTGTGTTTTCTCTGTGCAGCTGTTTACAGACAGAAACACGGTGACGGACGCAGTGGCTGTCGGCCACGATAACCACCTGCTGGTAATCAATGACCGAGAGACTCAGTTGATTACACGTGTCGATGCCTGGAAAGTGGCCCTCATTAAAGGGGTAGAGAGCTGAAATTATATGAAAACTAACATGCAGTTTATTTCAATTTTTCTAGCGCTGACAATCCTTTTCACTGTATCTCACATTCTTGTTCTTTGTTTTCATTTCTTTATGTATTATTCCAGATTCAAGACAAAGAACTTAAGCGGAACCGCATGTGCATCTCAGACATCCACAGATATGTGGACCATTTGAGGGAGCAGCTGGATGAGTTTCTGTAGCATCATCTGTAAAACATTTCCCCAAAAATGTTATGTACTTCATGTGTCTGGTTAAAAAAAATAAATTGGTACAGGACATTGTCACAACCTGATTGGACAACTGTAGCAACTGGCACTGTGCTCAAGTATGTCTATTTGTCTTTTATGATTTTTACGTTTGATCCATGCCCAATAAAGAATTTAAGAAGTAGATCCAGCTGTTCAAAAGGACTTTTTAATAATCATGATGCTGTTTTGCTGTCTGCACTTGTTCCTCAGCCAATCAAATACATCTGTATGGTGTACACCCCGCAGTAACTTTAATACAAGAAGAATAACATTATAACAACAACAACAGTACAGTAAGTATAGAGCAAAGACATGACAGAAAAATATACATACAAACACAGTGTTAGGGTAAGCAATTTTTTTTAAGATTTTTTTTTATGCAGGACTTGAGATAGCAAGACAATCAACATGTTCTGAGAAAAAAAGGTTGTTTCCTTGTAAGCTCTTTTGTTTGCTTTAGATGACTAGATTAACCAAATGTTATTATGAGGAAGCAAGCTTTGTTATCTTGAGGAGAACGCCTTAGACAAAGTTTGATTGTAATATGGGATTGGCTTTAACCCAACAATATCTCTCCTCTGTCCCCTTTCACCAGAAATGATATGACTTTTGGAATCATAGTGGAAGGGAGACTAGATGTACTGTTAAATAAAACATACCAAATAGCTTTGTTGGATTATTCAAACAGGCTGCTGTGGCTCAAGGGTAGCGCTGGCATCTTGTTATCGGAAGGTCGCTGGTTCTGTCTGCATGTCGAAGTGACCTTGGGAAAGATACTGAACCCCAAACTGCGACTGATGTGCTGGTCAGCACCTTGCTGGCAGCCACCGCCATCAGTGTATGCTTGTATGAGTTACTGTAAGTCGCTTGGGACAAAAAGCGTCTGGCAAATCTAATCATGTGTGTACTATGAACACAATACTAATGTTTCAGTTTCTAATATCACATTTATTGTGAATATCACAATAATGCAAGTATTAAGACACAACCCTCATTGTATTTTTTATGTGGGAACTATAACTAAATTAACACTAAAGTCGATGAAAGAGAAAACAGGGAAATACAAAACATTGTTTATGCCTTAAATGTATTGGATGGGACAACTTTGTCTGTATCTTGTTTTGTTACGTTATTGTTTTTGCATTTTTTATATATATTTAGATATCATTCCGCACTGTGAGCCTTAAACTGATGTATCATACACCATATGATGATAAAAGTATCAAAATAATGGTGAAGGAATGAACACAACTCCCAGAATGCATCTGTTAACATCATCCAATGAGACTCTTCGTTGAGCCGAGCAGCAGTTCCCAGCCAATGAAATTCCTGGAAGCTGGATTCTGGACTGTGACGTCGCAGTGTCCCTCCTCCTCGGCAGCTCCATGGACTAGCTTGCTGAATTGAGCAAAGTTTTGGAACTCGGGGGGTTTCGTGCAGCCGTCGGGGCAGACTCTTCCTCTGTCAGTCACCTTCCTCTCTCCTGCTGTGTCGTGCTCGGTCAGGACGTTCATGACGGTTGCTGACGGGGACACTTTAGCGCTCATCATGCCTGTCCGAGCAGAGTGCTGCAGTACCACCGGCCCGGCCTGCCCATCCTCGGCCTCCCTTGTTCCCCCAGCCCCGATCAACACACACCAGCCCGGGGTGACCACATCGCTACTGTACAGCGGCTCGCAGTTTCGGGGCTACCAGAAGAGCAAAGGCAACTCCTACGACGTTGAGGTTGTTTTGCAGGTAATGCCCTTCTTCCACTGTGTTATTGGTTACAGCAGCATATTTTTCTAACCGATGTTACTAACTTATCAGACGTTAGCTCGGTTTTTTTTATTTTTTATTATTATGCTTTATTATGTTGTCATTGACATTAGTCATAACAGGCTGACCTAATTTTGATCCAGCCCAGGTGACTCTTTCTAATGTTTAGAATTTGGACTTAATTTCAGCTGTCAACATTTTTGTCAGCTATTTTGCTGCACACACACCACCCAAACATGTTAGCATTTTGGCACCTAGCTACCTGAATAAGTGGAATTAATGTGCTAGCATTGATTTTGATAGCAACATCATCCTGCTTACCACCAGTAAATATGCTGTCTGCATGTGTGCCCACTTTGTGGGGGTTGTCTTTGTTCACACCAGCTCTCCTGCATGTTTTTTTTATCAGTAAAGATGAAGAGGATCATGTTTGCACATCTGATTTTTGACATATAATTAACTGTTCCCTGAATCTGTTTGTCTTGGGCAGCATGTGACCGTGGAGGACTCATATTTGTGTGGTTACCTGAAGATCAAAGGCCTGACTGAGGTGAGCTTTGAAACTAGGTCAGAAATAGTGAGACTGACCTTTATTCTGCCAGTGACTAAGCTCAAACTGGTCTCCGCCCGCCTGAAACAGGCTAAAGTGTGACAAAGATTGGAGGCTGACAAACGTGAGGCCAGTCTAGACTGTAGTCCTTAGCTTAAGTGTGTCAACTGTATACCCGTTTCATTACGCAACATATAGAAGCGAACAGGTCAGCAGGTTCCCGAAGTGGACTTTGGCAGTGGCAAAGCAGAGTGAAAGATGAGCAGCCAGGTTGTGTTTGTGTCTCTATAGAAGTAAGAAGTCATGTTAAAACAAATTGTTTATGAGAAAATTAAGCCAAGAGATCAAACAAAAGATGTGGACTGAAGTCGACTCAAGACGCTGTTTTGATGATTTGCAACTTGACTTGACAGAGAACCAATGTCTTGAGACATGATGACTCTTTTTGTGGTCAAGCTGACAGTATTTCACTCTTTAAAAATGACGTGGAGGGAATGTTTTTTCATTAAGAAGAAACTAAAATGGCTTTTATTTGTGTTTTTATTTGGTTGTATTTCATGGAATATCAATAATCAAATTATGTTAATCATTATACTTATTGAACAGGTTAGACAATTTGGGCAATAATATCATTGTAAAACAGGTACTAATACCTCTTCATTTCTGTTTATAAAGACCGGAGACTGCAGGTAAACCTTGATATGCCCGGGCAAAAACGACTTGAGACTTGTTTGAAACCTGGACTAATTGACTTCAGTCACATGTTTAGAACAAACAAATGTTTGCTCACATTTTTATTATTTACGATGTTGTCACCTATATGAACGGTTCTTAAGTAAAAGACTTAGTGGATCTGATAGAATGCTGCCAATAAATGTTATCAGAATCAGTGTGTTTTTTTTTTTATCTGATTGACGTTAAAATAAATTAATGTAGAACTGTGCTGCAGTGCAGCAGGTCACTGTGCAAAATAATGGTTGCTTCAGGTTTTCTGTAATGTCTTCTGCTGTCATGTATTTCATAAATTGCTGCACAGCATTTAAGTCACAGGAAATGTGAAATCTAAATCATGTTGAATTGCTCCTCATTTATCCACTTCGTCACTCCAGGAGTATCCCACTCTCACTACGTTCTTTGCTGGTGAAATCATCAGTCGAAAAAGGCCCTTTTTAACCAGGAAGTGGGATGCGGATGAAGATGTGGACAGAAAGCACTGGGTATGTCCTGTTTGATTTGTAGTTTTTCTGTTTTAGTAATGTGATGCAGCATTACTTGTGCATCTATTGGTTTAGTGTCTAGTATACAGATGTCTTCAGTGGCTGGGCATACGGTTTATGAGGAGCTTTCCATTTGATAGCAAAGAAACACTAAGTATTGCTAACTTTGATGAGACATGTCAGAGGTTTAAGTTCCACCAAACCTCAGTAACCGCTTGTTGACTGCAGCTCTTTGTCTAACCAGACACTTTGACTGACAATAGCTCTAGTGACCTAGAGCAGCACTTATTGTCTTGTGAGAGAAGCCCATGGCAACTGTTAAAACTAGGTTTATATCAAGGAACAGCAGACATATCATATGTTTCATGATGATTGCATCTCAGTTTTTGCTTATTCTCTGATCAGTATTTAATGTCTTCTCTCCAGGGCAAGTTTAAACCTTTTTACAAATATGCCAAAAGCTTCAACTCGGACGACTTTGACTATGAAGCGCTGGACAACAGCGATTATGTCTTCATGAGGTGGAAGGTTAGTACATTAATCTTTCTCTCGTCTCTTTCTCCTCATCTTAGCTTTAGCCTCTAATGTCTACTCTTTGTTTTTTTTTTTCCTGCACTCTCAGGAACAGTTTCTAGTTCCAGACCACACTATCAAAGACATCAGCGGCGCCTCCTTCGCTGGCTTCTATTACATCTGTTTCCAGAAGTCGACAGCCACTATCGAGGGGTACTATTACCACAGGAGCTCAGAATGGTAACCACCAGCACTACAGACCAAATTCTGTGATGGTTAAATAAAAGTTGTTTTAAAAAGGTTCTAATGCTGATTTGACTTTACACTTGCAGGTACCAGTCTCTAAACCTAAACCACGTTCGAGAGCACAGTATGCCTATCTATGAATTTCGGTGACAAAAGCATGCCTGAGTTCAGTCAAGGAGGGGACAGTCCATGCTGCCCTGCGGTTAAATTGGACGAGAACGACGGAGAGCCCTTTAGTGCAAGACTGGAGCTGACCCGCTTTCCTCGCTGGAGGGAAATCAACATGTGGTCGGACACTCTTGTGGTGGACTGAAATAAGGAAGGCACAGAGAGAGAAGAGTTGTAAGGATCAGTGACAGACAGACAAACAGCTCTTACAGGTACTGTAGAGCTGATGTTAGCCTTGGATTTCTTTTTTTTTTTTTTTTACATTTTATTTTGTGCTTCCTTTACTTGGCTCTCATAGGATCTGTGTCCCTATAGTTGGACATCAACGTAAGTTTTCCCAGCAGTGGAAACACTAAACATATTTGCCATTCAATTAAGATTTGCGTAAGAAAAGTTGCGAAAAGAGTTTTGTTCGGTAAAGCTTAATTCTCTTAATTTAAATATTAAATATCTTTGTCACGTCACTCTGAAGTCCCAGAGTGATCAACAGTATGATGGTTATCGCCAAAAGGGTGCAAGAAAAGCAGTGATGAGTAGTGATCTACTTTTTTACGCAGGGCCTGTAAGTTATGGTCTGTCGCTCAGGGATGGCATGTTTGGGCAACGTGTATTTAATGACTGAAACCCAACAGCTGATTGTGGGAATTGGCTGAGTTTGGTTCACAGAGACATTAATCTCTAAACAGGTCATTAATAACCTATTTTTCAAAAGATCCTCTAAACACAGCTGTCACAACAAAAAGTCTGAAAATGGCTTCACATCCAATTTTCTCTATGCAAGCCAAAGCTCGCTAATAGATTAGGTTTCTAACACCTTCTGACTTATTTTAGTTTCAGATTATTTCACTGCCAGAGGGATTTATTTATATTTTTTAATCAAGACTGAGCTTGAGTGGAAATACATAGGAAAAGAATAGATCTATTTAATTACAATGACCAGCGTTTGAAGCTCAGATATGTGACAGCACATTCCAAACATCAAACATGCCAAAGGAGACCTATTATGCTATGGTTTTTTTTCCTTCCCTTCAGTGTTTTATATAGGTGGCTGTACATTTAAAAGATCTTGAAAGTTAAAAAGGTCAAAGTCTGCACCAACTGAAGCTCCTCTCTCCCACAGAAAGCACTGCTTCTCTGAATGCCTCATCAGTAGTCCCACCTTCAACTTTGTGACATCACACTACGTCATCGTGTCCCACTGTGTAATACATGCCTCACGGCTAGTTTAGCACCTCAGAATTGATTTAGCACCGCTGCTCTGTTGTTGTTAGTGGTGCTGTCTCAGACATGTGTGAGCTGACCAATCAGGGGAGACTGGGTATTCACAAGGGGGCCTTTAAGAGACATGAGCTAAAACGGAGGGGGAATACAGCGCTGCAACACTGGACAATGACAGCTGATGTGATTTTTGAGCACTAAAGTAGTAGTAACCTAAAATAAAATGATGAACCTGAAAATAAGCATAATATGTCTCCTTTAGGATTTTAGTTTCACATCACATGAGAGGCATCAACAGACAGTCGACAAGACGAATTGAGATTTCATGGCACGTGTAGTTTGACTAACTAGAAAAGTTGAGATATAACAGCGAAAGCTGTGCAGTGATTTGAATGTTAATCTTCAATTCAGCCTGTGGATTAAATCTTACTTACGTTCGACCTTTCTATATAATTTCCATCTTTAGAAGCAGTTAAATGTGGCTGAATGTGTCAATTAGACTGCCTTGTTCTCTTGACCTTACAAACAAAGGCACACACTCGAACGCTACATGAAAAGCGTCACCTGACATGCTTATCTACGATGTGTTGCTGTTCTGTCCTCAGTGGAAAATATTGCGCGAAGATGCACCTTTTTGTGGAGACGAGTCTAAAGTAGAAAGAAGAAAACCTCCTTTTGACGCTTTAGGAAAAACCTGCTGCCTTACAATTTTAAATGTTTGTAATGCTTCCTTTTTTATAACAACAAATGTTTAGGTTAGTAAACTTTTATTTGAACAAAATGATGAAAGTATATTTCTGTGTTTGAGTGAAATTGTGCAAGAAAATGTCGGAACTTTTGATCAACCACCTGCGGATTCTTGGAGTTGCTCTGGAAAGGGTTGATATGAAAGAGAGTGCATGTACTCCGCCTGCCTCTTTGCTGCTTATAGACTTTTCAGCTGCAGCACGACAGGTGGATGTGACGGGTTTTGTGGGAATACTGTATAATGTACAGCATCTTTTATGTTAACCCAAGGAAACTGACTGAAGACGTTAACAGTTCGAATGACTTCAAAATAATTTCCTTTTTTCTTTTTTTTTCTTTTTTTTAATAATCATGTCAACGAAAACAAAATGTGCAATGCAAGAATGCATGTGAGAGTGTGGCATTGAAAGTCTTGACTGAATAACACCTGATTTAAGAAGTTTAAAGAAGATGATGTATGATAAATCTGTTATGAGTGCAATGTGTGAGGAGAAATAAAGAGTGAACTATTTCATACACAGTTGTATATTTTTTTTTTTTTTCATAAATCCAGCACTGATAATGTTTATTTTGGGGGTATGTTTTATCTGAAAGACACAGGAACAATAGGGAATACAGTGGCGATTATAGAGTCTCCGATGCACGTTTACCACCATTATGTTATAATCAATGACACTGATGAAAAACGTGTGAAATATTTTTATTTTTATTTTTTATTCCAGAGTTCACATCAGTAGTATTTCAACATACATGACATTTAAAAAAATAAAAAATAAAAAAAGCAGCTAAACGTTTACGCCACATTGTAAATAATCACCTCTATAAGTTCAGTGAACGTCAATACATTGAACTTTGATTTTGAGGCAGCAGCGGTGCACAAGAATGTGCCTTTATGGGACCTTTAAAGGGTATTATAGTGCTTATATGAGTGGCTCTGTTTCAAATACAACACTTCTGCATGTTTGTTGATGTACGTAAAATTTCAAGAGATCGGTCATCCTTTTCTCTTTTTTTTTCCATAAATGTTGCTGTTTGCCTCTCCTGACATTTAGCGTCTGTGTGTATGTGAAGAATATAAGATATGTAATGAATGCAGACTTACACATAAGACTAAGGGGAAGTTCCACACTGACATGATGGATTTGCCAGCACTAGGTGTCAGTAGAGGACCACGACAAAGGATCAAGTCCTCTTTCAGAATCATGTCAGAGAGTCTCCACCTGGCTCAAATCTCTAAAGGTCTAATCAAAGTATCTGGTCAACTTTTTACTGTCTCTGACACTGTGGTCCTGATGAGTTTATGTTTTTTAATGGATCCTCATTAGAGGCAAGTGGATGTGTGTATAGCCTTCCTGGGGTCAGAACAGAAATACAGACACGCAAAATGATCAAACAAGACAAACTTGCTGTTTCTGTTTCTGTCGTTGTAAATGAAATTTAGAGGCAAATCTTATATACATAATATAATATAATATACATAATTTTGTATCGTATATAACTTATATGCACACACAAAGCACATACACTACTTTGTTATCAGGTCAAATTCACACAACAGGGTTTTCTTCATGTGCTGTTCAAATGTTTTAAGTGTTAAATGTTGCACCTAAATCAGTTTTCTTCAGGTGCCTGAAGACCAAAGGTCGTCTTTTGGCTTTTTCCAATGCACACTAAACTCACAATAAATATTTTGCTTTTGGGAGTTGCTTGTCTTTGCAGCGAGTTATTGATTAACCCATGAAGTGGCTTTCCTGAGAATATATGAAAGAAAAAAAGAGCAAGTGATCGTGTTTGGTGTACGTGCTTGGAGCTGACAAAGCCTGGCTGTCGAGAGGAGGAAACACAGTTGCATAAATCACAGAGGGAAAGAATGTGAAAAACAATAGCTTCCCCATCAGGCTTTAACACAACGCTGGAGGTGCTCACCGTCTGATGCGTCTTACTGAAATATGAAAACCCATAGAGAATCAGACACGTTCACAGGTGGAAATATGATTAAATCGATGATGAGCGATCAATAACAACTTTTGAACAATAATCAGAATCAGAACAGTCTTCTATCTGCCTCATTAAATTCTACTGCTCTTTATTATTCCATTAAAGGTGCTATATGTGAGAATTGGCCACCGTCATGAAAATCTTACTCCAAATAAATGGAGGGCAGCGTATAACCAGAGGAACCGCTGACTGCTGATCACCACAGCTGCCGCTAGCTAGTTAGCTCAGTTAGCAGTGCAGCTAGCGAACCTATTAACTGAATTGAGTCTGGAAGGGGGTTTTAAAGCGGGGAGCTGGTTACCGTCCTGACTTCAGAGACACAAAACAACAAACTTCACATTCTGTTGATCATTTTTTAATGTTGTAAACTAAAATTCGACATATTGCGCATTTAACTGTTGTTTTAGATCTTATGTAAAGCAAAAAGTACTATCGATTATAGGCTACACAAAGTTTCTCTTATCTCTTAAACTGACATTTTCTGATGTGAGCAGGGCTGCAAATAACGGCATCACAACTTTTTTAGAACTGAGGTTTATAATTGCTCACTTCTTCCTCCTCTACGTACCTCAGCAGGTGCAGAAGTTTGTTTTCATTTCATTCAAATGCTTATTTTTCGGTTCATTAATTTTATTTTTGGGTTTCTAATAAGATGCTTGTGCTCCCCTCCTGAGTAACCAACCTCTTCTGGTTGGTCGGTTCACACACGCCTGAGCCAACACCACTAACAACAGAGCTTTGCTAAATCAATTATTTTGTGCTAAGCAGCTACCTTGACAGAAATTTCGCAAATGTGTGACTCTGTGAGGTAGCGTGATGTCACAAAGGCACGGAATTAAAGACGAGACTTTTGATGAGGCGTTCAGGAGCGGGATAAGTTTCAAGACCTTTTACGTGTACAAGAACATAAAGCATGGGCAAGCATGGCAAGGAAAACAACGAAAAAGCGTAATGGGTATCTTTCATTTATAAGAAATAAAACTGAAAAGAGCTCATCACACTTGCCCAGAAGCCTAAAACGACATCTTCATATTCCCTCTTTCGGTCAGCCAACAGTCCAAAACCAGAAGACGCCTCATTTACTGTCATAAATGACAAAGAACTGCAGCAAATCCTGATGTTCAAGAAGCTGGAACCAACATATGTTTGTCATCTTTGGTAGAAAAATGACTTAATGGATCAGTCGATTATCAAAAATTGTTGCCGCTCAATGCACTTTTGTTTAATCAATGAATCATTGCAGCTCTAGATGAATGGGTGCTGGGGGGCTCTGACAGGTGGGGGGACCCCTGCTCCACAGGCCCCTCACATCTCAACATCAGGAGTATCAGTTTCACCCTGACTGAGGCGGATTGCACCTCTGAAGAAAAGGTGGGGAGATAAGTGCTGCCTCACCTCACCTACATAGAAAACCTGTTTGAGGCGTTAAGAGTTTCGTGAATTAAGCAATGGTGCCTAACATGTCGGAGGCTTTTGGAAACACGGCGGACTTTCCTGCGCATGACGAGGATGTTTTTTTTTTTCCACCTCCGATGAGTCACGCGGCCACACCTGAAGGAGGAGCGGGTACAAATGCACCTGCACAGCATCCCTGCTTCACTCCCAGCGCAGGGCAGAGAGGCTGAGAGGCTCAGAACAGCTGGAACATCCGACACAGATCCTAGTCTCTGCGGTTCCGACATGGAGGCCCAGCGGTACCCCCTCAGCGTCCGTTTGATCGGAGTGCTGCACAAGGAGAAGAGCAAAGTAAGCGCGCACGATGTGGCTCATTGTAAGAAAAGAAAAGTCTGCTGTGTCTGCAGTGTGGTGATAACATCTGCATGTTCCTCTCTCCAGATGTACATGACCTCCGTGCTCTGGTCGGACCAGAATGATATTGTGGTTTACAGAACTTTTCAGGATTTCAAGAAAATGCACGTGAGTATAAAAAGAATTAAATAAAAACGAAAGATCTGTATCGCGCATGTGCAGATGGTTTGTTGGTTTGGATTCGCCCTGATCGTCCTCCATCTCCTTCATCACAGAGACAAATGAAGAAGGTGTTCCCACCAGCGAGCAAACTGAACAAATCCGGCAGAGTCATTCCAAGATTTCGAGGTATGTGTGCGCGATTTAGAGTGTTTTCACTGTCGAATATTCTCTCGATTAATCAGTTAGTTGTTTGGTTTATTAAAGGTGCATTATGTAGTTTTGGGGAAACATTTAAATCAGAAAATAAAACGTTTTTTTTATTTTTTAAATTCCTAAATAAACAAACTCTTTGTTTCATGACTGAATAATCAAACTGACCTTAAAGGACAACACAGTTTCAAACTGTTTCACTTGGTTTATATGTGGCGGACCCTGCCACCTTTCTAGCTTCAAGCAGTTTTCTGGTGACCTTATTTTCCTCTGAGAAGAGCTCGTTTATTCAGTTATGGAAAAAAAAAATATTTCTGAGTTTGTATTATGTTAATATTCAAATGTGGATCTGTAAAGAAACAAGAAGATATTTACAATTAAGAAGCTGGAATGAGACCATTTTGACATCTTTCTTAAAAAGTACCCAACCCGATTAATTGATAATCACAAAATTTAATCGACGATTAATTTAAAAAGTTGTCAATATATCCATCAATGGATTAATTGTTGCAGCTCTGTGGTTGTATCCTTCCGTGCTGACAGGATTCTGACCATCTTGTCCTGTCTGTGTGCTTTTAGACAAGAAGATGAAGCGCAGCGCCCAGAGGAAGGGCCCCAACAAGTCACTGGTGCGCCTCAAGTTCTTGCAGAAGTACTGTAATGAGCTCCTGAGCTGCGACGCGCAGGTCTCTCAGTCTGCAGATCTCATAAAGTTCTTCCACCCTATAGACCAGGACCTGCAGCCGGAGTTCGCAAAGAACGGGTAGGACAGACATGTTGAGGAAATAAATTAGTAGAAACTTTAACCTGATTTTATAAACTCAACTTATCTTTATTATTAATAACTTATCCCTATATTTTATATTCAGATGTGTAGCCATTAACTATAATGAGCTTTCCAGGAGATTTTTGACCCTCACAGAATCCCTCTCGACTTAAAAAAAAGTGCTATCTTGACAAAAAGCTTTTTAAATCAACACTTCACTCCCCGAAAAAGAGTAAGAGTTACCTCTAGCCCTTGTTAAAGCTGGTTATTTTAGTTCTTAGCATAAAAAAAGGAAGAAAACTGGCAAAGAATGGAAAAATTGAATATTTAATTATTATATTTAATGCTGAAGCAGCAGGAGCCTTTAAAACACAATTGAGTAGACTGTGGAAAAAAAGGGGGAATAACTTTATGGCTTTATGTTTAAGTGTATTAACCTCGCTGCTCTCCTCTTCAGCATCATGATCATGCCGTCAGACGATGAGATAGGGGCCGCTGCAGGACAGGGCGGCGGCAACGTGACCCAGCCGTTTGTCACGGAGACGTACAGAGCCGTGGCCCCGTACGAGACCAAAGACACCAAGAACAAACCTTTCAAAGTGGCGATGGACGAGAAAGTGGACGTGCTCATCAAAGACAAAGCAGGTGAGCGAGCGAGCTTCGGCGTCGGCTGTCCATGTTAAAATGCCTCAAATATGCCTGAGACCCGTTAAATGGGTGGTTGTGTTTGCTCAGGGTGGTGGCTGGTGGAGAACGAAGACAAGCGGATGGCCTGGTTCCCTGCCCCCTACCTGGAGAAGCTGGATGAGGATGAGGATGACAGTGGAGATGACATGGACGGGACTCCTGACAGAGGTACACGCATGGATACAGCTCTTGATCAATCAACATCTCATTCCCTCAATCCAGATGTTATGACATCATGTGCTGAAAGTCATTTATCTCCCTCTTAGGAGTGCTGTACACTGCAGTGAAGAGCTACAAGGCCACCAAAAGCGATGAGATAAGCGTGACCATCGGTGCAGTGGTGGAGCTCCTACAGAAAACTGAAAACGGCTGGTGGCTCATCAGGTATTTAACACCTTCCACTTTCACATCATAGCAACATCGTTTCACCAACTAACATGTGGAAACTCATGTTTTCATCTGACACTACATTCTTGTCCTTCTTCAACAGATACAAAGGTAAAGCAGGTTATATCCCCACCATGTACCTGCAGCCTTACAACTACCCTCACATCCGCATGACCACCAACCATCTAGATCCTCGCGCCCCCTCCCCGAACCTGGAGCGGCAGTCCCAGCAGTTCAGCCACTCACAAGGCAACATGCTGCAGCTTCCGCCCGTCAGTTCGTCCTCACCCCGCCAGCTGCAACCGAACAGCAAGCAGAAATCTCGCTCTCTCAACGTCCTGTCCGAACAGCCTCCCGCTCAGCCCGCAGAAAGAACCGCCGCCTACGTTGCCGACGTTGCCGACGTTGCCAACGTTGCCAACGTTGCCAACGTTGCCGACGTGACCAACTCACCCACGACTCCACAGAGCCTCACTACGCCCACAATCATGGTGGAGATGGACGGAAACGACGACCAGCATGGCAGGACCCCGACAGAGGGCAGCGAGGGAAGCTTTGAGAGTGACAGCAGTGACTTCAGCTTCAGCGACGACCTCAGTTCCTCCACGGCGAGCTCCACCTTCAACCTGAGCGCCAGCCCCACTGAGGAGCCGCTGCGCCTCAGCCGCACGCCCGAGCCCACGTCGAGCAACCGCCTGAGCCCAACAAGCGGCCAAGAGGGGAAAATGATCCCCAGTGTGTCTGATCCCAACCTCTACAAGGGCCCCAGAACCCCTAAAGTGCCACCCAGACCGCGCGCCCAGGAGATCCTCACCCGGTGTACCACTATCACCCGCAAGAACGCAGCCAGAGGCTCTCCGTCACCCACACAGAGCGAGATACTGAGTCGATAAGGCTTCTACTGATACCTATTGAACCTCATCTACTCTGTGGCCCAAAGATCGAGCTCTGCCAATAACAACTGGTCATGAACTTTAAAGGGTAACTTTACAGGTCCTGGGGAGTACTATGTGAAAAAAAGTTGCATTGTGGGTAATGTAGGTGCCATGTTTTGGAAAGGTTGATTTTGATTATTTGTTTTTAAACTGTCCATAATGAGTCCCACAGTGTTATAGGAGTGCAGTTAGACCAGTGGACCGCTTTTCAAGACCTGTTGCCCACAATGCACCTGAGCCACTTAGTGACATCACTGGAGGAAGTTTGTCAGAATACATGCAGCTTCCTCTCGAGCCACAAAAGAGTTTGTACAACTTTTTATTTTTTACCTATGTTGTAGTAATTTTCAAGACCTGTAAACACACTAAAATACATAAAGTTGGTGGAGTTACCCTTTAAAGATCAATTGAAAAGTAGAAAACTATACTCAGAAATCCAACTGCATGTAAAGGATGAAGAGCTAGAAGAGCTATTGAGAGGATTTTTTTTCCAGAAGTGTAGCTTGTCAAACAGTCTTGTTAGTAGTTTTTGCATTATCTTTGAAAAGATTGCCAACAAAAGGCCTTGTTTACGATGTCAGCAGAACCAGTAAACATACATGTAGATGATTAATCAAGAGGGAACCTGGTCTAAAACACACCTGACATTAAAACAACTGGATGCAAGAAAGCCAAAAGACTGGAAGTGGAAGGATGCAGATCAGCTGAGAGAGGGACGGAGGGAGCTGTATCTCTTTTTCTGACTTTCTAACGAGGAACAACAATCGTGGACGGTCGTGATGGACATAAATGCCTTCTTTTCCCAGAATCTCAAGGCATCCCTGAGTAACCTGAGCAGTCATGTTTCCTTTTTGCATGAGTCCAGTGGATCAATGGATATCACTAAGCAACAGTCCCTCTATTCTTTTCACTGACTCATTTTCTTTGCTTAATTTTTTTGCATCTTTGTTTCCTTTTTCTATGTTTTGGAAAAACTAAGTCAGCTCAAGTGATTGATCAGGATGCACTCAAACATTCATACCCACCTCTTTCACTGTCTGTTTTTGAATGATCATTTATTTTCCATACTGGAAACCTCGTGTTGTGCCTTATATGCATTCTGACTGTGCAAACAGATCGATTTCTTCTTGTGACTGCAGCGAGAGTAAATGTTTGTGTGTGCGGACAGATCTGTTTCCTGCTACAGCGGGTTTGGAGCCGACTCGACTCGAACAAAGAGATGTGTGTGAATGAATGCTGGATGCGCGGCGCAGGATCTGAACATGTAAATTCTTGGTTTGTCCACGTTACTGAAGACTTTAGAACAAAATAAAAGCGTTTTTGGGAAACTTAAAACTTCACGTTTGTGTGTATTGTCTTCACTGTTTCACACATTAATCTTCCTCCACATTAAATTAAAAAGACAATTCAACAATTTGATGTCAGTTATTCTAACTCTTATTTCCTAAAGCTTCAGAAACATGGATCCTACATTTCCCATAAAGCAACCAATGGCATCTGTAAGACATTCCTCTCTGGTAAAAAGCCTGAAGATCTGAAGATAACCCTGACGACATCATCAGGGTTGTTTTCTCAGACTTTACACAGAGCACCGAGAGCCAAAAACACACTAAAAAACTGTGTAAAATTATGCTGTTACCATTTAATATCCTATACACTGTATACGCTTCCTTAGCAGCCGCACGTCAGGAAGGATGATTAAGATCCTGTGTAGTTCAAAAGGCTTATTTGTGCAGCCATTCATTAAAAAAATAATTATCACATTAGTGAGATTAAGGAAACAAAGCCACAGAACACGATGAGCCCCACTTGAGCCTTAAGCAAGCTATGCTCAAAAGAAAAACAAAAAACATCAACACACCCCACAGGGATTTTCACCATGTTTCCACCGAGTAGTTGAGTTTTTATTCAGTTGTGTTAGCATGAGAATGATTGACCGGTGACAAGGCAAAGACCGCTACTTGGGCGATTTATAGAAAATGCAAATACAACTCTATTTAATTCACAGAAGAACACATTTGCATGATATAATCGCTTGTAGTCAATCCATGCTTCTGTAAGTAACCTCTCCATGTCGCGGTCAGGCCGGTAGATCAGGGCGACGCAACACTGCAGAACGGGACAATGGGTGGTGAAAGATAAGACTGTCTCAGCGTCTGAACATTAATGCATCTCCAACCCCCCCCCCCCCCCCCATTTTGTCTGAGGAAACCAGGCTGGTTACATTCTCCAAATTCAGTTTGACTCTGAAGTCAGTCACATGACCACTGAGGCGCTCTCTGAGAGAGATAACTGAAAGACACAGAGTAGATTTCTGGAGATATAAAAGTTTCCACAGTTACAGATATGCACGGCAAAAGCTAACATTTGCTTTGTAGTTACAGTTATAGAAGGCATAATTACATTTTTTTTAGGTTTTTATGGTGCAAGCTGAAGACGCTGTGCACAATGTCATGTGGAGCGTAAAATAAGCGCGGTCATTTCCAGTAAATGCTGAGAGGAGGGGGGGCACTTTGTGCTGCAGCGTCTGCAGTTCAGAGCTGAGATAAGATGAGGACAAACTTATGACACTGAGCAATCATTTTTCATGTTTCCTCAGCAGAAGATTTCTTACCCCAGTTCACCTTGTCATCTTTTTTTTTTATTATTCTTTTTAGGTTTTAAATACAGTACACAAAGCTTCAGTTTCACTTTCTTTCTTCAGTGCAGCTTTCTGTAGGTGCTGTCTGGTGCACAGAGCCATTTTGAAGGAGCTGCAGCAGACACACTCTGAACTCAGCTGTGATATCTGCTCTGAACTCTTTAACCTAAAGATGGCCGGCAACTCTGGTAAGTCACGATACTGTACCTATTATAAAGTGGATCCAAGCTGATTTGATTTTTGTATGTCAGACGAATTGACTGCTGTAGTTCCTTCAGCTGTGCTACAAGCTATGTAGATTCTTATTCACTGTCACTTTTTCTTCTACACAGGACAAATCAAAACAAATATTGATGAGCTGAGGATAGTGCTGGTGGGGAAGAGTGGAACTGGAAAGAGCGCCACAGGGAACACCATTCTGGGACGGAAGTGCTTTGAGTCAAAGTTCAGCGCCGGGTCTGGAACCTTGGACTGTTTTAAGGAAGGAACTGTGGTGGATGGACAGCAGGTTGCTGTGATCGACACCCCATGCCTGTTTCACTCCTGGGATGATATGGATAAAATAGAAGAAGCTGTTGGCCAGTGCATCTGTTACATTTCTCCTGGACCCCATGTGTTCCTGGTGGTCATCAGGCTGGGCAGATACTCTGAAGAGGAAAAGCTGACGGTTCAATTTATTAAAGAAAACTTTGGCCAGGCTGCAGACAGATACACCATGGTTCTCTTTACTGGTGGTGACCTTCTGGACAACAAGCCTATTGAGGACTTCTTGAATGGAAGCCCAGACCTTCAGGCACTTGTGGCCAGTTGTTACGGCCAGTACCATGTCTTCAATAACAAGCTGGGGGATCGCTCTCAGGTCAGTGAGCTGCTCCAGAAGATCAGAAATATAGTTGAGAAGAACGGAGGAAGCCACTACACCAACGACATGTTCCAAAAGGCCGAGAGGGAAATCGAAGAGGAGAAACAACGCATCCTGAAAGAGAGAGAAGAGAAAATACAAAGAAAGAGAGAGGAACAGAAGAAGAAAATTGAAGAGGAGAAACAACGTATCCTGAAAGAGAGAGAAGAGGAAATACGAAAAGAGAGAGAGGTACAGAAGAAGAAAATTGAAGAGGAGAAGCAACACATCCTGAAAGAGAGAGAAGAGAAAATACAAAGAGAGAGAGAGGAACAGAAGAAGAAAATTGAAGAGGAGAAACAACGCATCCTGAAAGAGAGAGAAGAAATGCGAAAAGAGAGAGAGGAACAGAAGAAGAAAATTGAAGAGGAGAAACAACACATCCTGAAAGAGAGAGAAGAAATGCGAAAAGAGAGAGAGGAACAGAAGAAGAAAATTGAAGAGGAGAAACAACACATCCTAAAAGAGAGAGAAGAAATACGAAAAGAGAGAGAGGAACTGAAGAGGGAAATCGAGGAGGAGAAACAACACATCCTGAAAAAGAAAGAAGAGGAAATAAAAAGAGGTCAGAATTGCTCTGATTCACTACCATCAACATAACTTGTATCATCATACCAAGAATGTAACACTCTGTTCAAGCACATAAGCACTGACGCTCTCTCTGATATCTACCATATCCACATAATGTTGTTATTTATTAAAACACCATGGAGGCATCAGTCACCAGTTTTGTAATGAAAGGGTTTGGTGATAATGACAACGTATGTCTATCCCTGCAGTGTTCGCCTCTGTTTCAGTGCCTGTCTCTTTAAGGCCCCCCTCCTGAAAAGCCCACTCTGCTCTGATTGGTCGGATCTGACAGACCTGAGCATGCACCACCCACTGTTTTTTTTTTTCCATCAGCTCCACTTACATTTTTGCAACCACAGCTATTATTTGGGCACGGCTGAAGGTGTTTACTGTACAGTTGGGACATCACAACCTGCAATTCTTTATTAATCATTCCAGATTACATCCAGAGGGCGCTGTTTAATAAACTACGCTGAATTGAACAGAATACTGTTAAAAAAACCAAAACGTACATTTGGAACCTTAAAACTCCTTTTTGGCTCTCTCAAAGCAGCTGAATCATTGTTTCCTCTCGCTCATCTTTGTATAAGTTGCATGAAGTAAAATGTGTGTTCAACCTGAAGTAGATTCTCATTCATTGTCACTCTTTCTTCTACACAGGACGAATCAAGACAAATAATGTGGAGCTGAGGATAGTGTTAGTGGGGAAGAGTGGAACTGGAAAGAGCGCCACAGGAAACACCATTCTGGGACGAAAGTGCTTTGAATCAGGATTCAGTGCCAGGTATAAAACTTTGGACTGTTTTAAGGCCAAAGCTGTGGTGTCTGGACAACTGGTTGCTGTGATTGACACCCCAGGCCTGTTTGACACGAGGTTTGGCATGGATAAAACATCCAAAGATGTATGCCAGTGCATCTCTTATGCTTCTCCTGGACCCCATGTGTTCCTGGTGGTCATCAGGCTGGGCAGATTCACTAAAGGGGAAACGCAGATGGTGAAAAGGATTCAAGAAATCTTTGGCCAGGCTGCAAACAGATACACCATGGTTCTCTTTACTGGTGGTGACCTTCTGGAAGACGAGCCTGTCGAGTACTTCTTGAATGGAAGCCCAGACCTTCAGGCACTTGTGGCCAGTTGTTACGGCCAGTACCATGTCTTCAATAACAAGTCAAATGATCGCTCTCAGGTCAGTGAGCTGCTCCAGAAGATCAGAAATATAGTTGAGAAGAACAGAGGAAGCCACTACACCAACGAGATGTTCCAAAAGGCCGAGAGGGAAATCGAAGAGGAGAAACAACGCATCCTGAAAGAGAGAGAAGAGAAAATACAAAAAGAGAGAGAGGAAATGCAGAAGGAACTTCAGGAAGAATATGAAAAAGAGATGAAGAAAATTAATGAAGTACACCAGGCTGAGAGGGAGGCAAGAGAGAGAGGCATAAAACAATTAGGCATGGGGAGTTTGTTTAAGTGATTAATCAAAAATGAAGGCTGTTATCTGTGTGAATGAAGAAGCTAAATTTATTGGTTGAAGTAAAGCTACATATTGTAGGTTAGTAAGTATCATAGTCTATGCCAGGCATTGTTCTTTTAACAATGATTTTGTTGACATTTGACAGTACAAAATGTTTCCATATCATTCTCTTACCATTGTCATTTAACCACCACACTTGGTTTTCTGCACACTGATACATAGTCCTCTGTTGATGTTGCCTTTTGTGTCACCTAATGTGTTTACATATATTGTTTTTGTTTTTTTATCAGTCTATTTTTACTTCCTCACTCTGGTTTTGGTCAGTGTTACTCGCATGTATTGTGACTGTGTGGAAATCCTTACGTTAGTTCACTGTGCTTTTCTGTTGGCCGTAAAAGTCATTAAAGGAAAAGTTCATATAAAAATTGAAATTCAGTCCAAGTTTCATAGTCCTCTAAATATTTCTGGAGCTTCACAGCGAAAACAGCGCTGCAGCATTTGAAAAGTGTCTCCTCATATACTTGACATGTAACCACTTCAGATCTCAGGGCTTCCAGAGACTTGGGTTATGCCGAGGGGAGCCGTATGGAACCATTTTATTTTATTTTTTGGTTGTTTTGTAAGACTTGTAAGGCTGAAAAGCTCTTTTGCTGTGAAGCTCCAGAAATGCCTTGTGGGCGACTGTATTGATGCCTTTCGAGAACAAATGTGTGTTCATGTGCTTTGCTGAAGTAGAAATAAAGACGTGATATGACGACTGAACTTTTGTCAGAGTGATAATGTGAAGGTCACAGGTCGGCGCCTTCTGAAAAACTTGACCTAGCTGAACTAGTCGTGGATAGTCTGAAGCAGTCATGTCAAAGAGCAGCCGATTAGGGAAAGATAACCCAAAAATATTAACTAACTACATTTTTTTAAAGTCCTGTCACAAAAAAGTGAGAGGCTAAAGCTAAAAAAGAAAGCAATTGATTGTCGTAACGGTATTGTCCACAGGGGTCGCCAGAATCGACACAAAATGAAAGTTACTTTTAGCTGCTTGAACTGAGCTATGCGTCGAACACACCCCACAGGGATTTCCACCATGTTTCCACTGAGCAATTAAGCCTCAAGGCAGTCATGTTAGCACGACAGTGACTGATGGATTACAATACATTTCTTGCATATCTTATTAAAAAAACAACTCAGTTTAAATCACAAAGAACATACTTTTATTTTATAGTCACGTATAGTCATTACATAAAAAAGAAATCCATGGTTGCATAAGGAACCTTTTGTGTTGTTGCGGTCGAGCCGGTAGATCAGGACTACAATAACATTGCAGAACTAGACAATGGGAGCTGGTTTCACTGTCTGATTGTAAATGCAGCTCCTTCCTTTCATATCATATTTTCCTCTCTAATGTCCATTTTGTCTGAGGTGTGTTTCTTAAAATTCAGCTCAGGCTCTCAAAAGGGAGTACTGACACACAAATTAGTCAGTGGCACACGACAGAAAGTCTTTAAGTCTGATCTGCTCAGACGTGGAATGCACAGAGAGGCCTTATTATCTGTATTATTATCATCATTCCACACCTGCCTCTCTCTCTTCCTCCTCCTGCACTGCCACATTCACCGTGTCACTCCAGCTAATGGTCCGAGATAAGATGACGTTCTGGAGGTTTGTTTTTTTTCCCCCCTCCAGTAGTGAGTCATCTGTTATCAGCTTGAAGATCCCTGTCAGCTTGCGAACGCCTGGCATTGTGGAGTGGAAGGAACCGGGAGGCATTTCACCACTTTTTCTGTCGTTTCAACCTTCTCATCTCCCTCCACGTCCTCCTCTTCTGAACTCTCCTCGCTTTCAGAGTGGTGATTGCCGTTTGTTTTAGCGCTCTCTCCGTTTTCTGTTCGCCCGTCGGTGCTGGAGGCTTTCTTGGCGGCACTGACGTCATCGTCCCCGTCTTCTTCGTCAGCTGGGCAGTTTGGATCTTCATCTTGTCCGCTGTCGCTGTCATCTCCGTCTTGTGTCTCCTCGTCGCCGCTGCCCACTCTTTTCTCCTTGTCAATCGCAAAGAACGGCTGTCCAAGAGGAGTGGTATCCATTTCTTCATCCTGGCTCATGCTAGACAGAACAAAACCCAACAGTGGTTAAATATTAGTTTTTCAACAGCATCTGTTCAATAAATACATACTTATTATAAGTTGTCAAGTAAATCAAATTAAAATGCTATGTATCAACAAGTTACTGCAGCATGACACCCAGGTGGACACACTAATTTGCACCCTTTTTCCAATGCAATGCTATAACACGTGTGGAAGTTAAAGACTGCGGCACACAAATGGCTTTCCGTCCGTCTCAGCTCAAGCAGTGCTCGAACTTTGTTGAGTCAATGTTGAATTTGAAAGAGAGGCTGAAGTAGAAAATATATCTGGTGTGTCTGGGACAGAGAAAACAAACGCAGAGGTAAACTCATTTACTGGCGAAAGGAAAAAAGTCATTCACCTATTGTGAGCAGGGTTTAAAGGCTGGAACATATGTGCTAATTTGGGCACAAAAATTGTATTGTTGAGGTTTGTTTATTATGAATTCAGGCAGGCAAACTCTAAAACGTGAGCAACAATCATTCTCATGTAATTCACTGTAGCCTGAACAGATAAAAACTCTGCAATCCACTCATTTGCATGACCTGGTTGAAACTAATAACTGCAACGAGCTTGCAGGTATGTGAATTTCAGTTCTAAATGTCATCCTTGTAAATCATTGTCAGTCAAAGCTTCATTCAGAAAAGGAAAAAAAATGTGGCAGCACGCCTGGTTTATCTTGAGCACTGATGAGAATGCTGCGCGGTAGCAAACACCACCACAACACAACCACAGTCTTTGTGTTCTGCTGGCGACCTCAACTCGATCGATTGCATATTTTACTGTCACGTTTGACCCGCAGCCAGTTTGTCAGAATGAGAAACGACATCTTGAAACAGAGTAAACACAACACTGAGTGTGCTTTTGGGCTGTCCTCTGTGATATTCAGGTCAGGGGAGAAAGATGAGGAGGCATGTGGGAAATGTGGGAAGTCTAAGACCTGTCTGACCTGCCTGAAAAGACGAAAAGGAAAAATGCAAAAAAACTTGCGCACATTCCTTCCTGATCATTTGTTTCAAGGACGCTATATTTCCACCATTTACGTCACGATTAAAGATAAAATAATTTCCACTTTATAACTGTCAAGGCACATTGTTTATTGCATCGCATAAGACACAACGGCTCGCTCACCTGGACGGTGCTCCGGCCACCCTCATCTTCTGCCACATATAGTTCAAGAACATAGACGCCTGCAGCAGACGGCCAATCCTCTGCATGTGTCTCTCTGTGGGAGGGAGAAGAGTCAAGGCTTAGACATGAAACTTAGGCTGCTATTTCTTACACACGACCCCAACTCTGCATGTATAAAGAGAAAATTCCTTGTATATGGTGCTCACGTTCACACAGTCAGTCAGTGGATTATCTTGAGTAACAGGATCTTGATTTCAGGAAAAGAGGCGCTTTGAGTACTGCTAGCTGAGCACTGTCCAGTTCCATTATATTCAAGAAAGGCAGCCATCTTTAGGGCTGATATCTCCAAAACTTGAAAAATAGTTTAAGGTAAGTTAAAAAATGTAGTGTCAAAGATGTGGGAAGACACACAGTTCCACAATGGATGTGTGGATGGATGGGCATGTCACCTCATTACAAGATTAATATGAATACTCTGCATTGTCTTGCACACGCCCTCTGCTGACCTGTGTATGGGATGAGTCCCTCCAGGTGGGCTCGGGCTCCCTGGTACTGCAGCAGCTCCTCCGGTGGCACGTGTGTGAGGAGCACCTGCAGGACGGCCTGAGCATCCTGACAGTTCCTGGCGTTGGTGTTCCACACCACGCAGTAGCGTAGGAGCGACTCTGCGTGGGGTTCACAGAGTTGAGTGTTTGGTGGAGGTGGAGAGGGAAGAAAGAGAAGAGAAGAGACTTTATTACTTTCACTGACTATAGGAATTTTTTTACATGGCCTGATGAAGTTTCAGTCCTCTGAGATGACTGATGTTGTGTTTGAGTCATTCCCTTATTGAGAAGTTAGCAGAATTTGTTTATTTATGCCTCAAAACTTGTTTACAATGAAGCCAGAGCCTCAGCTCCATTGTTTACATATTGATGAACTTGTGTACTTCATATTTCAGTTAAATGAAACTTTAAACCGTTAATAATTTTTAGAAAATGTTTTTTCTTTTTATTTTTGTGTTCCATCATGAGAAAGCTTTATGATTGACCCGTTACCTTTCTGATCCAGTCGAAGCTTCAGCAACGTCTTCTCCAACAGCTCGCTGCTATCTTCCACCTGTCGGATCGCTACAAGCAGCATAAGAAGATAACATGTCAAAGACGGCAGACAGTCGGTGATTGAGGTACATTTGGAAGAGTGACTGAGTTTCTTTCCCTCACAAACATTTTTGAAATGATAGAAGGCAGGCATGCTTTAACTAGGATTGTGGGAATTGGATCCAGGTGGCATGTGGAGGTATTGGACTTATTAATGAGAATGAGAATGGGATGAGAATGTGTATCAATTACCCAAATAACAGAAGAGGAAATTCTGAACAATACAGAAGTGTGTGTGATGCTACTTTTTGTTCTTTTTGGCAATAAATTCTGACAAATACCCTACTGGTTAAAAAGAAAGAAAGAAAAGAAAGGACGCTCATTACTGCCCTACTGCAGGAGGAAAACATTGTATCAGCATGAATTGCACAACTGTGATCGATACCACTTAGCCTCATCGTTACAAAACCAAGAATGTTTCTGCCTTTTGTTTAAAATGTCTATTGTATGACACAAATGCTGATCCACCGGCTGCATTATGAATGACGTCCCCACACTTGTAACTTAAGATGGATCATCCACCCATCCATTGTTTGAAAGACAAAAAGACATAAGCACAGAGATACTTAGAAGAAAAACACAACAGTAGTAAGACTTAGTAACAAAAACAATATGTGGTATGTCTCAGAAACCTCTTCATCGTGTCCCACCAGCAATTGTGTTCCCCAAGTACTAATGGACATGATAGCCTTTCAGACTCACTGCATTTTTGTTTTGCTTTTTTCACCCATAGGACAAGACAAAGGAGCATGACACTGCAGAACTCCAGTGGCTTTAGTGTATACGTTCAAAGTCCTTCTGTGACAGAGCGCAGTGTTGTGCACGCATGAATGCTTGAATTACTACACTCTTAAAGAGAGCAGCTGCCCACAATGAGTGTAACAGGCTGACATGACAACTTGTCAAGTCAACCACAGGTGAAACGAAGGACGGAGACATCCTGCTAGCGAAACATTGTCACCACTTGACTTGGGAGTTTTTGTTGCATGTCATTTTCCCCATCCGTCAAAAAGAGCTTCAGCACAGATTACCTTTGATCACAGTGAGCACAGTGTGAGGCTGGTCCAGCGAGATGGCAAGACCCAGGGCCTTCAGATACTTCTTCTCATGGAGCAGGTTGGACAACTCCTGCTGCCTAAACACACGCAAAAGAAACACACAGATTTATGTTCATGCACTCAAAGCGGCACCTGAATGCATTTAAAAATGTAAAGAGATTCTCAATGTTCGCTGCAAATGAGCTCAAAATTACTTAAACACAGACGTAGTCCTTTAAGGTGCATTCAACGGTGGAAAACTATAACTTTCCCATAAAACATGCAAAGTTAAATGTACATAAATGTTTGTTTTTTTCACCTCTTCATCCTTCTTAAGGGTCTCATATTATGTTAAATATTTACATGCTTTAATGTTTATGGGCTGTGCGCTTTTGATACTTTCATAATATTCATATAGGACCTTGACCAGCTTAATAATCAAGGGACATGTAAATCTCACATTCTGCAATATGGAATCTTGAAATCAGCTGCATAAATGTTTCACTCTAACAAATCTAACAGATTTATTCCAGGAATTCCTTTCATATCAATCATAATCAGTCTTTTCTGTCTGTGGTGCTGAGGAAACATACATTTAAGTATGTTTAAGCCATATAATCAATTGTCTGAGGGCTTGTGATCCCTCAGTCTTATCAGACACACAAGCAGCCCTGACCTTCGCCAGGCCTGACCAGTGACCCAGTGCGTCCACCTTAGCCTAACACAGTCTGTGTTTGTTCACCAGATAACAGGCAAACAGACATCATGACGCACATTGGGGGAAAGGTGGGTGGAAGTCAGGTTCGAGGCCGATTCCTTCAGCATCTCTGAGCACCAGCAAAATAATTTGTTTGCCTACCACTTCATTCTGGGTGATGAGACGGAGGAGGGAGGTTTGCAATCAGATTAGTCTGTGGTCAATGTTTCCTGTCTACAAGATAATGTGTGTAACGTCAGGCTTTTGTCTTTCCCTTCACTGATAAAATGGTCACGACTATGCCAGCTAGACTGCATCCCTTCCTCCAGCTCCAGGAGCACGCCGTCTCCTCACGACCCCCGTCCACTGTGTAACTTACTTGAGTATCTGATCCTCCTGTTTGGCCTGTTCTTCTGCAAGCTCCACATCAGTCACATCCTAACAGTAGAAAAGACACAACATTTATAGTGGTTATCTGTGAATCCCTGCTGGCACAAATATCTCCCATTTCCCCCCCAGGAGAAGGGAGAGGTCAGTCCGAATAAAAGGTCAACCTAAAAATAACCAGCTAGATGAGGAGTGGACTGAAAATAGATAGATAGTGAGCAAACAACCGAGTGCACTGCCAACTGATTGTGAAACCTACTCTGGTGATTTCTATTTAACCTTTATTTCATTTTTTTTAAACTTGTATCTCGTGATTTATTTCACAGAATTCAAAGAAAACGGCAACTCTAATGGCAATGCAGCCTAATCTTCCCTCCATGTCCTCCGTGTGACAGGCGACCATCAGTCAAAACTACACTCACCAGCCACACAGTGATGTTAGAGTCCGCTGAGCCGGTCACCATCTTGTCGTCTTTGCGGCTGCCGTGGAGACCCCACACTTTGTCCTGGTGGGCGTCCAGCGTCTTCACGCACTCGTTGGTCTTTATGGTCCACAGCTTTACTAAACCATCGGAGCCACTGAGAACAGAGCAAGGTTCAGAGAGACGAGTTAGAGCTGGGAGTCAACTGTTTTACTTAAAAACTGATGAGGAGAGAATGTTGCATAATTTCCTGTTAGTGTAAAACCATAAAATGTGTTGATTTCTTGTGTACAAGTTGCTAAAACAGTGTACAATAAAGCAGGAGTGCACAAACTTTTTTTGTCCCAACTAAAACTTTATGGAAAACACCTACTGTGTTGTAAGGACGCAAAAGGAGTCTGGTAAAAGGATTTATATTCCGATAGTTTCTTTTTTCGAATAACATTTCGGCCACTTGAGCCTGCAGCGTTGTTATGTTTTTTTATTCTGTCTTATCAGCAAGTGAGACAAAAGGTGGTTATGAGTCTAAGAAATGAATCATGACGATCGGACATCTGAGATGACAAGACAGCACAAGTGAGGGTTTATGAGTTTGGATTTCCTGATGCAGAACAATATGACGCTGTTTGGTTTCTCTGCAAACTCTGCACAGTATTTTCACAATGAACGTCTTAATGAACCTGCAATCAAAATTATTTCAACGTGCACTTTTATGGAGAAATGCTTTGCATGAGCGGCAGGTGGGGGTTACCTGGTGAGCAGCTGAGTGCCCCGGCTCACAAAGATGACCTTCAACACCGACGCATCGTGACCCTCGAACGTCTAAAAGAATAAAAAGAAAAAAAACAATCCTGTGATTCTTACTTTTACTGTTACAAAGATATCTAAATCACAGTCAGCGATGGGAGTCTAATTAATCTATAGCTTCAAAACACTTGTCATGTTGCAGATAAGTGCTATCTTGACATTATCAGGTCCAACATACTAGAAAACCACTTGTTGAATTAAAAAGGGAGATATTATGTCACAACACGTCCAGTAAGTGTGTCAGTGTGAATTAAAGCCTTTCACTGATAGAGCAAGGTAACTTTCTGCACATACACAACTAACATACGGCTTCACTTATCATACTGTGTGACTGGTGACCCTCGGTGAAGTCCCACCTTAAGGCAGCTGAAGTCTTGCAGGCTCCACAGCTTGGTAGTGCCGTCAGCGGAGGACGTGGCCAGCACCTGGTCGACGGGAGAGAAGCAGACGGCCCAGACGCCGCGCCGGTGACCCCGAAACACCCCCAGCAGGCCCACATTCCCCTCCCCCGCCAGCGACCACAGCTTGGCTGTGCGGTCCTGGGAGCCCGAGGCCAGCAGCTTGTCATTGGGCGACACCGCCACGCTGTTGACATCCTGGAGGAAGGGCAAGAAAGGGACATCAGGAAATAAGGATCACATAATTGATAAGATTTTAGTAAAAGCATCTCTGAAGGAGGAAATTCTGTTTGAAAAAGGGAGATAGTGCTGAGAAACTAGATGGACAAGAAAAGCGGGGGTTGGAAAGAAAATGAGTGAAGCTCTAATTGCTAAACGGATCATCTAAATTCCTCTGACACTTCACTTCCTCCAGTGTCGCCTCACTCAGTTGTGACAGACGTTCTGTCACTGTGTTTGAATCAGATATTCCTGAGGGAATATGACAACAAAAGAAAAGTGAAGCAACCAGGCACTGGTGAGGGACAGACCATCGATTGTTGTATTGTACATCTTGAGTGAGGAGCATGCGGGTGTGGCAGGAAACTGTGTTTCCAGAAAACTGCCAACGGTAATCAGTTCCACTTGTGAACAAATGGCCAGCAGGTATTCTGCACTTCCTTATGAGAAGGACCAGCTTATATAAAACATGTTAACAAAGGAATAGCTGGAGACTGACTCACCTGTGAGTGTTGGAGAGAAAGAGAGAATGAAAACATATATTTCTAGGCAATGATTAAATAGTCCTATCAAAAGGATGCTGGGGGCGTTATTAATACTTGTGATCAGCAGCTTTGTTACACTATTATATAGCAACATTTTGTGTAATCTTGAAGATATTTGATGATGTTGTGTTATAATTTACCATTTCGTGAAACAGTTCTCCTTCAACCTCTTCCTGTTTTCCCACCACTACTCATAGAACGACTGTGTTTACGTGCATTTAATCAGACCGATTGGTCTCAATTTCTGCATTAACCCGATTTATCAAAATGTTTGTTAATCAATAAACCTGCTCCTGTTATGATGAGGTATCATACAAACTGCAGACACAGATTAAGTCAAAGTCCTATAAGTATGCAAATATTATCAGAAAGAATTTACTTAAAAGTATTCAAAGTAAACGTCCTCAATGCAGAGAAATGCAGGCTCCTGTGACTGTGTAGTAATTGATTTACTATTATTAGATAGAAATAGATCATCATTACTTACGCATTACTGCAGATTTGTTCTCTAAGGTTGTGTTAAACTATTCTGTGCAGCAACCACACACTATTTCCATTGTTTGCTTTGTAAAACATAAGAAAATAAGACAAAGATTCTCCACCACAATTACCCAGAGCTCAATGTGATACCTTCAGATGTCTCTCATCTAACCCACATTTCAAAACTGTTTGACTTTACTCTAACTATGGACAAAGAAAGGCAGCAAATCCTTACATCTGAGAAGCTGAAAAACATTAAAGTTCTGGCAAATTTGCATAAAACGGAAAGGATTCAAGTATATTACCTCAAAGGTGTAATTAAGTACGGAACTTGAGTTCATGTTTCAGATCAGAAAGTAAGTTGTACGCTGTGGCAGGCCTACAGCGGGAGCTTACTTGCACTATCAGGAAAAAACACTGTAGTCTTATTACAAAGTCTTTTCCCTGTCTGCTTCAGTCCATAGCCTTTTCCTGATTACAGCCAAATCCACCTAATTTCTTTTATAAATGTCAACAAAGACTATTATCCACTATTCCCCAGAAAGGAAGGTTATCTGACACCTGTTTCTTTGGAAAGGTGTCAACGTCAGCATGGAGTGGAAACAACGGCAACCCCTTTCTTCAAATTACAGGAAAGCGTTTGAAGAGAAGCGTTGCATGAATCAGCTAAAGCTCCTTTTACATTGAATAGATTCAATGACTCGCACTTTTTGCTCTTACGATTGACAAAGGATCCAACAATAGATGATGTGATTCTTTGCTCTGTCACCTCTGAATTGCGGTGATCACTTGTTTGTGATTCAGTAAAAGGAGAATCTCGATGACACATGCTGATCTTAACGATGTCAAACACGAGTTGGAAACTTGAAGCAAAAGCTCACAAGTCGTCTTTCTTGTCCAAAATATTTATAGTGACTTCTGGACACAACTTGTGTCTAGTTTGCAATCTAAAGAAATGGTTTTATTTTGTTTGGGACTGAATGAATGGTCAGCTGTATTTCTGATATTGTCATGTGACCTTTATGGGCTCACAGTCGCCACATGTTTTACAGCACTAATGCATTGGAAATAATCTTTTCCAGAAGGGTGACATGTTGCTGAGAAAACATTTGTCATGCACAGATGTCTTTGTGTTACCCTGACCATAAGCTACAAATAGTTCCAGGTTTTTTCCTTCTTTCCTGAAATGTGCTTGTACCTTATCGTGTGCCTTCTCTGTGGCGCGAGGGGTCAGCTGATGTACGTCTGCCTCGGTCGTGGACAAGTCTGCCGGCAGATCCCACACCTTCACTGTACAGTCCTGACTGCCAGACACTACGAAGGACGCTTTCAACCTGGACACAAACATACACAAAGATGGAGGATCATTCTCCAAATTCCCCCATTTTTTTAAAACATTTACCATCTAACTCTTTGTCTGTGTTGGTGCATGTGATAAGGAAGACTTGTGTGACTGCAGGGGTTTTACCTGGAGCAGCTGATGGTGCCCACAGCATTAGTGTGGCTGGAGCCCTGGGCCACACAGTGCACCTGACCACTGTCGCTGTCCATCTGCCACACACGCACTGACCTGTCCTAAAGACGCAACACACAGATATTAATCTAAATGTGTTGAAACAGAGTCTTTGCAGAGAAGCTGGTGGGCTGAGATTCATGGAATGCATGCATTAGCATAGTTCTGTGTTCTTTGTCTGCAGTGTTGCTGGAGGGTGCAAAGACATGTGCTCACCTTTGCACAGCTTGCAAAGAAAAAGCCCTTCTTGAACACATCCAATGAGAGGACAGTATCTGAGGAAGATAGAGTGATAAAAATAGCACTGAGAGTCGGTGTAGATAAACATCTATCAAACCTGCTCGGCAGGTCAACAACACGAAGCTGAGATAACCCGATTGTGTCAGATCTGAATTCTTTGGACTCTTTGATTCCTCTAATAACAGCTTTCAATATCACTAATCCTGCCATATGGATGATTATGGAGCCTATTGTTATATTTTTACCTTTGGAAGATGTGTTATCTATGATTTACATAATTTAAATGAAAGAATCCAGTGTTTAATCTATAATCTTTACATTATCCTTTACGTATTTCAATGTCTTTTGTGTTTCAGCTGACACATAGAGGCTGCAACTAACAATTATTTTCATAATCAATTAATCTCCCAATTATTTAAGTTTAATGGGTTAAGAAATGCAAAAGTGTAAAAAATGATCACCATTTCCCAGAGACCAAAGTGACGTCTTCAAATTGCTTGGTTCATTTTGTAATTTCGAGTCACCAAAGTTTCTCCAAGTGGTGGAAAATCTCCGCAATCGCCAGTAAATGTTGCACATAGACTGAAGAAAGCCTGTTCTTCTTACATTAATAGTCGTTATAGTGTTGTGTACATGTGACAGAGAAAAAATATTGATTACAGATCTTTGAATGGGGCAAAGCACACTCGCTGCAGTAGTGTGGAAACTTTCCGCCCTCTGGTGAGCAAACAAGTATCTTGTGCCGTTTTAAACATGCATCTTTATAAACATACACTTGCTGCCCTCTGCTGGTGACTGACCTGTGTGTCCATACAGGATCTGGCAGCTGTTGGTGAGCAGCTCGAACACCTTCAGCTGGCAGCTGTTGGTGGCCACCACGATGTGGCTGTCGTCTTTACCCACAAACTTCACGTCTAGCACCTCGTCACTGTAACCCACGAACTGTGAGAGGAAGCACAGAGGAAGAGGTTGTCCATTAATCCTGCAAACATGACGATGAAACTAGGCCCCCAGTCTCCAGTTCAATGTTAGAGAAATTGCATATAACATTCAATTATTTTAACTTAAACTTCAACTACCTAGTAAACACTGGGACATGGATGACTGTGGTCTAAACGTCCAATTAACACGTCTAGTTATGGTTCAAAAAATAGTTCCAAAAAAAAAAAAAAAATAGACTTCTCTGAAGTCAAACTTCTCCGATGTGCAATCAAAGACAGAATGATCAAGATTTTTGTCCCTTACAAACAGAAAAGGCATAAAACAATGAGATGGAATATAATGTCTATATATGTGTGACCTCATAACCCACCTGCTGCTGTGTGGTGAGACCAGGCAGCTGGTAGAGCAGGATGTTGTGTTCTGCCGTGACTGCAGCCAGTCTGGAGGAGGCAGGCATGTGAAGGAGGTACATTAAACTGCGGGGGTCATCGTCCTTCTCTTCCTCCTCCTCCTCAGAGACGGCTGTGAGGGTCTGGGTGTAGACACAACGCGCCGTGCTGGCCTCCCACACTCTCAGTACACCTACAAAAGAGTAAGAGAGTAAGATGTAATAGACAGAAAACACAGAGACAGTTTAATTGTTTTTGGACAATTCAAGCGCTGAACCTTTGCTGCCAGCTGTGATGAAATGCAAGTCTTTGCTCGTCACTCCGATCTCAGGGTAGTCTTTATTCTGAGGCAGAACAACAACACTCTCCACGGCCTGGAGACAAAAGAACACACACAGAGATGAAGTTGTTTCCGTATGTTAGTTGCTTAAGGCATTAGAAATGTGCACCGATTGAATATCTTCCAGTTTCCACAGTCTTACCTCATAGACCGGAACAGTTCTCGTGGCTTTCCGACTCTTCAGGTTCCACACTGTGCAGATCTTGTCTCTGCCAGAGCTACAAATAAACATCAGCAAACAATGACACATGATGAGCACATGGCTTCAAACCAGGACACAAGACAACAACCAATTTGTTGAGTGGCTGAGTGTACTGTACCTGACCATGGTGCCACCGTCGGAGCTGAAGCTGAGGGAGGTCACAGCGCTGTAGTGGCTCTGCAGCACACACACACACTGACTGGAGCGCAGGTCCCACAGCCGAATGCCACAGTCCAGGGAGGAGGAGAAGAGCTGCAGCCGGCCAGTGTCTGGGTGGAACTGGACCAGGCTGTGAAGAGACAGACAAGACATTTATCTTGAAGTTATGGCTCTCCGTTTTCATTTAGATAGGGAGCTGAGCTTGTAAGCCAATGACTGCTTGGGGGTGTTGCCAAGATGTCTGCTGTCTGGAAAGACTTGCCCTAAAAAGACTTTGATATTATTCAAAGAGTTTCTTATTAGTAGATATCTGAACTTACTGTACAACCCCAGATGACCCTTTCAGATTGTGGGTGCAGTACTGCTTCACCACGTCCCAAAGCTTTATCGTGCCATCACACCCACCTGCATTAAAACAAGAAGACAAGCTCTGTAAACTGCACCATGTCTATGTGAAAGAAACATAAAAGACAAAATGAATCCTGTAACTGCCGACCTGTGGCCAGGAGAGTAGAGGTGGAGTCAAAGGTCATGCTGGCTACAGGAACAGTGTGAATGGCCCTCCAGGAGCGCGTACACTGAGCTTGCCTCCAGTCCCACTGCTTGAGCAGCAGAGCTCGGCTGGCCGTTACCAGCAGCTGTGGTGGGTCAGAGAAGAGACATAAACACATACTAAACAGTCTTATAAAGGCTGATGTGATGAATCCACACCAAGACGTATGTCTGATGATAACTAAGGTGGTTGAAATACCTCGTCATCGCAGCTCAGTGCGAAAGATGTGATGTCCTCTTGATCATCCTGAAATTACAACACAGAATGGTTCTTAGGATAATGAAAGGTGCAAAATACACTTTAAAGTCTAAGCCTTGTAATATATTAAAAGGCGCATATATAATATTATTTTTCATCAAAAACACAGGAGTTTAAGTGACAAGGTGACATCGTATTTAGAGCAGCAAAAAATTATTTTCATTATCTTTTTTTGAAAGAAATTATGAAAATGCCTAGGTGGAGTGAAGTTAATTTGCTAAACCTATGAAATGTTTGTTTAATAAATCAATCAAATAATTATCTAAACTGTTATCGATTATTTAGTCTATCAATCAATTATTTCAGCTCTCATGATACCACCAACAAACCAGTACCATAAATACATCAATGATTCAAAGTCAAAAAGCAAAAATTACAATGTAAACTTACACATTACACGTTTTTTAAATGCAATTTTTGGCACCCATGTCAATGGGCAAATGTCCCCCCCCCACCATTATTTGGAAATTTGTTACTTTGGACTCACATGCTCCACACTGTGGACGATCTTCCCTGTGCTGATCTCCAAAACATTGACACGAGATCCGCAGGTGCAGAAGATGTACTTTTCATCTTTGCTGATCTGAAGAACATAAACAGACAGAGATGTTAAAGGAGCAGTCACACTGTTTTACACGTCAAAATCAGTTTACTACAATTCAGCCTGGGAGGTTTTCCCATACTAGGCAGTAGAAGTCAGGATATTTAGTCGCTTTGCATGCTTTTGACCATTCCTGTTTTGAAGTGTCACTTATAAGTCTCCCACCTGCATAGCAATGTAATATTAAATCATTTGAAGATAATTCCAGGCTGTTACAACATTTGTGACACATAACACAGAGCAAAAGGACTCACCTTCACTTTCCCTCCTTTATAAAACGGTTCAATTTTGCTGGAAACAGCATAACTGTAAGAGAATAACAGACACACGACTGTAAATCATAATAACTTTAACTGACATGTTAGCCTAGCTTGTTTTAGCCGGCAGGCAACGTTTGCTCCATGCACGTGCCATGAGCCAAAAACTCACTTTGTTTTGAACTGGAGGTTGATATTCGCCATCTTGCTCACGAGAAATGCCAAAACCTGAATACTTTGGCAGGTATGGTGATGTAAATCACTTCTTTCTCACTTCACACGTTGGCTGAAGTCTACACATCGCTCCCGCATGTTGAAAACCGAGTCGCACGCATTGTGCGTCATCGGCGCGCATTGAGCTCTGATTGGCCAGACAGTCTTTTGCCCTCAACATAGTGAAATCGCCTCTTCTATTGTCAGCATGTAAACAAACAGAAATTCAATTAAAAAAAGGCACGCAAACGGCTACTTTTTGTTTTTATTTTGAGCTTATAAGTAAAAGTGTGAATACAATGTGGCCATTATAGGCTCATAAATAAGTTTGCCTTTTAAATTTGGTCCCCGAGGTTCACAACAATAGCCTCAGCGGAGCTATTCATGTTTAAAAGTTCCTGTTTGACGTGCGGAGCTTCACTGATGCTGGAACAGCAGGGAAACGACGCGCTCCATAACGAGCGCCATTCTCTGCCTTCGTTTTTTATAATTTTCGTTGTCATTTGTCCGCACACACACACACACACACACACACACACACACACACACACACACACACACACACGCGGGGTCCCTCCTTCGTGTTCTGTCAGGAATGTTCATGTGTGTTGTATTGATAACGCGGGTGTGTGTTCCGTGTGTGACATGTGAGAGGACCGATATGGAGTAAAGCAGCACCGGGAATGGAAACACGGTGAGGAACAGGGGATTGTCATCATGGTGAGTAGACCGCAGCTTCTCTTTGTTTTTCGTCATCTGGACTTTATTCCTCAGCTTTATCAACAAATGTTCCCTGTGGATTTTGAAGTTATTACACGTGTATTTTTAATAAATGAACCGCTACTTTCCTATTAAATGTGTTTAATATATATAGTATAGAAATATATAGTCTTGTATGAGTATCATGGTATTTTCTTTTTGAAGCATTTGAATTAATTAATGAATTAATAACAAACACACACTTTGTATTGATCATGTGTTTGTCCTGTAAAGAATCAGTTTTGGCAGAAAGATCACACCTGCTTTTTGTTATTTTGTAATGAGTCATATGACTTTCCAGAACAATTCTGTTTTGTCACCTCTTGTCTTTCTGTTGAAAACAGAGTAAACCTGTTATAGGCAGCTGTAGAGACATTTATCTCACCTGTTGGTACAGTCTGTCCATCTTCTCAGGTGACACAACTCGAATGTCAGAATAATACACAATGGTAACTCACGATAATGTTGTGTTTATAATGGCCACATCCAGGCGGACCCAGAGGTGTCAACACAGAGCGGGGGCTATGATGTGGAGCTGTTTGTGGACACCCCAGACTACGATCTGATCTGCACCATATGCCAGGGGGTCCTCAGGTGTCCAGTGAGAGCTGCATGCCACCACATCTTCTGTAAGAAATGCATCTTACAGTGGCTGAAGAGGTACTGAACATAACACTGGACAAGAGTATTGTAAAACTGTACTGTAATAACATCATCAATGTCTTATCCATAGAGATGATCATGACTAACTTTTATCCATCCTCTCCAGGCAGGAGACCTGCCCATGCTGCAGGAAGCCTGTGAACCCGAGCTTGATCTTCGTCATGTTCAAGCTGAGCAAATCTATAGGACGCATGAAGATCAAAGTAAGTTCAGTGATGAAAGTCATGAACAGTAATGTGACCTGTAATAACTGAGAAGTTACGTTTATACTTTGAGAGAAGAAGAAGGATCAAACTAAAATAAAAACATGGCCTAGAAATGGCCCTGTACTATCTAATCTCGTGGCTCTGGGGAGTGGGTAAAGATTTTTGCCTTGGCTGTTTAGCAATCCTTGTGAATTGGTTCAATTGGATATTCATGTAATAATGTTTACAGTCAAATGTGACTATAGCCCTTTAAATGGTGAATATCTGTGTTTTCAATTAATCAATTAATCAATCAGACTTTAAAAAAGTGAAAAATTTCCTTTGCAACAGTTCTCAGAGCTTAAATTGACATTCAGAATTGTCTTGTTTTTTCCCACTTACTAATAACAACTCAAAGATATTCAATCAAAAATATAAAACAGGGAAAAAGGAAATCATTCTCAAATGTGAAAAGCTGGAACACATTTTAACTAATCATTCTACTAATTGTTAATCCAGTCTTCAAAATTACAAATAGCTGTTTTCAGCACAAGTTATCTCCAGTGGTGGAGTAAAACTCATGTATATTTACACAAGTTCTTGTGTGTGTATCTGTGTCTGGCTTCAGTGTAAGAATGAGATCCGTGGTTGTGCAGAGACCTTCCCCCTCTCAGAGCAGTACTGCCACAGCATGAGCTGTCTGTACGAGCTCATCCCGTGTCCATACCAGGGCTGCCGGGCGCAGCTCCTCCGCAGGGACCTGGACACCCACGCACGGCACTGCGAACACTGGCGTCAGCCCTGCCACATGGGCTGCGGGACGATTCTCTCCCACCGAACGCAGGCTCAACACAACTGCTACAGGCAGCTGAGGCAGGAGTACGAAGCCAGGCAGAGGAGCCACAGGGCCATCGCCACTGCCCTGCAGAGGAAGATGAGGAGGATGCAGAGCACCATGGCCCACATGAAGAGGCAGATAGGGCTGATCTGCGAGAGCCTGGAGGTGATGGATGACCTGAACGAGGTAGAGGAGGAGGACCTAGGAGAGACCAGTGGCAGCTCAAGTGGGACTCCAAGTAGCAACAACAGCAACTGCTGAGGGACGAGTCACTTACTGCTGCTGTGTGTGTGTGTGTAATTTCTGCATGTGTTCATTTCCTTGAAGGTGTGTGTTTTTCAACATGTAGGCAGTGATTCTAATGAGTGAATTTGTAACAATTTTTGTGCTGTAGTTTCTTCCATTTTTATAAATAAAGCATTTGCCATAACCCTGTCATCCTGATTGATCTTCAGTGAAGAGAAAAGTGGAGGAGGCTGGATCTTTGTTGACAAGTGATGGAGAAGGATGAACTCAACAATGCATCTGTCCAACAAAGGAGAAATCATGGTTATATTTTGTACACGTTTATGAAAAAAAAAGCAAAACATGGCATTATCAGAGAGCATAAGTAGGCATGTGACTGCACATGAAATAAAAACAATAAAAGCTGAACAGCAGTTTTTCTGTTGTAGAGCTTTATAATTTCAGGGATTTTCTATGATAATGAGGAGTTAGTTGTTGTTTTTTTAATGCTATAATATAAACATGTTCATCAGCAACATAATGAATAAAATCAATACCAACATTTGACTCCAATCATTGAATAACCGGTGAGATCTGGAAAATGGGGGCAAAAGTACGTTTTCCCTCCGAGGAAATATCGCGATAACACCCGTATTTATAAACCGGCGAGACTTCTCGCAGGTCTTCTTCCTGTTATACAGATCACGTAAGTGGAATGGAGACTCACGCACTCTCATCAAAATCCTCCTTTATCTCACACATCGTCTTGCCAAATGTGTTAATTATACCTAAGAATTGATACCTGGACATGTTGTTTCAAAAACCTGCTAATATTTACGAGCACCATTAAGAATAGTTGGAGATATTTGTAAATATTGAAGGGTAGTCCATGGTGTAAAAAATGGCGGAGGATGAGGAGTGGGCTAAATGAAACGGCCAGACATGCCTGCTAACTAATGTGCTCTCTTGCGTTAGTTAACTATGGAAACATTAATTATGATCTCTGTTTTGTTCCGTAGCAAATGGCGGACGACGCCGGTGGTAGAGGAGGTTTTCGCGGAGGTTTCGGCGCAGGTGGCCGCGGTCGTGGCCGTGGACGCGGCAGAGGCCGTGGTAGAGGCCGCGGTGCCCGGGGCGGCAAGTCCGAGGACAAGGAAGTACGTTTCAGCGTTTAAATAAGCACTTTGTGAACATTTCGTTGAAAACCGTGACCAGTTTTTCACGGAGATGTTCTGTTTTTGTCAGTGGGTGCCAGTCACCAAGCTGGGCCGCCTGGTCAAGGACATGAAGATCAAGTCCCTTGAGGAGATCTACCTGTACTCTCTGCCCATCAAGGTAAGCAGTGTGTGAGGTAGAGACCATGTTACCAGGACAAATGTTGATTAATGTTTAAATACTAACGGGGGAGATGAGAAGTATCAGTTGCATGCTATCAACTGCATCGTGGTCTTCCCAGGCTGGTAAAAATAAATCATTTTACACAAGGTTTGTCCAACGCCAGACACTCAAGCAACCTGAGTTGCAACTTCTAAAATGATAGCTTAATATTGTTAGTGTGTGTACAGTATGAGGGGAAAAAATGCATTAAAAGAGCAATTGAATGTGCATGTAGAACCAAAATGACCACAATGGTCCAGCATTTAATTAACTGGAGGTTTTATCTTAATACATGTGCAAAATGTGGTTAAAATATCAAGAGCAGGGTTCCATTTCCTAATTGCGCGTTATTGGTGCATAGTCTGGGCGCTTCACTTTCTGAGGCTACACTTCAATGTTTGATTGTATTGAAGCAAATCTGATATTGTGCATATAATAGAAATGCTATAGTATGCGTGCAACACCATATACGTTTATGGTATAATGCACTTTTGTGAATTGCTACACCAAAATCTCATAAAATAAGGAGTTGCTGTTGAGAAAATGTTAGTCTCATGATCAGAATTGCACCACGCAGGGGTAGATATTCTCATTTTAAAGCTTCGGTGGTTCATTGAATGCTCAAATCTGTTTATTTTTCCTGCAGGAGTCTGAGATCATCGACTTCTTCCTGGGTTCTGGTCTGAAGGACGAGGTGCTCAAGATCATGCCTGTCCAGAAGCAGACCAGGGCTGGTCAGCGCACCAGGTTCAAGGTGAGTTGTCACTAATCTTTTATCAAAGGCTTTTATATTATCGGTCTTGTCTCCCCATATTGCTGCTGGTCCAGATTGCTTATTATTATGGTTTGGTTTACAGGCCTTTGTTGCCATTGGCGACTACAACGGTCATGTTGGTCTGGGTGTGAAGTGCTCCAAAGAGGTGGCCACAGCCATCCGCGGTGCCATCATCCTGGCCAAGCTGTCCATTGTCCCCGTCAGGAGAGGTTATTGGGGTAACAAGATCGGAAAGCCCCACACCGTGCCCTGCAAGGTGACTGGTCGCTGCGGCTCTGTGCTGGTGCGTCTCATTCCTGCCCCCCGTGGTACTGGCATCGTGTCCGCCCCTGTGCCCAAGAAGCTGCTCATGATGGCCGGTATCGACGATTGCTACACGTCTGCCAGGGGCTGCACAGCCACCCTCGGCAACTTCGGTAAGATGCCCCAAATGATTGTGTGTTTGAGTCAGTTTTCTCCTCGCTCTGCCCAGCTTCACCTGTGAAGTGGTGTTGTTGTCGTTTACCAGGAGAGAAAGAAACGAGTATCGTAATGCACGGCAGAAAGACCATCTTAGTGGTCTCCTCTGTTCCCCTTTCAATACTCAACATTTTCTCACAACAACATTGCAGTACTACTGTGCTTGGACTGTCATCTTTACAACTACTCATTGTTTTATTTCCTCATCAGCCAAGGCCACCTTTGACGCCATCTCCAAGACTTACAGCTACCTGACTCCTGATCTGTGGAAGGAGACGGTCTTCACCAAGTCTCCTTACCAGGTACAGTACACAGCTGATTCTTGATTTGTCATGGTTTTTAAACATGCAAGGTTTGTTTTATTAATAGATTTTCTTCTCTTTTCTCATGCCAGGAGTTCACTGACCATCTGGCCAAGACTCACACCAGGATGTCAGTGCAGAGGGGACAGAATGCGGTTCAGGCAGCTACCTCTTCTTAATGTTTTATACTGAGACTCGTTGAATAAACGCTCTGAAACATCATGTTATGTTTGTCTTCTTTATGCTAAAGTCATGACTGAATAAGGAAGTCTTGAAAGCTTGAAAAAGGCCAAATTGTGTGGAAGTTTAGGGATATGGTTGAATTTGAATGAGAAATCCACTATTAAGTATTTTATCTACACGTTGACAGAAACTGCAATATTCAACATCGAACTATTCATTTTATCTCTCAAACAGGACCAAAACAAATAGGACACTTGAAGAGTTTACAGTTAAAAGGAATATACATCATTTTGCTGTTGCAGTTAACTTTGTTGTGATAAAAGCTTTGAGAGTATTCTGTCTTTGGTACCCGAAAGTGCTTGAATCTTAAAAAGCTGTATAAGTCATTGTATCGCAACACTGGATTGATTCATTCATCAATAAGCTCTACAAGTGCAGTGATTGTCAAGTGACTACTGTAGACAAGATGGTTGGAAATTTGAACATGTAGAAGTTACTGAGTAAATTAGAATCTCATCCATTACCTCTTTGTCTTATTGCAATAAACCATGGTTACAAGATCCCAGTGTGCTGTGCCCACCATTTGGGAACCACCACTAATGCATCCAGCAAAATGTAAAAGTTTAACAAACCATAACCCTGTACAACTCAGGGTATATTGACTGAATCAGCTAGTGACTTACAGAGGTAAACTGTTCACACTCCATAGAGTGCAATACCTAATATGCAAGAAAATCACCTGAATTTTTATCAGATACTATCCATATGGTACATGCAGTGTCACATGTGGAAAGACACACACAATTGATCGCGTACATTTTATTTTACAATTATTACACAAGACAGATAGTTGGAGAACTGTTCTTAAGCACTCTGAGCTGGAGCTGCCATCATCCGTTCTTTTTGCTTCATTAGACATTTCCTTGCACTGCCGTACGCTCCCAGGTCTCCATCTGGAATGAATTAAACACATTTAGTGGGAGCCAGGCAGAAGATGAAAGAGATGAGAAATAATTATTTTCATGATCAAATCCTCCCCAGAATAATCTCTCACATCAAGGTTTTTTTTTTCTTTCATCTGTCAAAAAAGTTGCAATGAGAATTGTTCCGTTATATTTTCTATATAATCTATTACCAAGATTAGTTGCTAAGTGCATTTCTGTCAGCTGGTTGGTTCAGCACTGCAACAAACCAAATTCTTACACTAACAGATCTTCATATTTCATCCCTTAGCCCATTACAAAACGTGCCACATGTCAGATTTCTAAATGCTTGTACAGTGTTCTTCACATCACATCACACACATCCAAACTCCAAGCAGCATGTTACTTACAGCGGGACTGGAAGTCCTTGGTCACCTCGTTGAACTGCTTTATTTCGTTGGCACAGTTCTGTACGTAGCTGCCTCCCTCTCTCTGCTGGCAGGCCCTCAGACGCTCCTGGATCACCTTCACGATCTCCTGGTCCACTTTGCTGAGAGGTGAAGACAAAAACACAGGGTGACACTCTTATTCATGTCTGATGGAGACTCAACTTTCTGCAGGGGGGCTACAAGAAACACAGTATCCCCAGAGCTGACAGAGGCACCCTGAACACAACACCATTACTATATGTGGTTATTGAGCACCTCAGTCTAAAGCTCATTGGGGATTAATAAGATGCTGTAACAACCACGCCTCATCTGGGAAGACTTTCCACGAGCTCCAGTAACCTGGCTGCAACCATTCACCCGCAAGAGTGTCAGGGAGGTCCAGCTCTGATGTTGGGTGGTAAAATCTCAAGTTGTAAGATGGCATTAAGCTGAGAGCTGTGTGCAGGACCTTCATGTTTCTCTATACTAAACTAAAAAAATAATTTCCTTAGGGGCATTGCAGTCTCAAAGCTGGTCAATGCACACCTGCTTTTATATCAGTGCACAATAGCCTCTGCCTCTGACACATGATATCTCATCATTCCATACACGATTATTTTTGGTACCATGGGGGATTTTAAGATCAAAACACGTTCATTATTTGATGAATACTGCAATAATAGGTGGAAAATGTGGATGAAATCTAACTATGGGCCCCTACTGACCCCCCAGTTCTATTTTCTCAGGTGAAGTGCACATCGCAGACAACACATGGCTGCTGCGACTACTCCTTTTCTCGAATAGTCTACTGACCTTTCCAATGTTTGCTTTGCAAGACATCACAACAAAACAGATCTGATCAACAAGACAAGGCTTTCAGTGGTAGTAAAAATAAAGGAGTTGCCATGGCAATCAGTTTATAGCTGTAGTGGAAAATCATATGCCCCCCAAAACTGTGATTTATCAAATTATCACTGAAGAATTGCTTGAGCTTTTGTTCAGTATAATCATTTCAGTTATGATCACCCACAGAGCAACATTGGCCACACAATCATCAAACTCTTATCTCGACCAGTGACTTACTAGTCTCTCCTCCACTGCATCTCAGCCTCATAGTAGCACAGATAATCCCCCTCCTGGCACTCGGTCAGGTCAGGGACACGGCGGAACTTCTGGTGGTAGTAGACAGCCTTGTTTTTAGGCCGAATGCTGTCAACAGCATCTGGATGAAAGAGGACACAAGAGTTCAGGGTATGGTTGGACTCAGGCAAGAGGATGACGGCTGTTGTACTGTGATTTGTCCGCGAATGACGCTAGCTAGCATAACGACTTAGCTACAAGTGCTTGAACAGCAAGCTTACTCTGGCCATTATGACGACATAACAGAGCCTTGTGGTTGATTAAGCCTGATATTTAACAAGGAAGCCACACTGACAGCGTTGTTATAATGTATACAAATACCGTCAATACGTCTATAACGTTACCGCTTCTGATAGCTCTGTTGTTGTGCTAGCCTGTTAGCCCGATTAGCTCCGTTAGCTTCGGTTACCTCTAAATGTGGTGACAGGCAGGTCCACGGAGTAATAAAAGAGTTTGGACAGGATCAGAGCTGGGTTTGGCAGTGCCGTCTGTTTGTCCACAGCCGGAGTCTGCCGAGGAGGCTCCGGATATGCTCCTTTGTCAAAGTCTGAAGGCATTTTGCCTCTTTTATTTTAACCAAGAGTCAATTCGACCTCGACAGCTCTCCCTTCGAGTGGCGCATGCGCAGAAGACACGACGCAATGGCGGAATTAGAGGTCACTAATACAAAACTGTAAATTTACACAGATTAGTCTTTATCTTTATCATTATGTCATTGTCATTTAGTGCAAATATTATTCCGTATGAGGATTGTAGTATAAGACCAATGACAGTATTTTAAAAACATAGGGATCGAAGGTCAAAGGTCACAGGTGGAGCTGTAATACTGTGGAGATGCAGCAGGTGGTGGTGCAGAGCTGACAACAACTCAGTGAGAGCCAGCGGCAGTCTGAGGCACTCCAAATGATCTTTGATTTTAGTCATCATTTATTTTAAACTGAATATGCAAAGTTGTTTACAAATATACATGTTTGTCTTTCTTTATGTATGAGTTGGGTTGGGTCGTGACAAAACAGTGACAATACACATTTAATTAGAATGACAATAATCACATTACAAAAAATATCTGTAAAAATATAATCAGCCCAGTTTGTTAATGATAGTTACAATAATGTGTTACCAAATTGCCATGTAATGTGAATTCGGTAACCACTGACAACGACGCTTATCTCAGTTTTAAGATATTGAGCAAAATGGCAAACACGTCCATCTTGCTTGCCTCTGAAAGCACTCTGGAGAAAGATACAGATCACTCCAGCGCGAGAAAAACCTGCTGTCTGGTGACATTTAGTAAGATGTGTATCACCACCTGAAGCTCAGCATCAGTTAGACCAAGGAGGCGGTGGTGGACTGCCGGAGGAACAGGGAGCCGCCTGCCCCAGTTATCATCTGTGAGGAGGAAGTGCTGAGGATGGACTCATACAGGTTACTTGGACCTTGCATCATCCCACCGCAGTGCAAAACTGAACGCTTCAGGCGCTCCTTTGTACCCGCCGCCATCAGGTTCTACAGCAGCAGTGGAGGCTACAGTACGTCATCTCACTGCTCACACACACACACACACACACACACACACACACACACACACACACACACACACACACACACACAAACCCCCAAACAAACACAGACAATCACCGCTGCACCTGTCAGAGTCACGACTGTTTACTTAACCTGCTGCTACCAATCACACCGTGTCACTTTATATCATCACTTGCAACTTTAACCTGCTATTTTCAACCATTGCAGTTACCTCCTCCTTTATTTTATTCTATTTTTATGTATATTTATTTTTATCTATTCTATTTCAATCTTTATCTTGCTATTTTGTTTCTCCTTGCTACTTTGTCTTTGAATTTCCCCTCTGGAGATAATTCAAGGACTATCTTATCTTATCTTATATATTCCAAATATGGACATCTCAGATTGCAATGATTTGTTATTTTGGTTGTCTTAGAAAATATTTCTACAAAGAATAAGAAAAGAATCAGCATCAGTCCCAGAACCGGTGGATGTCGGCCTCACGACAATGAAAACCTTTCTTCCTCCTTTCTCTCTCCTTTCTTGGTCCTGTGGTTCCCGTCTGCTGGGCCTCCTCGCCTCACCAGACCTCTGACTTTACCCTCTTCCCTCCTCCTCTGTCTTCTCCTGTCAAACCTTGGCAGAGATCGCCTTGTTTGAAAGCGAATACGGCTCCTCAGCTGGGCCAACCACCAAATTAGAGCCCTTACACTGTGTCTCATCTTATGTATGACCCTTACACGAGCACTGGCCCCTCTCTCTTTCTATCCCTCGACTGGAAAGTGTGCAGACATGGTCAGTGCTCCTCCTGTTTTTTTTTGGTTGTTTTCTACCATAAAGGATACCTTCATTTGGATTGTTGTCTGTCTTTTGACTTCTACATGTGAATGTACGTGTTTCACTTTGCTTGACTATCGTAAGAGAAGATGGACCGTATTGAAAGTTTTCTTGTAATGGTGACCTTTGAGGAGACCATGTGGAGGACTGAGATGGCGACTTCTTTACATGCGGCGTCCCCTCGCCTGAGTTCTGTTTATTAGCACAAACACACGTCCTGGACAGAAAGGCAGCACGCTTGAAGATTAAGGGACTCGACTCTATCATATTCTGTTAATATCCTATGTCATTTTATTTTTCATTTTCAAAGGATTTTAACAGGATTTTATTAACTGAAGAATTTATGGAATATCGGCCAAAAGCTTTTCAAAAACAGGACAAAGGACTACATTTTATTGTTCTGAATACAGGAAAGGATTCATGTGTCCTCTTGTGGGTTACATTTCCGTGAGATACATGTCAATAAGTAGCGTTTCTGTGTGGCTTCTGTCCTCCTACAGTCTCACCGCAAGTTCCATGCACCCCGCCATGGCCACATGGGGTTCCTGCCCCACAAGCGTAGCAAGAAGCACCGGGGCAGGGTGCGCACATGGCCCAAAGACAACCCCAGCCAACCCGTCCACCTCACCGCCTTTCTGGGATACAAGGCCGGCATGACCCACACCCTGAGGGAGGTGCACCGTACTGGCCTCAGTATGCGCGACTGACCTCACTGCAATGTGGATGCATGGGATGTTTGTTTGACAGGATTATGGGCAGATTTAGTGCAGTTTGACTCGTATGAATCATGTCAAACAGAGACCAAAATATAGTCTTCATTTTTTTTACCCCTCTCTGCTGTTTATTGTCTAATAATAACCCCTTAAATGCCTCACATATCTACCGCTAAAATCAAATGTTTGATTGAGCTCCACTGCATACTGGCAGGTAGAAACATCTCAGCACATAAATGTCTTCCATGTTTCTCCCACAGAGCAAGCAAAACGAGAGGAAGTCGAGGCGGTCACCATCATTGAGACTCCTCCGGTCGTTGTGGTAGGTGTCGTGGGATACATTAAGACCGTCCGTGGGTTGCGTTCCCTCAAAACCGTCTTCGCAGAGCATCTCAGTGACGAGTGCAAGCGCAGATTTTATAAAAACTGGTGCGTGATTTCACATGGTTCCCCCTGTTTTACCAGCACTGTCATCTCTGTTTTTCTAAATGGAGCTTTTCTGTGTTTCAGGTACAAGAGCAAGAAGAAGGCCTTCACCAAGTACAGCAAGAAGTGGCAGGATGAGACGGGGAAGAAACAGCTGGACAAGGATTTTGAAAGGATGAAGAAATACTGCTCAGCCATCAGGGTTATCGTCCACTCTCAGGTAGGCCACGATTCGATCCAGGTTTGAAAACACCAAAAATTGCTGTCTCACGTCTAACGATTGGCAGCTGCTCGCAGCCAATCTCTCGAGTCTAATGCAATGGAAAGAAAAGCCGCCGCGCCCCAAATCACTGCTGTCAAGATCCAAACAACTCTAGCAACGACACTCTAGCCTGTTGGGTGCACTGCAGGATGTCGGCGTGTCAAATGGCAACTTAAAAATAGTTTTTCTGGGCAGGGCCTGGCTGCTCACCCAGGATTTGCCGAGGGGAAACCTTTATGCTGGCAGTGAACAATATGAAAGTCAACCAAGATCTTAACTCTTGATGCAGCATAGCAGGGAGCTTTTTTTTCTAGGATGAAAATGTGCTTTTGAATATCTGGCCTGTGGTAATTTCCTGCTGTTATTACTGAGTTCAAACATGAGCTTGTGCTCATAAACTAAGGGTCAGGGTCGGGGACAGAGAATGATTGGTTATTGATCGGCAACTATTTTGACAACCGATTCATCATTTCAGTCATTTTCTTTAAATAAAAAATGTGTAATTTGTCAGGTTCTAGTTTCTTAAATGTTCTTTGTCATTTATGATACTAAATAAAGAGTCTTTGGGTTGTGGGTTGTGGATTGTGGGTCGGACAAAAATCAATCATGAAAATAATTGGCAGAATAATCAATAAAGATAGTGTCAGCCCTAGTTGGGGATCTTATAAATGTAAATAGTCCGAAAGCAAGATGCTTTCTAGCTTTTTAGTAATCCTGAAAAGCCTTCCTAGATTACCGGACACATTTCACTTGTTCACGAGCTTCTCCATCTCTAGATGCGACTGCTGCCCTTAATTCAGAAAAAGGCCCACATCATGGAGGTGCAGCTAAATGGAGGAAGCATCTCTGACAAGGTGGACTGGGCAAAGGAGCACCTGGAGCAGGCCGTGCCTATCTCTGCCGTCTTCTACCAGGATGAGATGATTGACATCATTGGAGTCACCAGGGGTCGCGGCTTTAAAGGTTGGAAACGCGCTCTGACTCATTGTAGAACAAATGTACTCTGATATAAATACTAAATGCTGGCTCTTTGTGCTGATAGGTGTGACAAGCCGTTGGCACACAAAGAAGCTTCCCAGGAAGACTCACAAGGGTTTGAGGAAGGTGGCGTGTATTGGAGCCTGGCATCCGGCCCGTGTTGGGTACACCATAGCCCGTGCTGGTCAGAAGGGCTATCACCACCGCACTGAGCTCAACAAGAAGGTAAGTGGAGAGTTAAAAGGTCCAGTTTCATCACAAGGACTTCATCATCCACTGTTCTTTCGGGAAAGTATACACTGAAGTGTCCTCCATGCCTCCTCAGATCTACCGCATGGGTAAGGGTGTGCACATCCAGGATGGAAAGGTGATCCGGAACAATGCCTCCACTAACTACGACACCAGCCAGAAGACCATCACGCCCATGGTACACAAGATTTTCACATGCACTTAAAGAAATGATCAGCTCATGTAAATACTGGTAACACTTTCTATGAAGCCGGTTATCTTTAATGTAACGACCACACCTGCAGAACACACTAACATTTTGACTGTTTTTCCCACTTTCCCGAGTCAGACACTGGGAGAGATCTCGCTTATGTATTCGGTGTCGTCTGGAGTGATGTCAAACAGCAATATCATTCCATTTTGGCTCAAATTTTGAGTTTCTATGAGAACAAATACCATAATCATGATCCAATGGGCATCCAGGAATTGATGGGAGGGCCAGTCTCAGACTTAGGGTTAGAGTTCTGGAGAACATATCTTATTATTAAAGGCTTCATAGAGAGTGAAAGTCAATATCTTCTTGAACGGTTTCCTTTCACTTTGTTGTATTCCTGTTCCCTGTTGTCCCGTCCCCTTAGGGAGGCTTCCCACACTATGGCGAAGTGAATAACGACTTTGTCATGGTGAAGGGCTGCGTGATCGGGGCGAAGAAACGCATCCTCACCCTCAGAAAGGTAGAGTGATTTTGAAAGTCTAATTTGACATCTTACAGGAAGCTTGCAGTAGCTGACTTCATGTGGAACGAATAAATCATTTAAATAATAAATAAATCAATTTACTGTCATAGTAGAAAATAAATCTTCTAATTCACGAGATGTGTGTACATCTTTGTGTATTCCTCCGCACAGTCTTTGCTCGTGCACACATCTCGCAAGTCCAACGAGACCATCGAGCTCAAATTCATCGACACCACCTCCAAATTCGGCCACGGCCGCTTCCAGACTGCTCAGGAGAAGAGGGCGTTCATGGTGAGAAAAGTTTGATGTGCACACAGATAAGATTAGCAGCATTGATAAAAAAACATCCCCGCAACCTTCTTCACTGTTCTAACACCGACCTCTGGTTTACCCGCAGGGGCCGCTGAAGAAGGACGTCCTGAAAACGCTGCCAGAGCCTCAGACTGAAGAGGCCTGAAGAAGATTCTCATGTGTCAATATTTAAACAGCAATAAAGAATTAACACAGATTTTACGCTTCGAGCAGGTTTTTATTCACTGATAAATCCATGAGCAGATCAACACATGCACCATTGCTCGAACGTATTCAGGTCAGATTATCATCTCCGTGTTTTTTTTCAGTTTCTAGTTTGTTCAAACTCGCAGTCAACAAAAGGATCAGCGGATTAGAAGATGGAGGAATGGTCTGTTCAGTCAGCATCTTGTTTTGACGTGTGGTTAAGTAATCCAGTTTTTCAGTCTTGCATCTTTTATCAGCGTAAACATTAAATAAAAAAAAAAAGAAACGTCCCTTTCGCAGAACCAGTGTTTCACGTTCTCTCACTGGTGTCAGGGTGTTAGTTTATCTTCACAGTAGGGGGCACTGTAGCGCCACCCTTCGGTCCTGAGGTCGCTGCCGTGCTCAGCGTCCCTTCAGTGGGCATCTCTCCTGCACTGGTCAGGATGCAGGAGGAGGCCGAACCTTGCTCCCAGCAGCGGCAGCCTCTGAATCTGTTCGAGATTCAGAGCAATGGCAGCGCGATGCTTATTCTGCATCGACGTGATCCCATCTGCAGCCTCAGAGGGGCGCTACTCTGACAGGTAATCCTGGGACTCCATAGAGGACTGATGGGATGAGTGGATTGAGGATTGGTGGGATGCGGGTGGGTTATCCAGGCCAGACGTCATCAGGGGCAGATACAGATCGTCCATATTGGGCATGACAAACACTTTCTGTTGGTTGGGCGAGGGACAACAAATGAATATTTAGCGCAGAATAAAGTTAGACGTTATTATTTTACCGATACAGAAGATGTTTCACCTGGAACTCGCACTGCAGTTTCTTCTCGATCCACTCGGTGACGTGAGTGAAGGTGACCTCCCTCTCCCCAAGAGTGGGGCGCACATGAAGGTCTAATCTGGGCGGCACCCGGAAACTGTACCTGAAGGAAAACAGTAAGAGAGAGAAAAGACTGGGTAAGAATGAAACAAGGAAGGAGGGAAGGAAGAAGTGAAAAAGAGAGACGCTCAGTACCATATCCTGTCAGTCGGGGGAGGTGGGATGTTGATGGCCAGAGTGCCAGAGAGCTCCAGGACCTCGACGCTGAGCATCAGAGGCATGTTGGACACCTCGGCAATCTTCTTCCTGATGTACTCGTTCTCCGTGGCTTTCTGGAAGTACTTGGACTTCGCTATCTTGTCCACGAACCTCAAGATCTTCCTGCTTGTGCTGCCACCGGTGTGCCTGAGGGAGGAGAGCGACAAAGCTGAAACGTGGTAGAGAGCTATTAATCCAAAAACGACTTGGATTGGGACATACTGAACTATTTCACTCAACAGCAGACAGTTAAGTGTCTAAATCCGGAGTGAAATGACTGAAGAGCATGTTTAAAATCAAGTGTGTCCCAAACTTAGGGCTACTCTCAAAGAATGTTACTGTTTCTACAAAGATTATACATTTAGATATTGTTGCAAAGTCATTATTCATGATCTATCTGCTGTGAAAAGTTGCCCCCTAGCCCCTTTTAAACACCTGCTGTTATAAGACTGACTAGGATGCGACCTCACGTTAGACATTGCAGTGCCTTGCAGTTTTGTGACCGACGATCCATGTTGTATTTGACTAGCTGAAGTTGCTTTTTTACCCTTCAGCTGCTCCTGCTGTGCTCTTGTCTCCCGGAGACCCCTGTGGCTCAGAGGGGGGGGCTTCCTCTTCGTCGGACGAGCCCGCGCTGGACGACTCCTCATCACTATCGGCCAAGATACACAGCCTGGGCTTGGAGCTGCGAAACACACCAGTGGTGGCTTTTTAATGCAAACTACTGAGCACAGATGACTAATTTCTCCTCAAGCATGTTCTCATCCATTTACGCACTCACCCAACTTGCTGCGTCTCTGGAACGCTGTGAGCCTCGTCCTCTACGTCTTTGCCCAGCTTGCACAGGTTCATCTTAGTCTCCAGGGTCATCTGAAGGCAGCCTGTGTACACCACCTCCAGCTCCAACCACAAGCCTTGGTGATATAGGGAGGAAAGAAAGAAAACAGCTCACAGGTGATTGATGGTTTGGTTTGGATCCGGCTGCAGGAAGGGACATTAGACCAGCAGAGGGTAGCTCAGACCTGTTATTGTCAGGTGAGCTTAGTCAAGGCCAAGAGGACTGATAATCCTATTCGCTTACGCTTAAAGCAGGAGACAATGGTACATTTTAAGGACAGGCACAACAAACTCTGTACTGAAATAAATTAGATTACGGCCTGAGCCGACTGCACGACTGTGTCTGCAAGAAGAAATCTGTTGGCAAAACCTTTCTTTGTGACTCCTCCACACACAGAAAGTAAAAAAACTGGTGAGTCTACAGCCAAGCTAACAGCTCACTGGGGCTTTAGTTATCAGGCACAGCAATGCTTTGATCTAAATTCTATCATCAGGATGAAAAAATGTAGCCGCTATATAAAGTTATTAAAATTTTTCTGAGGGGGAACATAAATGTCTGCATAGATTGCCTGGCAGTCCTTCAGGAAGTTAGATATTTAACTGAAAAACACAAATGGGAACCTCGAGAAAAAGTCAGAAGATCTTGCAAAATGTTATTGCAATCCATCCGATAATTTCTGAGATATTTCAGTTTACACCAAAGTGTCGGACATTTTTATTTGTCAAAGCAAGAAAAGTACATGTGCGACCAACATCGTTAAAGGTGCAGCACTAGCAAGGGAGCTTTTGACCTAGACGGACCTGGGCTAACTGGTTAGCATGCTAGCTTCAGTAGATATCTCTGCAACACAGCACACAGATGTCATAATGTCAAAACGGTTATTTCTTTACATTCTGTTGAAATAGTTTGAATACACTTTCTGACATATTACACCTGTATCAAGTGTCCCAGGGAGTGAGCATACCAGAGCTTTGGAACTGGCTCACCTAAATGGAATGCAGCCATCATTAGTGTTATAAACATGTTCGGTGCATCATACCTCTGCGGTCCAGTGTAGGTTTGGAGGTGCTGAGGACTTGAGGCAGACACGTGCCCATGTCCAGATCAGCCAGAGTCAACTCGTTCATGAAGTACGGCAACTATAATGACACAAACAACAACACCTTTAATTAGTCAACGAGCCGCGCTCATGTCCGACGTGAAAGGTTCTATAATAAATCTGTGTAAAACAAATGCTCCAGGCTCCACAAAGGAAGCTAATTACTTCAAACAAACGAGCAAGTAGGGGAAACCTGCAATGTGCGTGAGTGTGAAGGACACAGGAGTAAGGTAGTGGAGTTTAAAGGATGGTGTGTGTCAGGGAGGAGAGTTCAGAAATGAGTAATGAGATGTCATCAGTGCCTCTCCACTCCCCACCCCCTGCGTCTGGAAGCAGAGGGTGTGCATAATCAGCAGACTCACAAAACACACTCTGGCAGGAAAGAGAGCTGCAGCATTGACGAGCCTTAATGTCACATCTTTTGACCTTGTGGACAAACCAGCACTGATGTGACACAGTGTGTAGAGAGAGTTCTGACCTACACTGTCAGTACCATGACTTGTGTCATTCGTCAATATGACACTTATGATGCTGTTAATGATGCTGTAAATGTGAAGATTAATGTGAAAACACACAGTTTAGTTTCCTCATTCAGCCTCACCTTGATCTTGCTCAGTTTCTTCTGGATCTTGTGTGCCACCTGATCGGTCCAGTACTTCTCTCGGAGAAAATCCCAGAAGATCCTTCCCACCAGGGAGTTCACCCACGTGGGCTGGCCCTCTGCAGAGCATCCCCCTGATCCTGGACTCGTGCTGGGCTCAGCTCCAGCTTGACCTCCAGATCCATGCTCTTCGTTGTGAATCTGCAGGGAATAACAGATGGCCATATGACCTGATTGAACCGGGTATGCGAGATACAAATACTGCTACATTAGGACAGATTGTGTCTACTTGGCGTGCCAATCCAAAACCATCAGGCCCACTGCAGATGCACCACAGTCAGTTCCTATTAATATCCTTCCAGCTAGGCGACACCTGATACTTCTTCACGTTGACTTTTGGTCTAGTCAGCGAGGATGTGTTTGGCTGAGCCAGCAATCCCGGTGCTGGTCTGACCTCAGTGGCAGAACAATGAAACAGTAGCTGATATTGACCTTTGCTGATCAATAGAGTTATGTAAAGTATTAGCACGACATGCAGAGAATAAGCAGAGTAGAGTTCTGATATCTGCTAATGTGATACTAAATCTAAAAAGCAAAATTAATGTGTTTATTGACCTTCTTGTTGGTTGTAGGGCTTCCCTTGTCGCTTTGGCAGGGGCTGGCGGTGGGATTGCGACTTTCGGAGACAAGCAGTTGAGTCATGTAGGTGCTGTAGTCCAAAAGCGTCCTTGTTTTCATAGCTCCGGGCAAGTCAGGCAATCCCTCTGTGTTTTCTTTTATAGCCTCTCCAGCACACAATGTTTCTGAGTGTCAGAGAAAAGTCAGATAAGAAAGAGTCAAATTCTGCATGATTCTATTCTGCGTTCGACAACAACTAAATGCATCTTTAAAGGTGTACATGACAATAAATGGCCAGAATTCGAAGCTCCACAACTACAGGGGGGCAGCATAACCGCTAACTGCTATGCTCATTACACTCTTTGCTGTAGCTGTTGTTGGCTGTAGTAACTAGTTTCCATTAGCTAATAAACTCAGTCAGCCACGGAGCAAGTGACAAGCTCGACCGGGTTCAGCCGTCTGATACTGAACTGAGCACAGCCTCTGAGATCGACAGTAAGGAGGTGATTTACAGCAGCTCCAATCAGGACTATGACTACGATGTTTACATCGTACTCTGTGAAAGGAGGATTTAATTTGACCAAATCATTGTGGAATGACAAACCAAAACTGTATTGGTGAGTTTTATTTAGTTAATGTCAAGTCTGAATGAGGTGTTTAAAGAGGCAGCAAGGGTTGTCTCAGTTTGGTAAACTAAGAGGAAAGTAGGTGTAAAATGTCTCCTTTCTTAACATTTGGGGGGTTTATTTTGTTTACTTACGAGACTGTTGTGTCTTTAAATCCTGTCGATAATGTTGGTTAATTTGCTGAAATTCTGGCCAAATCTTTATTGCCCCTTTAAAACAAGGATTTTGTCGTGCTACATTGCTCCTCATCACAATGAACCAAAACATCTTCTCACCTGTGCTCTCCTCCCCGCTCACGCTGCTCTTGGCTCCACCCCGCGAGGCGGACAGGAAGTGCTGGAACCACTCCTCCTTCTCTCTTCCTGTGCGGCCGAACAGGTACAGGGTGACAGGCAGCTGGTGGTCCGCAACCATGACGTGTCTCTCTGCCTTTTCTTCCTCCTCCTGCCCTTCGACCACGCTCTCCTCCACAGCCTCCCCCTCGGCCAGAGTCAGGCAGACGGGGTATTTCTTGTTCCAGACCCTCTTGCGAGCCAAACCAGGCGGCAACAGAGACACCTGGGATAAAAATGAACGTAGAGGATATAAAGGAAAAGTGTCATTGTCTATTAATCTATATTTTCTGTCTACGAGAGGCGCTGGCAGGCAGTAATTGTGGTGACAGTTTGCCATTGCGACATTGATTAGACTGTTAGTATTATTCTGTTACTCTACTGGAAGCTACTGCCTCAGTATGTCAGTGGGACAGTAGCCGGGTCGAGTTTATTCAGAGCATCATCACTTCAGCCGTAATCCTTCTGGTCTTTCACCTCCGTGTTGGATGACAATCCGGGTGCAGAGAGATGAGAGTTCAGGCGAGAGGTCACCTTGCCTCTCTCTGAGGGAAATGCCTGCTCGAGGGGTGACAATATTTTACGAAAGTACTGACCTTACAGTTAGCCAGCTGGTAAGTGCGTGAACGCAAAAACGAGGCCTCGTGGGGCGTCTCCTCGAACCCTGCCCACCGGGGGATGTTGGCACGTGGGTACGCCAGGCGCAGCCGGCTGCCCTCTAGGGTGACGTAGACAGAGTGAGTGATGGAGGGGTGGAAAGTCTCAGGGTCGTAGCTGTGTGTCTCATTCATCCAGCCCTGGAGAAAATTAGAAGGGTGTTTAGACGGCCACAAGTCACTTCACATTTTCTTTTCCTTTTACGCTGAAAGCAGTGTTGAGGTGTGAAGATATACATCAGAAAATATGCAAACCTGGCAAAGACTCTGCTCAGGCGAATTAAATTCATATAGTGTTGCAAGCTGCGACAATACAGCTCAGCAGGAGGGGAAACACGAGACACAGCACAATCCATCTGTCTCATTTAACACCGTGGACGAGTCTATGAAACTGCACTGCTGTACGGCCTGCTGTTACTGTAATAACTCCTCCGTCCTTGTGAACTCTACCTTATTTGAACCTGCTAACTCCGCATTTCTAGAGGCAGTCGGCCTCACCCTCTCAGCAGAGCTGTCAAGAAGTGCTCTGAGAAAGCCATTATCAAAATAACCTGCTCTTAAAACACTGAAACTGCTGCTCTCGGGGGCAGTATTTTTTAATACAGTAATTACTTAAAAACTAATCCATTAATCACCACTGATAGCACTATCTTTGGTAGCATCCAGTTGGCTGCTGTTGTTTGTTGGTTTGAGCTCTCACCCTGAATAAACATTAGAGCTGGAGCCTCACGGCCATTCAGCCAAACAGGAGAACAAGAAGTACTCAGGAGCAGGTGCCAAACGTTTCTCTGTATGCAGAGCAAGTCTGCAGCCATGCTAATGGCTCTGTCAGACTTCATTTAGCAGCATAGTTGTGTGGAGTAGTGTTGGTTAATGTTTTTTGAACAACAATGAACAACTTTGAGGCAACTTCTATGGGGCAAACAGGAACATGCAGACAGGGTACCTCAAGGATTTCTGTATCTGTGAGCTCCCCATCCAGTGGATCCATGTTCAGAGGGCTTGATTTGCTCCAACGTGAGCCCTTGTTGCGTCTTGCGGATGAGCGTCGCGGGGCGAACATGAACACCACCACCAGGCCCAACATGAAGCCACATGCCACCCCCACAGACAGACCTGTCACATAGGAGGGCAGCGGCAACACAAAGAAACCGTAAGCTAGAAGACCCACAGGGAAGAGCCAGTGGAGAGGCAGTGATGAGCCGGGCACTGTGACTCGTGACTGGGCGTAAGTTCTGTGATGGGTCCCTCCGGATCCGTTCTGGAGCTCCACCACCTGGATCACATCTCCGTAAGTGCGGATTTCCAACTGGCTGTCTCTGCTGTGGTGTTCTGGGGAGACGGAGGACTTTATTAGGGAGCTCTGTTGGAGTCTTCTCAGAGGACTGTCACACACACCTCTGTGCTCACCATCAGTCCTCCTCCGGCATTTCAGTTCAATATCTTCGCCGCCCCAGTCTCTTCCATAGCTGCCTTGGGAGGCCGGTGAGTCTCCAGCACTGGAGGCCCTCCCCTGCTTGGGGCTGCCAGAGCTTTCGTCCCCCATGATCTTACTCAGCATGCTCAGCGGGTCCTGCATGGCCTCAGAGAACTTCCTCCGTGTGTCCTCCAGCTCCGCGATCAGCGAGCTGCCCCGGGGTTCAGCAGGAGGCACAGAGGAAGATGATTCCCAGTCTTCTTTCTCAGTCAGTTCCACTGCTTCAGGCCTGGCCTCTGGGATCCTCGGATGCGTAAGCTGCTTCCAGGGATGCAAGTGCAGCTTGGAGTCTGACTTAGAGAGGTTAACTTCTGGCTCAACCCGGCGGGAAATCTCAGTGCTCAGGGACTTGACCAGGCTGAGCAGTGGTTTGCTCCGTAGAGAGCCGCTCTGGCTCGGCTCCAGGTCTGTAGAGGAGGATTTGACCAGGTTGGTGGTGACGAGCAGGTCTGCTGATGACGCTGACAGATCAGCTAAACAGCCAGGGGATGAGGGGGAGTGAGGCAGGAAGGGGGGCTGGGAGCGGTGGCTCAGGTCCAGATCTATCCCGAGGGTGAGGTCAGGCTGGCTCTCCCTGCCTGGTGGTTTGTCTTTGGAAAAGGCCACAATGGGGCCTTCATCGTGGCGGTCCAGACTGAAGATGAGCTTGCTCTCCTCCATTGTCGCCGTCAACCAGGATCTACTTTGAGGTGGTCAAACAGATAGAGCGGCAGGTCCTGAAGAGATGGAGCACGGCGCTAGTAACATCCACCTTGGGTTGCGTCATGTTGAAACTTCATTCTGTAAACGTGTTAAGAAACAAGAAAAACATATATTAAGCCACTCTGCTTCTTCTCTGACCTTCCTCCTATTTCTGTTTTGCCTGCTTTTCTAATTTCCTCTCCCCTTTCACCTCTCAACCTTTCTCTCTAATCTCCTCTGTAGTCTCTCTTTTGTCCTTTTTGCTCTTCCACTGCAGGGATACAGGAAACTTTGTGTGTCTCACTCTGTGTGTGTGTGGTGTCAGTTCACATAAAGTCTGAGATAAGGTGTGGGCGGATGAGCGCTTTGTTTCTGGAATCATCATGAGGAGTCGTTAGCACAGAGAGTTTAATCCCACAGTCACAGCTAATCCCAAATTAGACGCAGTGATTCAAATCATTAGCCTCGTTCTAATTGGCACATTAGTCTTTTGACTGGTCTTCTTCTTGTCTCATTTTATATACTGGTGCAATTTTCTTCTCTTGTTTTTTCTTGCCTGCAGACGTTGTGACTGTTGGTTGTTTACATTCCTTGAGCAGATTCTCACTGATAGCTCAGGGTTGCAAAACAGCTCTTCAATCTGAAACTCAGCTCACAGCTAACTGAGGTTTGATTTGAGTTAAACACAGGGGAAAACAACTTCAAAGAGTGACCAATCAAGAGGCTGGACAAAGGTTTTGTCATTGACGAGTCAATTTCATTCAAAAACTGAATCAACAAAATATGAGTTCTTGCATAATGTTGCTTTAACTTTGTGATTTAACTTACACATTTATGCCAATAAAGCATATTTGAATAATTTAACAAGTGAGAGAGACAGTGGGGGTTGAGAGATAGACAGGTGACTCATTTAGTTCCTCTTCTGACCTGATTATTACCATTAGAAGAAGACCCAGCAGGTCCATCCATCATATTAAACACCTGTTAAATATCCTCTTTTATTATGAGTTTAATTAAAGATACCATCATCAAATGATGAAATACCCATTATAACGCACAAGTAAGACCTAAGCTTCTCCATGATAAGAGTACAACCGGGAAAACAAGCCGCTTTTTTCCAACCACACCTAAGCGCTGTCCATTATGCCTTCGAAAAGCACAACAATTAGACACTCCCTCTGGGGAAAGAGCATATGGATCTGTAAAAAGCCACAAGCCCTTCACAGCTTGTTTACATGCGACAGTCACTGGCATGAATCATGGCAGGCAGGCTGCACTGAGAGTCAACAGCTACAGTACGATCCAGACAGGATTAACTGTAATCCTAAAAATTAAAGAGGCTTTTTTTGACAGGATATTCAGACACTTTGGACATGAGTTAAGTCTGATGACTCGGCAAACAGTGTCTGCTTCAGTCACAGATACATTTGCGGATACGCTGTCGTCTAGCTGTCAGCCACGCAAACGTTATGCAGTGTGACATGCAGTCAATCACGAGTCGGCTTCATGAGAAAGTTCGTAATTATATGTAGTGCAGGAAAGAACAGAGACAAATATTAGACAGACTTACGACACAATGTGATACAACACGATATGACACGATACCATAACAAAGCATACCATACCATAGTGTACTACGCCATGCGTTACAATACGATACGATATGATACGATACAATACGATATGATACAACACAATATGCTATGATACGATACAATACGACATCATACAATACGATACAATGATACGAGATTATATGATACAACATAATACAATATGATACAACACGATATGTCTTGATACGATATGCTATGACGCAATGCAACACAACACGATGCAATGCGACACCATACCATACAATACCATATAATATGTCACGATACAATACAATACGATATAACACGATATGTTGTGACAGAGCACAATACGAGACCATATGTCATGATACGATATGACACAATACATACCATACAATAAGCTACCATACTATATAAAATACTTTATTAATACCTCAGGGGGGGAAACTGAGGGCCACTGGACATATAGAAGAGATGACAGGTGGGACAATAGAAAAAGGCATACACGTCTCAAGATAGGAGTGGAAGTTATTTCAGGTGCTCATCAGTGAAAAAGAAGCAAATAAATGGACTCAGATAAGATCATTTCGTCATCTTCAGGTGTGTCCCTGTTTAAGCGAGCTGGCTCATGTTTGTGTCTCTTAATCTTTTTTTTCACTGAGCAAATGCAGGTGCAGCCACAAATTCTTCACACAATGGAAAATCAAATAGAGGGCTATAATTAATAATAAGGGCCACATTTTCCCAAAAAATCAGCAACATAAAATGTAGCAGCAGCAAGAATCGGTCATTGTCCCTTGCCTGGATGACGCCGATTTAGAAGGCCACAGATCATTTGTTATCATGCTGCTCACATAATTTAACGCTCCCACTGGCTCCGGACTTATCTCCTCACTTCTCTGCACACTGTTGCACACGAGGAGAGATATTAATTTTAGCACCAACCTGCTGGGCTGTTTGTCAGATCTAATTAATCAAAAGTGCTGCTCCACCAGTGCTTAAACTGCCCCGGACAGCGCCGCATTTACCCTAATCAATTTCTACTTTGGAGTCAATTTGGAACAGTTCATGCTGACAGGGAGAGGAAAACCTTTGCCGCTCTGTGGAATATGGAGTCAGCGGAGATTTGGCAGCTTTCCAGTCGGGACAGAGGATGAACTTCTGCTGGAGCATGAAAGAAGTAAAACCACCGGAGGAAAAAATACAAGTTTTTAGATTTGTCCCCTGAGAGTAGGAAGTGGAGCAGATTTTGCAATTCTATCTACCTATCCATCCATCCATCTATCCATCTATCCATCCATCCATCCATCCATCCATCTTAATATTGACTCCACATCTGAATTTGCCTCATCCAAGACAGGAAATGTCACACTCTCTATTTATCCAAAAAAAGAGGCAACAGTAAGAGAATACCCATCATAATTTCTCATGGTCAAAAAAACCCCCAAAAGATATTCAGTCATATAAAAACAAAAAAAAGAGCAAATTCTCACCTTTGAAAAGTAGGAATCAATATTTTGCATGATTTGCTTAAAAAGTGACTGAAACCATTCACCGTCTAATCGTGTCCTGTCTAGGTCATATCTTCTTCGATGCAACTGCAGTAGGTCACTTTATTGTGTACGAGTAGAAGACTTTGACTATTGCATGACAAAGTGATCTATGCATTGATACGACGTGGCAGGGAGACCAATCTTAATGTGGTGTCTGACACTCATTTTGACTCCAGGCCATTCAGTGAGGGAAAAAAAGGACATTTTTAATGAGTGGACACACACAGCGAAAGTGATATCAAACCATGTGTGTTTGCCTACGACGGGACAGACAGGTGCATGTGTCTATGAGTGGACAGGAGCAGGTCACCAAAATGGATTAAAAGGGAGAGGAAGAAATGTCGTGACCTGCAGAAAATCCCAATTTTATCCCCGGCCCTGTCCCTGACGTGGGATTAAAATCCTGCCAAAAAAATAAATAAAAAATCATGTCTCTCAATCCCTTGTCCTCCTTGTGGCATTTATATCCTGTTCGGATAAGGACAGTGGAATAAAAGATAAATAAAAAAATGGCACGGGACTTCATGAAAACCAAGATCATGAGAGAGGAGACATCTCACACACATGTTTTGTTTTTTTTTTCAACGGCGTTGATGTGCTTTAATCCTGTCCTCAAACTACCATTTGACCCTGGCTGTCTGACACATTTGGCTCGGGGCTGTGTTTGTCTGGATGGGTATCACCTGGTCAGTGAGTCTGTAGCTGCACTTCATCTCATTAAGTGAAGGTTAATTCGCCGTTCACAGACTTCACTCAGGCGTTCATATGAGCGCCTTTAAACTTTTACACCCCCCTCCTCCTCCGGGAAGAAGTGGAGCCATTTGGAAGAGATGCAAAGATGCGCCTGCCTGTCCTCACCTGTGGAGAAGTTTTTCATCCGAACATAAAAAACGACAACACGGATCTGCTACTGTGAGAAATAAAAGAACCAGAGCACGTACCGGATTCTGTGATGTGAGAGTCAGTGGTTTTCAGTCTGCGGGCTGCAGTGATCGCTGTGGATGCTGCAGAGCGCTGCACACGGGGAGGGATGCGCACCATCCGCCGACCGCAGCCGGCATATATCCATTCAACTTTCCTCAGATTGTCGCGAATCCTCGTCGCAGAATCACCCAAACTCCTTCAAAAGATCTTATTTAAAGAAATAAAGAGAGATATGTTTGAGGCAAGCGCGTCAGAAGCGTTCCCCGCCGGCACGATCGCTCGCTCCCGTCTTCTTCTTCTTCTCTTTTTTTTCACTCCAGGACGCGTCAGCCAGGCCAACACACAATAATGTGATTATTGGAATCCTGACTGCGGACCGGACTGGAAACTCTAATCCAGATTAGACCCGGAGAGGCCAACAGTTGACTGAAGCGGCTCCTCCTCTCTGCTCCAAACACACACTGGGCTCAACTCTCTCCCCCCTCTGACACCGCAGTCCTTCAGTACGCAGACTTATGTAATTGCGCGACCTGGAAAAATTCACGCCGGAGTTCCAGCTCAACACAGTCTTCTTTAACAAGACTAAATGCTTTTAATTCATTGATTCTAAACGACGCTGCGTTCTCACTTTTGCTTTTAAGCTGCACGCTTATTCATAAATCCCCCTCTATATTTTATCTCATTATTGGAGAGGCAATTTTGAGATTTAAAGGTGCACTATGTGGTTTTGAAAAAGATTTGAGAGAAAGATCCTCATGACTGAACAAACCAAATAAACAAACTCTCTTCTTGTCATGACTGAAAAAACAGACAGCCTATTTGCTTTGCTTATATGTGGCGGACCCTGCCACCTTCTCCTCTGAGAACAGCTTGCTTATTCAGTTATGGGGAAAAATATGTTTTAATACCTCAAATACAATCCTGAGTTTGGATTTCTTCTCCAAAACTACACAGTGTCCCTTTAATTATGGGAATATATATATTTGGCCTTTAGATTTGTATATATAAGGAAAGGATGGACAGCGGCCAGCTTCTAACTTTTAGTTTGGATTATTGTTTCTTTCCGGGACACTATCGGCAAGGTAACAACCTCACCTTGTGTGACCTGACATTAAACTGCTGCCTGCACCGCATTTATTAGACAGGTTTATACACTTGGAGTCCCAGTAACATAAAAAAAAAAAGGTCTCCAAGCACGAGTGGCTTCTAAAAGAGAGCTGCAGTTGGGCAAAGGTGCTGATATTTTGTGATATGCTTCCATATTCAGTTCTCAAGTGAAGTTTAAAAGCTGGCGCACTGTGCTATTTGTTCTGTAGGGGAAATAATAGAAACATACATCATGTTTTATGATAATATTGGGTTGATGCAAGTTCAGTCCAGTTCCAGGGGGATGATTCACTTTATATTTTAATGTCTTTGTCGTGACTCCTCAAAGCTATGAGAGGTGTGAAGGTGTGTGACAGTGGTGGCACACACATGATGACTTCTCAGTATCAGTTACTGACAGCTGTGAGCACCATGTGGCCCTCAGTCCCACGCATTAAAAATAACTTTGCTGTATCTGCTGCCACCTGTAGGCCAAACTGTAGAAGAAGAAATGTTTTCTCTCAGAGAAAACTTCGCCTGGAGGGGCAGAGCTAAATCCTAACCTCTTACTGCCATTATTACTGCTTATACGTGTCAGTGTAAAAATATATGCAATGACTTTTAATGCCTGGTGTTTAGCTAAACCTTGGTTGACTTTTCTGTCTGTGAAGTGGGTGTAAACAATATGCAAATCACACAGACAGGGGGAAGGGTCATTTTTTGTATTTCCTTTTTTACTGACAATTTATAAAAACAATAATGATGTGGTTTTTGCCGGGATCTGTACTATAAAATGTGACAAATATGCTTCGCAGGCCGGAGCATTTTTGAGGCACCACAAAGCTTCATTTATAATGGTATGTAATGACACATTTTACATTTACCCAAAAAATTGCAGCTCCCGCGTTTTGGATGTTGCACTTGGCCATATTGCAATTCTGACTGAGTTTCGATAAACTGCGCGGTACTGTAATTTCTTAAATGCTTCATTGAGAGGATGAATTCATAAATAATGGTGAACTACGTTGCAAATGCTGCCAATGCAGACATAAACAATAATCATGAAAAGGAAAATAATTCTGTTACAGCTCATTTCCCTCAGGCAGCGCTCATGACAGCATCACTGTTGAAACCAGACGTAAACAATCTGTGCAAACTCTAGTTCATTTTGATCTGATAGCTTGAACTAGAGCTGTGCAATGTGACGAAAATAAACCCCACATCCCAAAAAAGGCGATTTTACATCCAGATAATGGTGCCTATCAAAATAAAGCACACTTCCTGTCAAATTCAATGAGTATAATATGTCCTTTACATTTCAATTATATTGTATACGACAAATAAACAAATAAAGGTGATTACTCATATTTGATTCGTTTTCTGCTTTTATTTAGAAGCTTTGTGCAAAATTTCAATCAAGCATGTAACAAAAGCGAAGGTACTGATGTTCGGGTTGTTAATATTCTCCTGTTCTGTGTCACATTCACTCTTCTCCATGTTGGTTTGTGCTGCCTTCGTGTACATCGTGATGTAACAAACTGAGCGATAAAGCAATTAGCCATGTGATTAACCCCAGTTAGATCAAAGAAAAAAACTCAATGAAATGTCACTTTTGCAAGATTAAAGGGGTAAACCAACAGTTATTCATTATACCCCCATCGAGTTTGGGGCGACTATAAAGAGTCCGAAGCAGCAGTGGCTGACACATGCTGGCTTTTAGTTGCTAGTTAGGGCTCCAAAAACATCAGATCCTACAATTCCCACAATGCAACGCAATGGCATCAACAAGGTGACTTCTCGCAGAGCTCTCTTTAGAGTCACAGAGGACGTTACACAACCGTAATGTCTGAATTAGCTATTTTGTGGAAAATTAAACAAGCAAATTAAGCGTTTATTGATGCATTTTCACGTAAGAAAAAGAAAAAGTATCTACATGGGTGTGTCCGTAGATGTAGCTGTCACTCAGTGCTCCCTGCCACGTGCTCTTCCCTGTGTTGAATAAACCGTCGCCTCTGGCAAAAAACTTTGCCACAAATGTCGCAGCCGTGGGGTTTCAGTCCAGAGAAACGCTCCATGTGCGCTTTGAGATGGCCGCGGGTGTAAAACAGCTGCCCGCACTTGCCGCAGCTGTACGGTCTGTCACCTGAGTGCGTCCTCCTGTGCACAATCAGGTGCTCCTTTTGGATGAAGGACTTCCCACAGTCTTGGCATCTGAAGTCTTTGCTCCCCGTGTGCGTTTTCAAATGTATCTGGAGCGAGTTCAGGTTGGTGAACTCCTTGCCGCAGATATCGCACACGGGGGGTCTGCTGTGGGCCGTCTGCAAGCGACTCAGAAGCTCCATCGTGGACTCACTCGCCTGCTTGTGTGTTTTTATGTGTTTCATGAAGGCGTGGGTGTACCGGAAACTCTTTCCACAAACGGGACAAACCCGGCGGTCCTTTTGATTTTTGTCAGAAGCGTCTCCGACAGGCAACGCCTCCTCATCCTTCTGCTTCATGCTTTTCAGAAGCCTCCGTCTCTTCGCCTTCGCTCCTCTGCTCCGCCCCCACTCCTCACCGCTGCTGCTCTCATTCTGAGCTTCGGAGCCGTCTGAATAAACCGGCTGCACTTCGCCGGGCGCCCGCGTTTCTGCCTGATCTCGCTCATTTTTCACGACTTCAGTAGAGGAGATAACGACCTCCTGTTCCTCCTGCTCCCCTTTTATCTCCACGTCGAGCAGCACGAAGCGGCAGCTCCCATCGTTGCTCTGAGCGTCTGCGGCTGTGTCAGAGGAGCTTTGGGCCGCGGACGCGCTCAGGTTGGACCCCTCCTGTGTCGCAGTCTCCTGCAGCACTTCCTCTCCAGGCACCCTGCCGTCAGTCAGTGGAGTTTGTGTAGCTGGAAAGGAGGTGGAAGCAAAAGTTACTCAGTTCTCCACTTTGAGGTTTGAGGTGAAACCACTGGTGGTAGGTGCCGTTTGTAAGGACAGAGAATGTAGATTCGTGTGTACAGTTCAAGTCATGCCGTGCCAAAAATTCACTGATTACAACTTCTCACATATGCTGGTTGCTTAATTGCTGTATGATACTGATAAGCAGGGGGTGACTTGTTCATTTCCAACGCAGCTGAATTCATTCACATGTGACAAGTGTTTGGTTCTTTTTGTTTCAGAGCAATGGTCGGGTCTACAGATGATTATAACATATAGGGGATGGCCAATTTGGTCACAGCACTGACGCAAAAACCTTTTGCACAAGACTGCATATGCACATCTGTTGTGTTTTTGCATGCTTTTACACTGTGTGTTACTGTCCACCACAGTACATATGAGTGGATATGAGTTTATATTCTTCTGTCCTTAGTAAATATTTGTTAAAGGGTTAGTGATAATGTCATTACAATAAAAACTTTGAAGCCACCGGCAGGCCTAAAATGCGGCAATTAATTGTTTTTATATCTGAGGTTATCGTCTTACCCCGTTGCACGTAATTAAAATGACGAAAATTACGTCATCAGTATGTTTTTACTGTTGTGCTTATTTAAATTAAAGACTTTAAAGACTTTTTTACTCATAACCTCTATTTACATAAATGATATGTCAAAATGTAGTCTGGGGCCCTGAGACCACACCACAAATCAAAACAGCTGTCAGATGAATCGATAATAAACACGATCTTTTGTTGAAGCTTAAATTTAGATCATGTAAATCTGAACTAGTCCTCGATTGTTTGAGGGGGGTATTTTGTTGGGGTAAAAATAAAAATAAATATTCATATGTAGGACCTGTATCACTTTTATTTTTAATAATCTGAGCATGGCAGAATGACACATTGCACAGGAAGTCAGTCAACTAAAGGGATGGTTTTAAACCAGTTAGCATCTTAACAATACAATACTATCAGTTTTTGCTTTTAGCCCGTGGACCATCATTCATTTTCAGGTATGGCCCCCGAAAGGGAAAAAGGTCTGTGCACCCCTGGACTTGAGGATACCTGGTGTGTGCTGCAGAGGCTCGAGCTTTTCATTGTGGAGCTCATCTTTGGGTGGGTGAAGCTGGGCTCCGGACAAAGCTAACGTCACGGTCCTCTCCACCTCCCCGAGGATCTCCTCCACCGCTGCGCTCAGACGCTGCTGGATAAACGACCTCAGCTGGAGCATAGTGGGTGTCCTCAGTGGACGGACGATTGGTGGAGAACCAGGTGAAGGACTGAACCCAGAACCAGGAGATAAACAGGAGCCCCGATGTGGCGGCAAGCACGCGTCACGTGACCACGGTTAGAAAAGATCGTATGTTGAAGAAGATGATTCACTCGGGGAGGAGAAACAGAAAGTATTGTTTTTTTTAGGTTCTAGGTTTGTAAAATGTCAAAGCTCTAGCGTCACGAAGTTAATAACAACAAATCCCATGAGTCTTAACCAAAGAAGCGCTTTACAGGACTCATGGGAAATGTAGTTGCTGAATGCCAGGGAAATAATCTGTTTTCCTTGTTTAGCATTTTTTTCTGAAATATGTGAAAAGAAAAAAAACCCAATTAAATCCAGATTTTCTTTTCTCTAGTAATCCACAAATCAGTTTCAGACTCATGAGTTGCCAACCCACGTCTACCATTCAGAATATCTACACAAAGTTACAACTTTTGCTAGATACAGCCTTGAAACATTAGACTTACAGTACATCAACTTTAAAACTATACGACATTCCTGCTGAATATTGGTGTGATTATTTGTACCTGGTGGTCACAGCCAGGGAAAGATAAATAGACCACAGTCATGTGATATGAAACTTTATTGTCCTCCTTGTGGAAACTTGGTTTCTTCATAATAACGCATCACATAGAACAATATACACAAATGCACACATGACATGTTTTGCACTCTAATGGTCCTTTCTTAATTTGGTTTTAGATCAAATGTCTGCCTGATTCTGTGATTAAATATTTACTGCAACAAAGATTAAATAAATGATTAAATCACCATTCATGTGACATTCAGTCAGAAAGTGGAACGATGTCAGTATACATGGATGCAACCTGGTTTACTCTTAGCTACTGTAAAACACACTTATATGTAGATTTGTTATTCTTGCAAGGGTTTCTGGTAACATTGCTCCTCATAACCATATTAAAGTGTCCTTGTGCAAGACACTGGAACAGAATTGTGTCTGTAAATGTCATTACAGCATTGCCACACATAATATTGATAGCGAGCTGATAAAGAAAGCAATGGTTAAAATAACTAAACTCAAACTGTTACTAATATTCCACATGGGACTTTCTCGTGGGAAACATTGGCTCGTGAATCTCTTAACGTTGCTAATTTCAACAGTTAAATGTGGTAAGTGAGGTGTCCAAGTCTTTTTTTAATAATAGAGCTTATAAATACGATGAAAGTATCACAACATTCAGTCCACAGAGAAAAGCACATAGATTGTATTCAGAAACTTTTTATTTAACCGTGCCAGCAGGATTTTGGTGCTTGCAAAAACGTCAAACACTGATGCAGACACATGATGGGTGATGTCTGGTGTCTGCTCAGGCATGTGGGAGCTGACCAATGAGAGCAGACTGGGCTTTTTGGTAGGGGGGCCTTAAGGAGCGTTCAGACAGAAGGTGAATAGAGGTGCTGCAGCAATGAACAGTATGAGAAAAATAATGTCTTTTTTAACATGTTTTTTGAAACATGTTAAAAGTGTTCTAGTAGGCATCCAAAATAAAAGCATGAAGCTAAAAATTACCACAGTTTGACAGTTTTCACTCTGCTGCCTCCTTTTCGTGAGTTTGCAGGTGCACCTTAAGATTGGGTGCAAACCTGTATCTCATACCACAAATCTGGCAGGCGTACGGCCTCTCCCCTGTGTGTGTGGTCCTGTGTCTCGTCATCTGTCCGCTCTGGCGAAAACTTTTACCGCAGATGTCACATGGGTACGGCTTTTCTCCTGAGTGGTATCTCATGTGCGTTTTGAGGTGGCTACTAGTGTTGAACATTTTGCCACACAGGCCACAATGATACGGTCTCTCCCCCGAGTGACTCCTTTTATGAATCGTAAGGTTCTGGCTCTGGCTGAATGCTTTCCCGCAAACATCACAGTGATACGGTTTCTCCCCAGAATGGGTCCTCACATGCACAATCAGATGCTCCCTTCTGTAAAAGGTTTTGCCACATTCTTGACACATGAAGTCTTTTATGCCTGTGTGTATTCTTTCGTGCAGCCGGAGACAGCGGTTGTTGGCAAAAGTCTTGCCGCAGATGTTGCAAAAGTTTGTTTTGTTGTGGCGACTCTGCAAATGAACGATCAGCTCTTTCGTGGACTGGTATGTCATCCCACAAACATTGCAATCACTCTTGTTCTCATGCGTTTTGATGTGCTTCATCAAAGAGCCGATATACTGGAAAGCCTTGCCACACAAATGACAAAAACTGCGTCCCTTGTCATTTGCAGCTGAACCTTTGTCATTTGGCACTGTTGCTCGGCCCTTCTTATCATTACCCCGGCGACTTCGTCCTTGCAATATCTGTCCTGTCTGTTTTATCGGTGTGGTCTGTTGTCCTTTGCTTATGACCTGCGCCTCATCGTTGTCCATGTCCTCACTCTGGGCTGCAGAGCAGTCTGAAGAAACTGGCTGCATTTCGTACGACGCTTCTGTCTCCGGCTGATCTTGCTCGCTTTTCACAATTTCAGGAGAAGGAAAAACTACCCCCTCTGTTTGACCATCATCGCCAAGTTCCTCCTGCTCTTCTTTTATCTGCGGCATCTCAAAGTCCGTCTGAACCAGGCAGTAGCTCCAGTTGTTATTGTCCGTATCTGTGCTGATTTGAGAGGGTCCCGGGACCTCAGCGCTCAGGCTGAAGTTAGACTCCACTGGTGTTGAGGGTCCTGGTCTTTCCTGGAGCAGTGGAGCATCACATCCATCTCCATGTTCCACCCTGCTGCTGGTCAGTGAAGGCTCTTCAGCTATAAAAGAGACAGCAGCAAGAGTTACCCAGCTGAGATACACTGTGTCATTGAATTACAATTATTGATGCACTCACGTGTTTGTCACTTTAAAGGTGCACTATGTAGTTTGGGATTTTTTCCTGCCTAAATAAACTAAATAAACCAAAAATGTTCCTCCAGAAAGTGTTTATGAGCTCGTTTCAGGCTATTTGGAGTTGACTGGTACCGTTTATAGTGAATTGTTCTATGGATTTGGGGTTCGGGTTAGAGGCGGGAAACTGACTTCCATCAGTGACTCAGGGTTAGACTTAAGATATTCATGATAAATAGAAATTCCACCACAATGTCTTTCGTGTTCATGACTGAATAAACAAACTGACCCATAAAGGATGACACAACATCATACTGTTTTACTTTGTCTATATTTGGCAGACCCTTCCACCTTTTAGCTTCAAACAGTGTTCTGGGGAGATTATTTTCCTCTGAGGACAGCTTGTTCATTCAGTTATGAAAAAAAAAATGTCTGAGTTCTTATTATTACCTATTTATTATTAATAAATTCGGAATTAGAATTTCTTCTACAAAACTACACAGTGCCCATTTAATTTTGCAGCTGGTTTGAATATCTATTTTTTAATGCTGGGTAGCTTGTGACTATAAAAAAAATTCCCTTAGTATAATATTTGAGTAAATGTACTTCGTTACTTTCCACCCCTGCTAAAATACTTCTACTGTTTCTGCAGCAGAGTTCACGCAGAGGCTTGTGTGCGTGTGCGCATGCGTGGAAAGCAGGGCAGAAACATTCATAGCCGCATAACTGTTAGCTACTTCTTTTCACCTAGCATTTTACTGCTAAATAGACCAGATTAAGATGCACTGAACCCGGGTCACACACCTGGTTTCTTTCGCAGAAGGTCCAGCTGATGTCGCAGACTTTCAACCTCCTCTTTGGAACGACTAACTTCGGCTTCGTACAGCGCTAACCTTACGGTTTTCTCCACCTCCCCGAGGATCTCCTCCGCTGCTGTGTACAGCCGCTGATGAACGAACGACCTCAGCTGAAACATTTTGGTGTCCATGTCTCGGGAGAGTCTTATCGCACCACAACATCCGCGACAGAAGGCGGACAGCAAACGGCAAACTCAGCTAACCCAGCTCAACCCCGTCACCGCCGACAGAATGTCAGCGGCTGGCAGTGGCAACATCACTTCCGATTTGGATCGTTCACAATAAAAGCATCATTGCCGCGTAGATGTGGAACGACAACATAATCTAAACTGAAACTAGTACCTTACTCTAATTCTCCATAATGTGTTTATACATTTGATTGTATAATATTCTGGACATTAGTGGTGCAAGTTAAACAATAGTAAAATACAGTTCTTGTGTTGTCATTTTGGATATGAAAAGGCATCAAATTGATGTGGATCATTTACTGAACAGAAGATACCGTGAAGAAGTTTCATTTAAACCAGAGCCTGAATGATATCAGTCAGTTAACGTTATCAGCTGGTATTGGCCTATTAGAGATGTTGCTTCATATGTGCAGATGTGAAAGGTTTGTTTGATTGTTTTGTAGTTTGTTTTTTTTTTTTTTTACAGAATATAATGAATTGGAAGACGCTTGAGGTCATTTGTGATAATTCAGTTCCCCGTGAAGTTTACTGTTCCAGTTTTTTAGAGCACTGATGTCATTTATGACAATTAAGATCACTGTTGAACTGTAAAGTCTTTGGCAACCACACTAAACTAATCATTTATGTGCATATTCGATCAACATTTCTATGAATTGAATCAACTAAATCATTACATGAAGTGTAATTCTATACACTTTTTAAAGCAACGAGAGTGGATTGTGGGATGGAATAAGATTGGTTGGTAGACATGATAGTAAATTGAATTGTTGCATAATTAAAAGATGCATGAGGAAATTGATTTATGAATGAAACGTTATATTGTAATGATTATATTTACCTCAAGTTTTAGTAATTTAAATACATGTATAACCATAAAGTTGATAATAGCCATAAAGAATGTCTAAATGTATCAATTATGACTGAAGACTGTGAAAGTCAGTTTACTTTATAGTTCTCTGGCTTTATTTTGAAGGCCAGACAGTCGAACCGGAAGTGTTGCTCTCAGCTCAGCAGCGGACCGTTTGTGTTGATCTGGGACCAAAGCTGCTGAAGTCGAAGGTAAACACACCGTCCTGAGAACTGAGAGATGTCGTTTTGTAGTTTCTTCGGTGGGGAGGTCTTTAAAAACCACTTTAAACCAGGTACGTTCATGACTTTTTTTGTCATACGTTGTTTAAAAAGTTCTGCATAACGGGGGGTGCTGTTTAGAGACTGTTGTCTTCACGTTAACTAACGTTAGTTAGCTAGCCACTGTTAGCTAACCATTCATTGTAGGGTTAAATAACTTTACAAACATCGTGTATATCGGACCAGATTGTCCACGTCGTCCCCTGTGAGCCAATTTTACTAATAAAACCTGTTGGCACTGGTCACATGGTCAGATATTTCTATTGATGGGCTTAAATAATTAACAAACTCTGTTACCTAACCCGGAGAGGTTTTGTAACTCATGCTCAGGTTACACAATAACTCATCACAGAACTGCGTGTTTTGTTTTTTTTTTAACAAATTAAAAGTTAAACTTCAACTTAAAGTACCCAGCCATAAACAAGGACAAACACTACCACGTAATGTGTAAAAATAATTAGTAAAATGTAGACAATTATTAAAAATCATAACAAAAAGCACATGTAATGTTATGAAAAACTGATGTTTGATCACACCTTTAAATTATAAAAATTTGCCAACACAGTACAACTAGCTGTTCCATTAAAGTAGTGACTTCTTCATGTTGTACGCCACGTAACCATCATCTCTCATCCATCACTCCTCAGGGATTTATGTGTGTTCCAAGTGTGACCACGAGCTGTTCTCCAGCCGGTCAAAGTATGAGCACACGTCTCCCTGGCCGGCCTTCACAGAGACCGTCCATGAGGACAGTGTGTCCAAACATAAGGAGAGGTCCGGGGCATATAAGGTACAGTTCTAGGAAAAGACTTGCATATTCAGTATGAACAATTGAAAAACACTTAGTGTAATTTATAAGCTGTGTGTAAACTACTTTTAACCCCTTAAAAAGCGACTGAAGAACTTAAGCGCATTCTCTGTTGATGGCCCTGAGGAAATGCTCAAAAATCCTCATTCAGATGTTTCATGTTGTTCCAGGTACGATGTGGGAAATGTGGAAATGGTCTTGGCCATGAGTTTATCAACGATGGACCCGCCAAAGGCCTGTCTCGCTTCTGAATATTCAGCGACTCACTGAAGTTCGTCCCTAAAGGTGCGACAGTCTGATTATATCAAACCACTGGATATTTTGGGACTAGTTTTGCACATGTGCAAATTTTACAACAGGTCTACCTAACATGTAGATCTGCAAGGCCAGCATATCAGACGATAGAACGCTGTTGCACACACCTCATGGTCTCTCTCTCCTCTCCACAGATAAGGTTGATGGACAGTAAAGTGAGCCGTTAGAGAGAAGTGCTGCTGGACTTTCCTCTGTGCTGCTGAAGGTGCGGACAGTAGATGAAGAGCACTGGGATAAAGCCCAATCTGGGAGCACCAGGGCTCTGATGAACGATGGCCTCACTGTACAGCAAGAACAGAGGACTGTTCTCAACACCTTTTATTATGCAATCAACGTCAACATCTGCAGGATAGCTTCACTAATTACACAATCACCACCGATTAGTTTGACGTTTATTTGAGATTTATTCTGTAAAGTTTGAGATTGTCTAATGGGGAGAATCAACCTCTCATAATTCTATCTGCTATTTCCTACTGAGAGACTATAAGTGTTTATTCATTCACCTTCACAGTTTGGCCTGTAGTTCTTTCTGCAGTCCCCAAACTGTCAAAGTAAAGAATCAAGTGTAGCAGTCTGTCAGAAGATTACATTTGACACTTTGACATTTTATTCCTCGACTGTGGCCTTTACCTGCAGTGTTTGGTGTGCTAGATACAGGAAATGTGTAGCAATGCATTCTATTTTCACACTTTTGACAGGCTTTCTATGAATGGAACAAACTAACTGGTATGAAATAAATATATTTTAAGTGAAAGTGACACCGTGCTTTAATAATGAGTTGATGTCTATGTTCTTGTTTTAAATGTTGAAGTCACTCTTTCTTCTGATTGAGTCATTTTAGCTATTTATATATAATCTAATATCACACTAAAGAGTCTGTAATGAGATAAGAGACATGTTCTGGACTGAACTGGATGAAGCCAGACGGCTCTAAAAACTAGTTCTGTCCCTTTACAAGGAAATGTAACATGAAACTTATTTCCTGGTGAGGAGGTAACATCACTTCCTGGTCATTCATTTTCTTAGCAGAGTTGTATAATTATTTTAAAAATCTTTATTATATAATATTTCATGATACAAATTGATGACAAATGTTATTTTGACGTTTAAAAACACATTTATGGTCGACTGAACGGTCGACATAGACAGTGCTGCGCCGTCATGTTAGTGCTGCCATCACGTGGAATCAATGAGAGTTTATTCTGAGCCAACACATGGAGGACGGAGTTGTTGACACTTGATCCGGCCATGCACGTCTATTCCAGTCCAAGCTGTGTGGCTCTCTCTGTAAACAACTGAAGTTTCCTTCGGTTTAAGAAAATTAAAATGGACGAAATGTCATATTGCTCCTTCTCCGGTGGCGAAGAGTATAAGAATCACTTCCAACCTGGTGAGTAGTGAAGTAGCACTTAGTGAGGCGTGAAAGTAAAAGGTCATGGATCTCTGTTTGCCGATTCATTGATACTTTTCCTCCTCTCAGGTATATATGTGTGTTCTGAATGTGGACACGAGTTATTTTCCAGCACGTCAAAGTTCGAGCACTCTACTCCTTGGCCGGCCTTCTCACAGACAATCCACGAGGATAGTGTGTCCAAGCACCCTGAAGCGTGGGGACCCTTAAAGGTAGATCACGTTTTTCCAAGTTACTTGATGACACAATTGGTTGATTTGCACTTAAATAAGTTGTTCGAAAGTGTCACACATGTACTGACACTTGTTAATCATGTGTTCCATTAGTACAGATCTTTAATTTGAACTGTCTGTATTCAAATATATTAAAAAAAGGTTTGTTGTGGGAAGTGTGGCAATGGACTGGGCCATGAGTTCTTGCACGATGGACCGAGAGAAGGGCTATCACGCTTCTGAATATTCAGCAGCTCGCTGACGTTCATCCCTAAAGGCGAGTGGTTTCTACCTTTCACATGAACATGCGTACATGCCATGTGTAGTCACAGTGTTTAACCACACATAATATTGTTACCCTGCACTACCTTGCACTGTTTACTTCACACGTTGACCTTTGACCACGTGTTCTGTTAATGACTTAACAAAGCACTGTGAGCGATGACCGGATCTTAGCATGAACTGTTTTAGTTACTTTTGATACCTCAGCTGACTTTCGGGAAACTGTGTGGGCACAAAAACAGTTATTTCTCAGGACATTTAATCAGTTCTACGTAGGTCTTGAAGATACTTTCAAGGCCGTTTGGCCGTCTGGACTTTGTTTATGAAACCTCCCTTATTGAATATGATCTCTGTGTACTATAAAGTGTGACTTCCTCTGAGGCTGGGGATGAGTCTCATTCAGCATTACCTGGTGTTCGGTTCTGGCCTTTCAGCTGAAACTGTACCACTTATTAAATTGCACAACCTTTTGGGATTCATCTGATATTTGTTCACTTCCACCAAATCATGCCCGTCACAGCACTTCACAGTTTTGATAGATTTCAGCTTTATAATCTGACTTTAATACAAGTTTTGTTTTTTGGCTTCAGAAGAGGCTGATGGACAGAAAAAGTGAGCTTTGAAAGAAGAGAACGTTTACTGCCGCCGAAGATGGGGACAGTGGATGAAGTGCTCCCGGACAAAATCCTCATGGAGATCTGGGGCTCTGATGGACGTTGGCTTCACTGGGCAGCAAGAACAGAACGGTCCCACACACTTTTTTTTTTAAACCAGGAGCATAAAGCAAGGGGTTTTTCGAACTTTACGTGCCCAGGAACACACCTAGGGGCAGGCTGAAATCTCAAGGCACACCTTTATTTATATCTGTGCAAAAAAGCCTCTGTAACACTTGTTATTTAGTCACTCATTTTTACATATTTATCTTTATCTACTAATACCATAAAAATCAGCAACGCATGCATTTAAACCAGTTCCCCTTTCTCCTCCTTCACACCACTGATGTGTTAAACTCTTAATACTTTATGTGTAGAATTTCCGTCTGTTTTGGAAAACGAATGTACTGCTACAGGACATAAAAAAAAACATTCATTACTTGTTGTGTGGTTGTATATTGCACTAAATATCCAAGGTCCACGGCACACCATCTGGGAACCACTGATAGGGACACACACAACAGCAACACACACAAACTCAGCTACGTTAAATTGTACGGCAACTGTACACAAATACTGTAATAGTATACATAACTCCCTGGAAAAGAGTATAAGGATGTTTTACAGTTTTATTAACCTCTGGGTCTGGATATATGAAAATGATGTTGAACGAACAAGACTTCATGTTTCCTCAAAGGTGTAATGGCACTTTTCCGTCAGCTGGTGGTGCTATGTGCCCTGAAAAAAAAAAATCTAAAATGAACTGTAATTATAACTCACCCAGTGCATCACTGTGGGCAGGCTGGTAGTTTGCTCTCTCTGCAACAAGGAGAGATATTCATTTCTTTGATTTATGAGTACAAACATCTCCCTGAAGAACATGGTGAAGCAAGTGAAGCAGAGAAGAAAAACCTGTCTGAGCAAAAGTCTTTTTCTTTTACCGATGATGTGATTCAATTGCAACATTTTCCCTCTCTAGTTAAATGTACTTGAGCAACTGTAGAATATTTGTTTTGTCAAGTAAAAAATTGTGTCCACTAGTTGTTAAAGTCCACTGATTAAGAGCACAATAACAGATCATCTCTTCCCTGTTTTTGAGAAGTACATCCTAAAGTTAACTTGGTAACTGAACTGGGTAAAACTCAGACATGAGAGGGTTCTGTGTTTCCCCTGCTGGGCAAACTCTTCCAGACAGCTCGGGGTAAACCTGTTCCTTGGCTGGTGGAGCGCTGGAATTCTAAACAAGCCCAGGATGCGGGGGTACGTTCAACAGCTCTCGCGCTGTTTTAAATGTCTGGGGACGAGCAGGTGTGGAGCCGCTCATTTCAAAGGCTCCGAGATCAGAGGGGGGAGATGAAAGCTGCGGCGTCAGGCGGAGGATTAAGAACGGAAGTGCAAACATTCGTAGATCGTAATGATATGTGGTGCTAAAGTATTTAAAGCGAAGACCGGTGTGTGCGTTGAGTGCGGCGATGGTTTTGACTGGACTGTGAGGTATGATCAAAACTCCTGAGTTCACTTCAGACGGAGCAGCTGCTGCAAATGTCCCCTTGTATTTAAAGAGGAGTGTTTGTTTATAATATTTGATGAAGACTTAAGATCAAAAAATCCCTACTGATTTTGAGTTAAAAGGCCGAGCTTGAATCCAAATGTTGCCTCTCACCGCACCCCGAGCTCTTCGTTAGCTGAGTAATGCCTTCCCTCTGACTGATTAGACGCTTTTGCGGATGATCCTCCTGTTGTGTTGCCACACACACAGCTGGCAGACAGACTAAACTGTCCTCGGGGGTGACGTCTGGAAGAGGAAGGGAGAGTTAGGGCAGAGAGACAGAGAGAGAGAGAGAGACAAACTCCACAAAACACAAGGCAGACAAGAGCCCAAAATACAAAGACAAACCACATGTGAGAATGAGAGATGGGGAGGAACGAGGAAATGGCCCCAAAACACAGGACTGTAATTAGCATGTGCTATCTGCTAGAACACTCCTTCTGGTTGGCATCTGAGCACAGCTGTATAGCCAAGAGGAAGCAAACAGGAAAGAGGAAGTGGTAATCCTCTGATGAAATCACGAGATGGACTCGAATCTGCTGACCTCTGGGGCTCGTCCTGCTTGTATAAGCAAACGGGATCGTTAATTACATTAAACTACTCCAAAACCTTTCTCACAAGGCGGAAGCCTCCAGCTACAGCTGAACGTGTGTGTGTGTGTGCCACTGACTCATTTCGCAGAACATCTTGTTTTAATTGTAACGTATATGAGCCCGTTGCTTAGATGTGGATGTTTACGGGCGCTGCACCTGCTTCTGTTTTGAACCACAAAGAAAAGCGTCTCATTCCGCCTCCACACGTCACCACATCATATCCCTCAAACACGTGAGCGACACATCACGGTACATTCATGAAATAGTCACACGATATAATCTACTGGATTCCAGAGAACCAGGGTCGTCACACTTGAATCCAGGTTTAGGCAACAAAAGCACTATCATTAAAGCGGATACAAGGCAGCTTTATTTCTCGTAGACTCTGGTGGCCCCTGTGGACAAAAGGGGTGTCAGCACCACCGCCCTCTGTGCTGAAGTTTAATTTTATAATTCACCAGGCTCGAAATGGGCCTGAATCTGACCTGGTGACAGGCATTAAGAATAACTACCTTAACTACATTGAAATAACCCGTCAAGCTTCTTGCTGGTCACGTTTGCTTATGTAGGTCATATAGAAGCATCAATCATAAACTGAGACTGTTGCATGCAGTGAAAAGTATGGTGGCCTGCAAGGTCAAAACACGACAACGTTACAGAAAACACAGTATCTGACGAACTGATCCGTAGATTTAAGTTTGTCACTGTTGCTCGAAAAATCTAATATATATTTCCGCAACCTTGAACGTACCACAGGGAACTTTTTCTACGGTGGCCCTGAAGGCCAAAACACAACAGCAATATATCATTAAAACACAAATAAGATATCACAAAACAGCATGACAGAAATCCCATAACACAATTTTAATCTTCAGGGTTTGTATATGGACACAAATTTGTTATGAAAAAAATTGGACAATTTACGCCCGTCTACACAAATCCTGTGATTAAATTTCATCGCTGTTTCACGATCTGCAATGATGCTGGCTGGCTCCACGCACTCACACAAGCTATGATCACTTTGTGGCAGGAATAAAAAAAAAATATATATATATATATCTAAAAAAGGCTCCTTAATGCGTGCCTGTAAGAGAAACAGAGAGAACTCCCTTACATCAGGCGGTAATATCTGCAGCATGTGATGTCTTCATCCATACATGATGGGGCTGCCCTCCACATGTTATGGGCGCACATGTGCTGGCCAAACATCTCCCCGCTGTGTAATGAATGAAAGGATAAACACAGCTTTTATACATGACACTGGAATGTGATTTCCGCTCCGGATCAAAAAGAAAGCTCTGGAAAACTCCAGGCGCTCCAGGTTGGGGCAACGTTGTAATTCTGTCAGGACAACATGTGTTCGAAAGAGACAGGGGGCTTACGAAATCCCCCCCCCCCCCCAAAAAAAAAAAAAAACGAGAATCGTCCTCTCTGATATTCCCGGCAGTGAACCGCAATGTCAAAATGTGGAGTTTACCGAGCGTATAAACAGATTTTATACGGATGTGAAATGCATATCCTGACGGGTCGTGTCGGTTATAAACACTGTAAATGTGGACTGGGGAGTAATAAAAATACAGTTACGACGAAAAAACCTCAGTTTCTGGTTCGGTCCAACAAAATGTCAACAGCCGTAAGCATGTGAGGGCCGAAGAGCCTCAAGTTAAATTCCCAAGTATGAGGGCTCCCAGAGAGAAAATAAACATCACAAGAGATCTTCAATGGCTTCTGCCGCTGCATTGTCACCTTTTATCACTCGATCACATTCCAGTTTCTGAGCTCCACCAGCTTCAATAACACAGGTGGGGGGGTTTGAACATACATGTATTCGCAAACATTTCTCGCTATCTGCACTCTGATCTGCTCAGGGAGATAGGACCCCGAGACCGAAGCACAGGTCGGTCTGAAAGCTTCAAAGCACTTTGAGGTGTGTGTGGCACAAGTATTGTTCACACAGATCAGGGAGGAAGAGCTCCTTACTTTTCAGGGGTTAGAAGCTTTTAAAACGGGCTGATCGGGTGCCCACATGTTAACTTTTTATCCTCCCTTGATCAGAGGCTTCGGGTTTGAGAGGCCTCGGTGGCGAGCCTCCGAGAAAGAAAAACCGTGGACAAACTGTGCATCTTGTCACATTCTTGTATTTTTGAGTTCAGAGGCTGATCAAATGGAGCCCGAGATAAAAGCGCGCCAGAGGCATGGAAGCATTTATCAACCGCACTGTCTTTTAGAGTATGGAAATATCTCGTGACGGTTTGGGGATTTTTCGGCTGAGTGATTTAAAAGGAGGCCGGGCTCACAGATAGTCAGGAGCGGTGATGGACTGTGGAAAATGCCGTATTTGTGTCAGCGCGCGCGTCCAGAAATGTCAGCGGCCTTTGACTGTCTGGAGGGCTTCGTGGCACGCTGAGAAAACATCTTGCCGAAACACTGCTGAGGAGAAGAAAGTAATTACCTCAGTCTTTCCCTGGGTACGGTGCCACAGACTGTCTCCCTCCCCCCTCCCCACCCGAAACCCGACCAAACCTCCTCCCCATCCAACCCACCCACCCGGCTAACCCCAGCTCCCTGCAATTTGCGGCTGCTCATCCTCTGTCCTCTAATCCCAGCAGGCTCCGTATGAGATCCAGATCTCACTGTTAGCGTGTTAAAAAGGAGACGACCGCAAGCATGTTTGTGAATACTCTTTCCCTTATTTGATCTCACACTCTTTTCTTTATATGTATGTGTATGTGTGCGGCACTTATACACCTAGAGACCGTGTAAAGTTTCCGAGACCCTGCGACCCCCCACAGGTCTTAATAGTCAAAATTGCTCCTTCGGTCGTGCTGATTGTTAACTTCTGTGGAGGAAAATGTTAAGAGGTGCCTGAGCTCTTTATTCCCCTCTGATTATAACCCAATCAGGAAACCTATAATCTTCATCATTATGACAGTTACAGAGGTGTTCTGACTCAGTAGGTTTGTCAGTAGCATTGCATTTCATCCATCTAGATTGTTTTAGTGTGAGGCGCCGAGTTTTGGGAATGGAATGTAATGGAACTAGATGGCACTCGGCTTGTGGTGCTCAAAGTGCTAAAAAGAACATTTGTGAACTCAACAGCAGTGTGGCCTTGTAGGAATCGTGACCCGGTTACTGAAAATACTCCACAAACCATGCTGTAAACGGTTTCATGTAGGAATCTACCTCTATTTTTTATCTACATTAATACACTCTATATTTGACTTTTAATGAATGCTGTTGAATAGGCTGGACCATTGCTTCTCAACCTGGGGGTCGGGACCCCTGAGGGGGACGCACGTTAGTTCCCAGGGGTTCCCAGAAGCACTGCATTAGAAGTGTGATTTTCATCAGGGAGTGGCGCAGCAGGGTTGTGATTAAATTAATCAAAGAACATATTCAGGACTGGGGAATATATTGCCCGTGCTGCTGATAGAATTTGCCTTAAAACTGATTGACAACGACGAGAAAAAACAGCTGCTGTGAGCTAAGAGGTCATGAACCACTATGCTGCTGTGGAACTGAAGTGTCATGAGTAGAGAGGATGTACTAGGATCAAGGAGATACTGGAGTAAAGTCCCTTTTGATTAATGAGCTTTAGACGTGTTAGTAGGGGGATTCTGTTACCTCTGGACTGAGCCAGGCTACCTGTTTCCTCCTGTTTCCAGTCTTTATTGCGAAGCTACTCTTACAGTTGCTGACTCAAACTCCATATTTACTGTAAAGACATGAGAACGGGTTCAATCCTCTCATCTAACTCACAACCAGAGAGCGAATATGTGTGTTTAAAGCACATATAGCCTCTGTAATACTGTATTTTATACCAAAGGATGACAATTAGCAGATTTAAAATAAAGCACTTAACTTGTGTGTTTATTTGCGTGATCACATCTGGATCCCCCCCCACCCCTGTTATATGAATGAGGGGAATTCCACATACCTTATCCAGCTTTGTGCCCCTCAGCACCTATTGTGCAACACACACACACACACAGATTTTACCTTTTAACAGCAACTCCTTAGAGCGTTCAACGTGAGAGCCAACTATCCTTCTGGTTTTGTGATTCATCACCTGCTTTTATATATCAAAATTAATCCTGGAGTACATAATTAACGTATCATCAACGTTGGCATTTGGCAACTTTAAATTTCCACATTTGCACTTTATTCTTTTGCGTTTGTGCCAGGAGGGCAAATTCCCTCTAATCTCACCTGTCAGTCTCCGTGCAGTAATTGTTTCTCTCGCAGCCTCTCCCTTTTGGCTTCTCCGGGTGCTGGATTTGTGCAGAGGACACCATGTTTTGCCAACACAGACAGCGAAGGCAGAGAGTGAACTTTCTGCTACTTTCCGTAGCACTAATTTCCGGGAGTGAATGATCGCCTCAGAATCCGGATTAAATTTAAAATGTAGTTTTTGGATGTCCGCAGAAGAGCCGTCCCGCTGTCACTTGGACCGGCAGCTCTGTTGTGTCCCTGAAACACAGACCTCAGAAAACCCAAAGTGAGACCAGATGAGTGCTCCAGGAAGGAGAGGAAGATTTGTGTGTGAGCGTGCGTGACTGTGTGTGCGTCGGTTAAAAAAGATGAGGTTAAAGACTCAGAATACATTCCCACAGGAATGAAGGCTCACAGACAACCCAATGTGATTATCAGCTTTATGACAAAGTGAGGGTGTGGTGGTGGTGGTGTTTTAAAGAAAGAGGACAAATATCCAGCTTCACCATGACCACAACTCTTTTGAAGCTGCGCTGATTTGTAAAAAGATTCACATAATCTCATTACATCACAAGTTAAATAGTTTGACGTTTTGGGAGATTTGCTTTCTTTCTGTGTGTGAAGCTACTGAGCGACAGCCAGCTATCTTATCGTGGCATAAAGACTAGAAACAAGGGGAAACTGCTGGTCCTGGCTCTGTATGAAGATTACACAATTTGCCTCTCAGCACCTCTAAAGCTAATTAACAAATATATCTTGTTTGTTTTATCTGTATGAACCAAGAAATAGTACGTAACTCAGCAAATATAACCCCAGAACATGGCAATTAACCAAGTTTTTGCCCTTCACTTTTAAAGAAATGAGGTACTGTGTTTTAATTAGTGAGTTCCAGAGGTGCTGGTAGGCAGCTTTAGCTACCTTTTGACATAGCTATGCTACCTGTTTCCACATGTCTTAGCTTAGTCGTCACTGAGTGAAGCTAACCGGCTGCTGCTGGCTGTAGCTATTTAGCATAGAGATACGTGAGAGGTATCTATCTACTCTTCTGACTCTTGGCAACAAAATAAATAAGCACATTGTCTGTTTACTGTTTTTATTTTCCTACATCCAAAACAATTCTTCCCATATTTGGCTTAAATGCACAGAATGCCATTTCTGTCTCTAGTCTCGCAAACCAAAAGAATGAAATCTAGGCTACAGATGTAGTTCAAAATTATTAGCTAGTTAGCTCAGTTAGCTGTACAGTTAGCGTCTGGACTGGGAGCTCAGAGTGATATCATGAAAAAGGATGGGCCGGGGCTAGCTGGGTAGCATGCTAACGTTGGCAGACATCTCTGCAAAACAATGCATAAACATTTTTTTGTCATGACATCAGAACTCATTTCTTATTAGGCTTATTTCTTTCAATTCTGTTGATGACTTCCTTACTCACTCTCATGGCGCATCATCTCATGTTTCCGTGGAAGTTAGAGCCGGGTGAATGTAAACACCAGCGTTATGACGGTAATGATAATGTAGCCAGCATCTTCACATCAAAAGTATTAAATCTGGGAAACATGTCCATCCACTGTGACTGCGTGTGGGCAGCCAGCATTAATGTTGTAAACACAGAGTCCAATGTGAAAACATCGAAACCTAAACTTAAATATTTCAAACTGTGAAACATCCAATATTTAATATTCATTTATCTCCCACCAGCCTGTTTTTTTTTCCTGGGAGGTCACATATTTGGTACACTCCTGTCCCCTTTGGCCAAAACAACCGTCAGCACCTTCGCTGCTTGTTTGAGTCGCACATGATTTCGCATTCCTGTGAAATGCAGACAGGCCCCACAGGGTAGAAGCACATCTCCTGTTTCTGTTACACACACACACACACACACACACACACACACACACACACACACACACACACACACACACACTGCCCCTCTGGCCTTCACAGGACAGGTGATACTATTTTAGCAGACCTGACTCAACAGTGAAGCAATGGACTGGGCAGCTTCTTCTCCCCCTTTTTGGAATGACAGCCCTCTTTTTCTCACAGTCGCTGTGACAGGTTGGAATTTAGAAAAACATGGGAAACTCCAGAGCACGGAGAGACAAACTGCTGCGGTTTTTACACCAGTAATTACGCTCAGTTAACACCCATCTGATGACTGTTTGTGTTTTTATTTACCGAGATCGCCCAGGTTTGAGTTGTTTACATAAATGAGCACATGGCCACTGGTTAAATAATGAGACTGTCACCCAGCAGCTCGTTTCGCATGCATCTTCGTCCCACCCGATTGTTTTTGATTGGCTTGGTGAGCGTGAAAATTAACGAGCGCATCCATCTGGGTGGCGGTTCTGGCCCAGTAACAGTGGCGCAGTGTTTCGATTTGACCGTCCATGTCAGTGAATCGCGAAGATGGAAATAAAGTCTTTTTTCACACACTGGGCGGAAATAGATGGTGACAGTGACACATAAAAGGCAGCGCTGCGGTTTGGAGCTGACGTCATGGCAATCAACGTTTAAGTTGACGAGGCCTTTCAATGAAGGAAAGCCACACAGAGCAGCCCACAAGCATTTCAGTAAGTAACAGTCTGGGATCGGGTACCACAAGTGGTACATGTGCACGCAGACTGGAACAATAGTCGTCCACAGGCACATAGATGCATGCAAGAGACCCTGGAGGCATGGAGCCTCTGCACGCACATTAACACTGCACATAAACAGACACATGCTGCAGCTCAAGATGGTTCACCTCCACGGCTCCGTCAGATTTGCAGCCACACGTCTGAGTGAATCCCCCCGGAGTGAGCTGGGAGGCATGAAACTGTATCCCGAGCTCATCACGGCTGTCTCGTTTTTTTTAACCTCTTTATCACTCCATTTTCTTCTTCGGCGAGGAAGACACAAACACAGATGCGCGCGCAGGCCCTCCCTCACTCTCTCCCCCTGCGCCTCCGCCCTTCCCCAACACACCCAATATCACTTAGGAGTCAACCACCAGATCCCACTTTTCACCGCAGAGCTGCGGATTAGAAAAGAAGGCCTTTCCCAAATGGTCTGTGGCTTGTGTGATGACATGATTGTCATCCAGTTTAATTCCCTCTGTACTCTTCAGATTCCCGCTAACCCGATTCTGCCGCTACAATAAAGCACCCAGAGAAGGTAAATAACAGCTTTTAAAAAAACTGAAAAAGGGACTCCTGTGCGGACTTGCTCCCTGGAAAGGCATTTGTTTTTTATTGCTGAGATGAAAGACGCGTTGGAAATAGTTCTGTGCAGCTGGTTTCCAGCGGTCGAGGAAGCCTCCCATACATTTTTGTTTGTATGAAAAATATCTGTGGGCTGGTATCGCTACACATGTTTATCAGCTATCAGTTAGCGCAGCAAACTCTGCTTCCCATGTAAATGAACTCCCATGCAGAGCTCGGGGCAGTATGCAGGTCTGACACAGCTTAGTTCTTTCAAGGCCATCGGGGCTGTTCGAACATCTCTCCTTGCAGACCTTCAGCACGTTCATCCTCTCAGTGATGTCTCTATAAAGCTGCGGGGCTAGTCTGGGAGTCTCTGGGTTCTCCTGGAGGAGAAACAAAAGATCGATGCACCTGCATGACATCGGTGGGGCACGAGGGGATGGAGGGTGGGGGTGGGAAGAGGAAGAGGAAGATGTGGATGGAGAGATCAGAGCGATTTTCGCCTCCCCGTCCATCCATCATTCTTACTAGCTTTGCGTATGTCTGTAGATGAAAGTTGGGAAGGCTCCAGGATAAGGGTGGGGCTTCACAGGCACTTTGTTGTCGGCTGTTGTATTCAGTGATCCTCTCCACCTGAGGGCTCGGCCGTTGAGCATCTAACATGTAGCAGAGGGTGTGTGTGTGTGTGTGTGTGTGTGTGTGTGTGTGTGTGTGTGTGTGTGTGTGACGTCTTTTATTTCTTCAAAAGAGCTGCACTTCAGACGCCACAATATGAGCATTAAAGGGACACTATGTAGTTTTGGGGAATACATTTAAACTCTGTAATAATACAGAATACACAGGCTGTCCTCAGACAAAAATAAGGTCCCCAGAACACTGTTTGAAGCTAGAAAGATGGCAGGGTCCGCCACAAACAAAGTAAAACAGTATGAATTTGTGTTGTCCTTTAAGGTCAGTTCGTCTATTAAGTCATGACAAGAAAAGTTTGTTTATACAGTTTGTTAAGGCATAAAAAAAATCAGTCAATAAAGATCTTTCTCTTTTATTAAAATTTCTTCCCAAAAACTACATAATGCACCTTTAAAATATATTTCTTAGGGAGAAAACCAGATTAAATAGGTTATACATGCTACAGTGAATTCAAAGCAAAATTTTCTGATATACATCTTCAATTTTGTATTTTTTCCAGACACAATGAAAAGCGGCGGGTTCCCCTTCGTAGGAAACTACAGCCATGAGTTTCTCCGGGGCGATGGTTTTCAAAGATCTGTCATGACGGCTTAAAGGATTCCGCCCGGTGTCTCGCGGCTATCGCGAATGGCCGACAGCTTCTTCCTCCTCCTGGAAATTACAAAATGAGAGTGGAAAATTCTGCTTTTGCTGAGGAGGATTCGTAATTTGCTGTAATGGCTGACACATGTAGACGCCATCAGCAGGCCTCCGGCTATGGAAATCTCTATCAGTGGTCCAAGCAGGGATGCAGCAGCGGCGGCAGCGCACACCTGCGGGCACCGGGGTTGGAAATGTAGTCTGGACGGCACACATAAATGCATAAATGCCTGCACATGAATGTGAATGTACACAACGATATATCAACAGAGAGACATATGATCCGACCTCAATCCTACACACACAGACACGGTTCACGACTCGCAGTATGGTGTTTGTTTCCTCGACACTGCTGCTGCCTGTTTGTTTCTTTAATATCTCTGTTTATATTTCTGCGTCCAAACCTGTCAGAGGAACTCCGACTAGAGCAATTAGCACGAGGGAAAAGCAAATAAAATGTCTGATGAAAGCAAACCCTGGATCCTGACCTCATTCTGACTGGATCTAGCCAGAAGACAGTCACTTCCAAAGCTGTGAATTCCTCAGTGCCAGACTGGCCTCTCTTTGGACGGATTTACAATGGCTGTTTGCGCTTCAAAACATATCATTATTCTATATTTTGCCTGGGTCATGTCAGCATCCACAGACCTTTGTTTGAGAGCTTTTTGTTTTTCGAAATGGTCTGACATCTCAGACGGAGAACATTGCAATCGCAGGCTTTGCAATGCTTGACACTGAGGAAAAAGTTCCTATATACCTTAAAGGAAAAGTTCAACATTTTGGGACAAAGTGCTTATTTTCTTTCTTGTACAGAGTCAGATGGAAAGATTGATATCCCTCTCATGTAAGCTAAATATGAAGCTACAGTCAGCAGCTGGCTAACATAGCATTACGGAGCCCTAAAACAAAGCTAAAAACACGGGGAAACAGCTAGCATGGCTCCGTCTAAACCAATCCTTGGTTTGATGACTACCATTGTAAGCCTCTAGTTTGGCATTACATCTTGTTTTTTAAATTTTAAGTCAGAAGTGACCATACTTGGATGCTTTGTGTTGGCCTCACTTTTCAGACCTCCATAATTTATACAGTCAACCGTTTAAATGTTACCAAATACGCTACTACTGTTATGTCTTTTTAGCTCAGCCAAGGGGGTTATGTTTTTTTTGTTGGTTGGTTTACGAGCAAGAATTTACAAATTCTTTTGAATGGGTTTCCACAAAACTTGGATCGAGGATGGGTCTCAGCCCACGAATAAACCCATTTAACTTTTGGTGTCGATCCAGATAAGGTCCATGTATTTTTTTTCTCAATTTCTTTTTTGAAAGATAGCCTCGATTTCTTTTTTCTCTGGAAGTGATGCATGGATTTTGATGAAACATTTGGCATATTCACTTAAGTGTATACAAAAAGGGGACCGTTGGGCCTTGGCAGAGGTATGCGCTCTACTGGGCGCAATTCTAGTTTGTTTAATTGGTACAAAAAAAAAGAATAAAGTGGTATATCAGCTTTTTTGCAGGTGTTAGCTGCTTCCCTGTTTCTAGCCTTTGTGCTACGCTGAGCTAACCAGCTGCTGTCCTCACATTTTGTTTAACAGACAGCTCTGAGAATGATATCAATATTTTCATCTAGCTCTCAACAAGAAAGCGACAAAGCGTACTGTGTATAGCAATAACACAGAATTTTTGTGCCAGGCTACTTCTTGGTCGGGACCGGTAACTCCCTCGAGTCTCTGCTGGCTGGCAAGAAAAAAGTCCAGCGCATAAAGTGGCACTGATGTTAAACTTTGTTTTTTTGTGCAGACTAAACGAGATACAACCTGTTGCATCTTTGAGCTAAGTTAAGTTAGCCAACAGCTGGCAGTCGCTTCATGTTTACCTTACTGACAGGAGAGTGGCATCAATCTTCTTATCTAACAAAGCAACCGAGCCGCCTGCGTGTTCCCCGAGGATATCAGACAGATACAATATAAAAATCCTCAATTAGCTAATAGTCACTTTGCCAAATTCATTTATTATCTCTGTCTGAAACGTACCGTGGCCCCGGGCTGAGTGTGTATCAAGCGTGTGTGCGCCTCTTTTCTCAGACAGATTATCTACCTCGGTTCCCCCGTCACCTCTCCTCACTCTTTTTCCATCCATTCATCCATTCAAACAGCCGCTTGGTGTGCTAGTCAGATTCGAAGCCTGAACTCCATCTCTTTGCCAGAAGAAACTCTAGACCTGCTCCAGCTTCACAGAGTCGGGGGTGAGGGGAGAGATATCCCAACGCTGATCCTTCCTGTACAGCCCCAAAGGTGACAGGCTCAGCCCTTCATACTGTATTTACGGGACAGAGCAGTTGCAAGGGGCCCCTCCTCGCTCCGGGCCTGTTGTTTCGGAGGCTTGTGTCACGGCTTCGGCTACGTGTTGCCTTCAGTGTTGAGTCTCAGGGTGCAGGGAGAGTACAAGAGGTTTTGGATAGACATCCTCGGGGGCTTCGCTTATTCACAGGGCTGCCTGAGACATCTATCACACGGGTTCAAAGGGGCAAGGAGGATTTTCCTCCGCCGGGTCAGCTTACATTTTTGTAAAACACTGATGTGTGCATGTAGCTCTTGATAAAGTGCTCCGCAAAAAAAAAAAAAAAAAATAAAAAAAAAAAAAAAAAAATCATACGAGAAGCTTTGGGAATGTTTTCCCCAAGGGGCTTCTCATAGATGATGTATGTTAATAATGCATCATTTATGTTACAGCCTTAACAGAAAATGTACATAGAAATAAACACAGGCCCACAGTCAGAGCTTCTATACATGAAGGCATGTTTATGTATAGCTGGAGCAGGGAGGGGTGGAGACTGGTAGAAAAGGGCGTATAGGAGAAGCGGAGGAGAAACCTTGAATGGGAGATGAGTGGACTTCAGAGCGCAAAGATACAGCAGGCTGCGCATAAGCCAGTCATGACACATGGCAAAAGTTTCACACTTAATTTAGTCTTTCAGTGAAAAGAAAACAGGGAGAGAAAGATTATGAGGATTCTTTCTGACACACGCACCGCGTCAGAAGCTCTCCGTGTGATGCTTCACTTTTGCGCAACAGGTTCTGCGAGGTAAACAATTAAAACAAACAACAACAACAGCATCACCTCCGATCGATGTGGGAAGAAGCAGCATGCTGGTGTCCCCGTTTTGGCACTTTGGCATCGCGCAGGAGATCAACTCATGGGATGTAGTGGATGCAGAGTCAGGTTCAACTTTGGCAAGGTGCTGTCCAAAGTCTCGGTGTTTTTTACCATGCTCCTGATCTTCACCTACTTCTTCTACTGCCTCAGCGGACTCTGCGATTCGGCTCCGAGAGATTTATACAGCCAAGAGACATTAGACTATGACATTTTGGACGATCATCGCCGCCTTTTCGACGACCTGCGACCGTCGCCGCGTCTCCTCCCCGACCGGAACCGCACAGCCTCCGCCGCGGACGCAGAGCAGGTGGACGCGCCGGGAGAGCTGGACGGCGCAAAGGAGAGCGCACCACAGGACGGCGGCATCCCAGTGTCCAACACGTTCGGTACCAAAAGGTTTCCGCAGGCGATTATAATCGGCGTGAAGAAGGGAGGGACCCGCGCCCTGCTGGAGTTTCTCCGCATCCACCCGGACGTGAGAGCGGTCGGCGCGGAGCCGCACTTCTTCGACAGGTTTTACGATAAAGGACTGGAGTGGTACAGGTAGGCGACAAACAAACGAAGGGCGTTTAGCTCCAAAAACTCTTGTTATAGGTCCAAAACAAGGCACATAGGGCCTAAATATGCGCTTGAATCTGTTTAAATGATGTAAATCTCACTTCAAATCCACTTTTGAGCCAAGAGATATGCTTTAAAGTAACAATTCACCCCAAATGAAAATTCAGTCATCATCTAACTCTTAACCCCCATGCTGATGGAAAGTCTGGTGAAGTGTCATAGTCCAAAAAAAAAAACATTTCTGGAGCTTCACAGCAAAAAAAAAGTGTTGCAGCATTTTCCTAAACAACTGAAGCAGATGGGGATTTATTATGAAAAGAATAAATTGTCTCCAGACTGCTCCTCTCCTTTAGGAGGGGTGTAGATAACGTCTTTTCAAATCAATGTGGGATCTCAGGGCTTCCAGAGAACTGGATCACTGTAGACGAGCTGTTTGGAGCCCATTTTATGTTCTTGTTTCGATTGTTCTTCTACATTTTAAATAAAAGTCCCCATCTGCTTTGGCTGTCTAGAAGAATGCTGTTTTCGCTGTGAAGCTCCAGAATTGTTAGTGGACTACAATACTTCACCTGACTTTACATCAGCGTGTGGTCGAGCAGATATTGAGTGCGTTTTCATTTTTAGATGAACTTTTTCCTTTAAGTCTCACTAGAAATATGCCAACTTTTTAAAAAAAACCTTCACATGAAAGCTTTGGATGTTGTGCAGGATGAAGTACAGCAGTGATGTCCCTGCTGACACCTGGGCAGAAGTGCTGATGTCACCTGTCAATAGTCTGGACAGCCCAACACTGTCTGGCTGATATATTCAGATCACCAGAAGCCAATATTGGCCCCGCATGCTGCACTGTAGATCAAAAGGCTAGTGGGGTCCCCGAGGAGCACTTCATCATACTGACAGTCACCCAAACACCATTTACACACTTCAGCATGACATTAACATCCCCACCTTGTTCTGAGTGGGAGTCATACAGACATCAGTGACTGACCTCACTGATGCAATTAATTCATATCAGATCTTGGCTGCACGTCACAAGGATCATCTTTTACAGTCTTGTACGTGGAGGCACATACGTTGGCTACTGTCTTTGGTGACAGCGGCTGATTTAGGGGCAGACCAGAGCTATCATTTGGGTCTAGTTTAAGGGCCCTAAAGACGAGGGGATTTAGGACTGGATGAAGCTGAATCCTGATCATCTCCAGATGTTCCCCAGCTTAGCTCCTGGAGAAGGTCCCAACTTAGATCCAAGACTTAGATCACCAGTGTCAGAGGGCTATTTCTGGTCTAAAGGTGCCATATGGAGAGGGCGAGGGTTGACAGGATGAAGAGCGCTGATAAACAAATGCTTTGGTGTAATTTAATCTTCTCTATTTTTTTTTCAACCCCCCCCCCTTAGCTGCGTTTTAACTGAGAGCATAAGGACACATGGAAACACTTTCTCCACTGATAATTTTAGCATGCTGCTAAGCTTCCTCTCTTTTTTTCCCTCATAAACACACACATGCGTTTTGGCACTTTTGGCCCGCTTATCTTCAATCCGTCTTTTACACTTCTCACATTTGTCCTTCTTCCCACATCAGTCTCTCTGCTTTTTACTCAACCTCCGCGTCACTTTCGTTTGAGCTCCATTTCTCCTTTCCCCTTTCTTTTTCTTTTTTTTTTTTTTAGTGTGTAGGATGCCTTTATGTGGAAATACCTGTGGCAGACCTGGTGTTTCCAGGCCGTGTTTTATGTGTATTTCTGCGTGTTTTAATTAGCCTGACTGGTGCTGTAAAGCTGTCGTGCTTTAATGCTGCTGTTTTGTTCGTGCTTTAACGCGCCGGCGACGCTGACATGGCCTGTGAAAGTCAGATCGTTCTTAATAAGGGCTGCAGCTAATGATTCGTTTCACGGATCAATCTCTTGATTATTTTCTCATTTAAATTTGAGCTCACTGTGATGTAAGATGCTTGTTTAGTACTCTTGGCAGCCTAACCCCCCAAATAGTCCCTTTTCTAACATACATGGCAAAGAAATCAACCTTGGATCTAATGAACTTGGACCAGCACATATTTGGTGGTTCTGCTTTAAAAAAATGAGTGAATGATTTGCCAGTTTTCAGAATGGATGATGTCCCATCAATTGACTAATCTAAATATTAAAGGGGCAATTTGTAGTTCTGGAGGAGAAAATAAAACTCAGAATTATAATATTTACAATATAAACGAGGTAATAATACAAACTCTTTTCCATAACTGAATAAACAAGCTGTTCTCAGAGGAAAATAAGGTCGCCAGAATGATGTTTGAAGCTAGAAAGGTGGCAGGGTCCGCCACATAAAAACAGTGTGAAACTGTGTCCTTTGATGTCAGTTTGTTTATTCAGATTATTCAGTCATGAAAACAAAGAGAGTTTGTTTATTCCATTCGTTTAAGGCTTAAAAAAATCAATGAAGATTTTTCTTTCCCGATTAAAATGTCAAACCTACATAGTGCTGCTTTAATCAAGTAATCGTTTCATTCCTTATCAGTATATTCACCAGAGCAAAACAGAAGAAGAAAGACTCCATTCACAAAATAAAATGCTTCATGATTGAAATATCTCAGTGTTGCAAGTGATTATTTTTCAGGCTTTTTGTACGGTTTTGCCAAATTGCTGCAGGACAGATGGCCGAGTTCAACCAGTTCTGATAGGTGCGATCTACAAGAAAAATACTCCTATGCTGCTATTTTGTTGATTTTTAAAAAACAATTTTTTAATAAAATTGGCTATTTTTCTTCTCTGGATGTGAACTTGGCTGTAACTTGAGGTGGCAAAGGGAGTCGGAAGGATTAACAGCAACAATGGAGACGTGAGCAACGTGATCCCGGGTGAAATCACCGAAAGAGGATTCCCACTGCTGTCACCGAATCTCAGAAATTGGGGGGGGGGAAATCTGTTTGCTGTCATCCACGGTGACCCACAGAGAAGCCGCTGGAAATGGCGGAGCTCAGCAGTGTGTGTGTGTGTGTGTGTGTGTGTGTGTGTTGATGACAGCTAAAAGTCATCCATATGGAAAAAGCAAGTCCTCCTCACCTTACTGTCAGTGAACGGAGAGTCAACTCACTGTCACATCAGGAAGCTGACAAACACGGGCACACTTTCTCATCTGATTCAAGTTCCCCCGCTTCATCTGCAGCTCTCGGGTCAACACTATCGTATCTCTAGAAAACAAATGAATATGAATATTTCACTGGATCATTAATTTAACTCCTATACAGAACCAGTTAGCCTACATTGTCTTGTTCATTATCGCATCAACTCTCCCCTCCAGGCATTTATGACCTTTGCGTGCTTGCGTTTCAGCCATAACAGATAAAGAAAAAACGCCCTCAAATGCCTCCAGATATTTCTGTCTGATTCTCATAATGAGTAATAAAAGCACAGCCTTTGCCAAAGACACATTTCAGATTGAATTATCTGACAACAGTTTGTGCCGTTGTGATCCTCCGCCTGCTTCCACATGTCTTGGAAGGGGAAGCGAGCGCAGGCTGAAAGGCCATTTCAGCAGATGGATGAGAGTCGTGTGTCAGAGGCTGGACCGATCTGTGCACTGGAGACACTTCACAGGCGCAGCGGTCCCCGGTTCCTCCAGCATTGTCCTCTGTGAGACAAACTTAGGCCTCATTCATGCGTGTTTTCCATCGCTTTTATCTCGGGCGATCCGGCCCGTCTTCTCCTCTCCACCCAGTCTGCCTCTACATCCAAACCCCCTTTCTCTCGTTTGCATGTGTGCATACGAGCCCATTACAGGAATGGAAAAGCCACAAATAGTGCATTCAAAATGAGGCAGAGATTTAATGAATTTTCTGTGTTGTTTTATGGCTTTAAGGGGACTTCACGGAGTGATGGGTTTCATATGGGACTTGAGAGCCGCCGCAGAAAAATGAAAAACCTCAGCTTTCCATGGCACAATGGTCCTGATTGTCATGGCTTTGTCACCATGATGCGGGCTGGAATGAGAAAACCCATCAGTCTTTTTTAATATTTTTTATATATCTTCAGTCCCTTGATGATTTTAAAATTAGAACACTGATTGCAACTGTCTTTTAGCAGAGCAAGCACTTATTATTTTAAAAGAGATGAAACACTTTAGATCCAAAATAACATCCTAGAGTTTAAATACATATTAGAAAATCCTTCATTTTTAGGCCTACGCCCATGAGTAGAACTGGATTTGGCCCCAGTAAGCCCCGCAACCCCTCAGGAGGATAAAAAGCAGCAACATCCCGCAACCCTCACGGAAAAAGCGGAAAAGAAAACGAACGAACGAAAATCCTTCATTTCTACACCAGTCCACAGATTTCATCAATATTTTGAAAGCTTGTCAATCGGTTGACCTACAGTCTTGACACCAAAGGCCATGCAAGATCGGATTGCTATTAAAATATAGTACAAATCCTTTAAGGGCGGCAGCACAAGGGCAAGGAGAAATGGGATTGGTCCTTAAAAAGACATGGATTTTTGTGAATTAGGATATGAGGAAGCGATGAGAACAGGTGAAAGTGATGATAAAATATTCAGGATCTGCAGGATAATGTATGGGCCGTTTTTTATGTTTCACTTTCAATCTAATATACACTGACTTAGATCAATTTTATCGGATCAGAAAAAAAAGTTATATATCTCCTTCATCCTTTTTACTTTTATTAATCCAGATCTTCTTAATTAAGGACTTTTAATCTTGTTAACATCATTTCATTAATCGATTTTGACACAAGCATTGAAAAACATCAAAATACCCTCTGACCCTTTGCACCTTTCTGAGTTACTGAAACATTCAAACACAAAATGAAAAAGGCAGTCGTTGTCCAGCCGACTTAAAGGTGCACTGTGCAGTTTTGTGGATTGAATTTCACTAAATGATTAATTTGAACTGACCTTTTTTTTCATTTACATTACTCCATCCTATTTTTTCTGAATTACAAAAACAAATGCGTATTTTAAAGGAAGGTTTCTGCAGTAAATTGTGTAAAATATACCTTCTGTCCATTACAGTTTATAAACTAGAGTAGATCCCACTTCTATGCGGTTAGGTTACTTCACTTTTTTGTCATGTATGTAATTAATCAGATCTTTGCTGTATTGGCATTACATTACAGGCATATTGAGAGGCATTGATCAGACATGACAGAGTGCCACGCGATATTTAATCTCCCTGTAGGCCCATATTGAATTGTTGGTTGATTGGTTGACTGATCCATAAATTAATCATGATTGATCTTTGATATCGTAAATATGACTTTTAATTTTTGTAGTTATTTGTTTTAGTTCCTTTATGAGCTGTCAACATTAGCTTCTTTGCCGTATCTGGTGGGTGAGACTGTGTATGGTGTTCTGTCAGGGGCCAGAGTCAAACACTTAACATGTCAGTCAAGATTTCTGACAGCTGAAATGGTGAAAGTGGACTCTAATGCTCATGGGGCGATGTTTTCCAGAGTGAGGGTGATTTTCCCAACACCTCATTCTGTGTCCAGCCCCGAGGCCATTAGTGATGAAGGCTGAACACGAACTGATTGGTCTAGCAGACCAGCAAGTGGTCTCTGTAGTTCTGAGTCGTATTGTGTTTTAATGGCGGTGGGGTTTGGCTGGAGTTGGGTCTAGGTGATGTTATAAGGTTTGAAACGGCCCACACTCACACCCCATATGTTGGAAATTATTATAATTTGAGGTGCATTGTGGTGCATTTTGGGGGCGCCTGTTAAATCGTGTGGAGGTTTCAGTCGTGTCAGACTGCAGTTAGCTAGTGAGGAAAATACTGTGTGAAGGAATAATGGTTTTGTGTCAGTTGGCCAAAATGAAATGTTTCAGATACTTGTTAGTCATGCTCAGTTACGCTGCTATTTCCAGAAAAGAATAACACCAGGTTGGAAATTGATGGGTGTATCCAGTGGAAATACATTTTGAGCCAGTTAAAATATAAATAACCCTTACTAACAAATTGTAACTAACGACCAGGAGAACCACCATCTGTTAGCATCAAGCTAATATCAGTACAGTATTTTGGAACAAATCCTTTTCCAAGCATCAAGTACCAAAAACTGTCAGTACTGAAAGTCTTGTTGACTTCTTCTTTGATTAGATATTTTACAGATATGCACAGTTGTTTTGTACTAATATTATCCAGCCATGCTAGCAGCTCTGTGAGGTTGTACTTAGGCACAGCAGCGTTTTAAGTACGTTAACTCCAGCAGACTAACAATGACAATACCAATGTACTGATGTTAAACAGGTATAATGTTTAGTACAATGTTTGCTATCTTAATAAAGTGTATTAGCAAGCTTACATTTGCTAAAGGAGTGCTGCAGAGGTGTGACGTATTTTTGAAGAACTTAGCTAACGTGCTACAAACAACGTCGCGGTCACAAGTCTTTGATGTCACACTGAGCGTCTTATACTTTACACACTTAAATATAAATTGATTGACTCCAATATAAGGGTGCCATTAAATGAATTGTTTTGGCGTTAGCACGGATATAGAACATTTTCTATCAATACCCATGATCAACCAGCACTTCTACCCTGTTAAGTGTTTCTGCTACTTCCATGTGTGAAATGCCAACATCCTGTTCAGACTCGTAATTATGACTGGACGCCATGAAGTCACTAATTACCCACTGACCAACAAAAAGTATTTGATTTCTTTATTGAAAAGCCCACACAGGCACACACATGTGCATGATTTTACCCCCCCAGCCACCCACACACACACACGCGCGCACACACACACACACACACACACACACACACACATATTCATATTCAAAGTCATTGCACTGGTATCCTGCTGTAAACCACCAAAGATGAAAATATAAAACACTGTAGTCTCTGTGGAAGTGTAGCACTTCAGCTTACCTCCTGTCGAGAAAACCCTCCATTACTGCATCATTATTCATAAGAGAAAAATAATCTGATAACAATGTATTTAAAATCTGTGGGTGGCATCGGTCTTTCTGCCAGTCATGTGGTTTCCCTAAGGGATCTAACTATCCACTTCCTCTCTCTGCCCATGGAGAGAGGTGACGGGTGTCGGCAAAATTCACCTCCAGGCCGACACTTGCATCGAGTGTTTAGTGTGTTTGTGTGTGAGACGAATATTACTTTAGTTCCAATACACACTGTGTCGCTAGCTGTTGAGAAGCATTGTTTACAACGTTTTTGCTCAGTCTCGAGCTCATCCTCAGGCGGCCTTTGGTTTTTACATATTGATTTGTGTCTCTTTCAAACTTTGGCGTCCGTGACACTTTGAAGCCTGGTCGCCTGCTCAGGTTCCTGTATGAACAAAGAACACAGAGACAGTATGGCGACATTTGCTCTTAGTAACCCGCAGACAATGACGACTCCTCTTGTGTGTGTGTCGCTGGCCTGTCGATGTGCTGTCATGGCGAACCTTAGCGCTTTGTTAGTGTGGTGTAGTCAGGTAGGTTTGACATTTTGTGAAAAAAACAGAAAGAAAGCTCTTTTTTGTGGAGAGCTGGATGAGAAATATTGGTGCTACTCTCATTTCTGTCCATCAAACATGAAGGTACCTTCAGAATCCGGTTAGCGTAGCTTAGCATACAGAATGGAAACTAGAGGAAACAGTCAGTCTTTGTTAGTCCAAAGGGAACAAAAATTCACAACGTAACATGCTTTAGTCATGTTGGACAGAGCAAAGCTAATTGTTTCTCTGTTTCTAGTCTTTATGCGAGCTAAGCTAATCAGCAGTAGCCTTTAACTAAAGGTGCAATATTTAAGAATTTTCATTGAAAACTTGAGAATGAGAATATGAAGAAATAACAACTTTGACGTTATGAAGTCTATGTAGGCTCCTTGTACAGTAGTTGAAGAGATACCTACTCAAGTTAGCATGCTAACCAGCTAGCTCCGAACTGGTCCAAAGGGTCCTGTAGTGGCGGTGCAAACACCAACACTGCCTCGGTGCTCCAAACTCCTAGTCCAGATTGTTAGCTGCATGGTTTACTGAGCTAACAAGCTAATGGCTACAGTTGGCAGAAGATAGCAGTTACTCCGGCGATACACTGCCCCCAATTTGTCTTGAGTAGAAAGCAAGACCTCTACTTTCCAAAATGTTGAACTATTCCTGTAATTTACTCCTGTACACATTCTTGCAGAACCACCGAGTGCAATTCGACTCCCGGCTAGAAAACAAACAAGCATATTTCCTGATCTGTTAAACAATTTCTTTAACTGCTCTATTTGCTGCCTGTTGAACTTATGGGATTTATTTTATTTGTTTTTCTGTTGTTTTCTGGTCAGAGGAAACTGGCAACACATGCTTCACTCAGGCATGAAGGCGTAAATCGAGGTTCCCACACTCATCCTGTCAGCATGTCCGTGGACCTCGGGCTCCTGTCACCCCCTGAACTTAGCAGCACTGCTGGGAAATGTTTTCACTCAGTTTGTTGTTTGCTCTCCGGCTCATTTTTTTACGGCCTTGATTTTCCACTGCCTCATTAATTGGGTCTCGGCTATGAAAGCGCTTTGGACGTGGAGACGCCTGCCAGAGCAGAAGCCTCTCCTTCAGCGAGTCGGTGTTTGGCGTAGATGGTCCAGCAAATGAGTATAATGACCCATGGAATGTGAGATCTGTTTTTGTTTTCGGAAATGACATGATAATTGGATTTTTAGGATCTTTTTGTGTACAATCAGCTCTCGACTCTGCGCAGAATGCCTTTCGTTAGGGCGCTAGAGGGGATGTAGCTGCAGCACTTCAGCGGGAGAACCCATAATCTCGGGGGGCAGGAAGTCTCTGGGCCACATCCTTGTTGCCAGAGTTAGTATTTAATCTTCTGATCCAGACATATCAGTGGTGTAATCAGCGCTGTAGCACTTCAGGGAAGAAAAGCGCTACATCCTTTAAGCAGCAGGGAGTTCCAGACTAATGTGGCTAGTCAGCAAGGCTTTCCAATACTGAGCTAAATAGAAAACATCTTTGTGCCCCGAGTTACTCTCCCTGCACATTCATACGGAGTTGACTGAGAGGTTTATTTCCCGAAGTTGAATATCAGAGCTGCATTTGTTAGAACATATATAGCATAACAATAGATTTTACATGCATGAGGAAATTGAAAAGAAATTAATCATCCCTGAGCTGTTTACAGTTTCTCCTGACACCACATACAGGAACAGATTTATGATAGAAAATGGCTGTTATTGATTCTCCGATAATGAGGCAGATTGAGATGAGGGAGATAGGGACCGGGGAAGGAGGGGGGGCAAGCCACAATTCATTAACTATTCATGAGTATGGAAAGACAACTTATGGTCAATTATTGAAGTGACACTTATGTCAAGGAGTGAAGGACAAATCCAAGAGTATATGGATGAGAGAGTAGAGGACAGAGAGGGAGACGGGCACTCAGTTTCTCATCAGTAAACACTGACACCTCTGTGCTTGCATGTGTGTCGCACTCTCTCTCTCTCACACACACACACACACACACACACACACAAGTGCACACACACACAGTGAACAATCCGTCATATAGAGACAGACATATTGATTAGACACAGATAAACAGGGGACAGACAGGCAGCGATAGGCCATTTGCAGCTCTTGTAGTTGGATAATAATCAATTAATGGTCTTTTATTATGGGGATCATTTAATGGGGGTGGACTGAAACGGCTTAACTGTAAGTAAAGAGGAGAAACTGGAAACCTGCACAAGAGCAGACAAGTCTTTCTCCTCCTTCACATTCATGGTCACGTTGAGAACAAATACTTTTTTCAGTCTTCATAACTTCACAATTGGTGCATCCCTAAACAAAAAAAAAAACTTTTAGTGTAGAGTTTCACCCTTTTTTTTAATCTTATGCATCAGGTCATAAACATTTCCTCCAAAAATGAAGCTCGGCATAGTTGGTATCTTGGCAAATGTTATCCACAAGATTACTGGAGAGGACAACAGGGAGGTTACTAGGGAAACAATCATTAGTGATGAGCTGGAACTACCGTAAGTAATTAAGTACCACAATAACTTACACACAGATCATCCTTTCAGTGCTTTAGAAGCATTGACTCAGTCAGCTTAAGCAGTAGTTTTAGTTGTATTCAGTCAATAAAGTTGCTACCCTAGATCTTAATGAATGAATGATATGCTTTATCAGTGGCTCTATGAAAGAGGATTAGCAATTAGCGTTGAGCCCATAATTCCTGCAATGTATCATTTGGGATAGGGAGAAGCTGGATAGAATTAGGACGACATTTTGGGTAATACAGTATGCCTTTTCCCTTTCTTGCCAAGAGTTATATGACAGGATTGATTCCACTCTTATGTCCGTACACTCTGTACTCTGTTAGTATGAAGCTACTGTCAGCGGTCGGTTAGCTTAGCACAAAGACTGTGAACAGGCAAACAGCTAGCTTGGCTTATTCCACAGTAGCTGCACCAGGCCAAGAAGTAGTCCAGGATGTAGCTAACCCTCTCTTAAACCACATTAGCTTGCTTTTTATACTTTTGTGTTTGCACAGACTGAACAAACCAGATATACTGTAGAGTACATCAATGAGCTTTAGAGGTACTGGAAGTGGACTTGGTTACCTTTGAACAGAGACATGCTAGCTCTTTCCCTTTCCTAAACTAAGCTAAACTTAGCTAAGATAAGCTAAAGTAAGCTAACCAGAACCGACAAATCAAACCCTGGCTCTAGGGGGGTGTGCAGTTGGTTGCAACCTGCAAACACACCTCTAGATGCCAACACATCGTCCACACTAGAACTCCGCTTAACCTTCATTCTCTCAGTTGGAATATAAGAATCTAACTAACAAGAGTGTATTTGTTTGTGTTTTTTAATGATCGTCTCAAAATGATTCATGTTTTTTTTTTTTCTTTTACTACAGTTTGCTTTTCAATTACAGTTGAATCAGCGCTCGCCCGCAGATGATCTCACCAGAACAACTGGCTAAATTAAAATGAATGATCCTTGGCTGTCCGTCCGTGATTTACATTTTCTGAGTGGCCTCTTGTCAGTGACATTTGGACTCTGTGCAGACTTTCAATCTGAAACAAATAAAGAAAAACAGGCTGCATGACTTACCCAGCCACATGAAAGCTCTCCGTTTCCAGTAATACAGTAAAAGTTGTGTGGAATAAACGAACTACAGACTTATTTATTTGCTGTTTCAAACATTGCTCATCCTCCATGTCATGCACAACAATTTGTCTCTGAAATCCAAGTCCACCACAATTGTGCCTCACTCAGTATGTCAATGTCAAATGTGGACGCAAGAAGAAACGCTGGGTCTGGCGAGTACCCACAATGCCAGTTCGCCAGAAATAAAAGCTGTCTGTGCAACAGGCGGGACAGCGACTTTGAACTGTGATGAGCCGCTGTTGAACTTTCTCAGAGTTTATTTGACGGCAGGTGCACGCAATATGTAGAGATAAAAGATACTCATCTCAGGAGATAAAGCATTTGTTTAGCTTATTATACATCATCGCTGCACTGTAGTAACACATAATACAGCACATGGCTTTTTACTGCCATATTTCTGCGCAGCACCCCCCCACCCCCACCCCTCACTGCAGCCATGTGTTTAACACACTAGCTGAGCTCAGCAGCTTGCCATCCTGGTTGCACTTCCTGCACACGTTGGTCTGTTTGGGTCCTTGCAGGAACCCGGAGGGGAGGTGGTGCTGAGGGGGCGTTGGGGGGGCACTTTGCTCTTGCAGGAAGAAGAGGGGGGAAAGGTTTGTAGGAAATTGCTGTTAAGTGGTTCTTGAGGCTTTGTGGTTTTGACTCATCAGGCCTGTAGCGAGTGGATGGTCCTTTTGTGCAGGCCTTACAGTGAGATTCAGATGGGCTGTCTGGGGCCCTGGTACATAAACACACGACGGAGTATGGAGCTTTAATCACACGGAATTTGGGGGTACTTTAATGCTTAGTGTATGTAATGTGTTTACGTTTTGTCTCTTGATGTTCTTTCACTGAATTTGTACCCCATATGCAGACCAGGCTCTCTGCTTTAAAAGTTACAACCATAGCCTAATGGTTCAGTTTGCCAAAATGTGAAGTGATAATGCTACTGGGATGGTTTTTTTTTTGTTGTTTTTTTTTTAAAAGTTGCATTTATCAATATGAATTATGGCATAGATTTTCATGAAACTTGGATGGAGGATGAGTTTTGGCCCACAATAAACGCTGTTAACTTTTGGTTTGGATCCAAAAAAAGGGACAGATCCAGTAATTGTTTCTCTTTTTTTTTTAATTATCATTTTCTTTCTTTTTCTCAGGGAATAATGCATGAATCACAATAAATCTGTCAGATTTATCTATGTTTTATTTGATACTGAATTAGACTTTCGGACTGTCTAAGTATCCCCCAACTTAGAAAGTTTTTGCGTCTTCTATCTCCAGTACTGGTTTTGGTTACTGTTTCCATTCACTCTCACTGCTCTCATTAGGCAGCTGTTTTCAGTGAAAAAGCTCTGATAAACCAACTGTACCTGTGCATCACCAAACAGCAACAAATTAAAAACTAGCTGGTGAACATAGAGGAGCATTTTGCTGCGAAATAGACAAATATTTCCCTCAGGAGTCGGGGGAGGCCAAAACTGGAGCAATAAGAGATTTAATATTTGATTTACATTCATCTTCTGGACAGAAAGACTCCAAATAAAAGCAAATTTGCTCTGTGTCTGCTGGATGTGTGTTATCAATGTTGTGTAACACAATACCCTTAATCAAATTGATCGTGATTATAAGTCAGTGTCTTCTTTTCATTTAGGAACCTGATGCCTCGGACGCTGGACGGCCAGATCACCATGGAGAAGACACCCAGCTACTTCGTGACAAAGGAGGCTCCAAGCCGTGTCTGCACTATGAACTGCCAAACCAAGCTCATTGTGGTGGTGAGGGATCCCGTGACGCGGGCTGTCTCCGACTACACCCAGACACTGTCCAAGAACCCAGGCCTTCCATCCTTCCAGAGCCTGGCTTTGAAAAATGTCTCCACAGGTCTGATTGACACCTCGTGGAGCGCTGTGCGCATCGGCCTCTACGCCAAGCATCTGGAGAACTGGCTCCAGCACTTCCCCTTGTCTCATTTTCTGTTTGTTAGCGGCGAGCGGCTGGTGTCTGATCCGGCTGGGGAGATGGGCCGTGTTCAGGACTTCCTGGGTCTGAAAAGGGTCGTTTCAGACAAACACTTCTACTTCAACCAGACCAAAGGTTTTCCCTGCTTGAAGAAGCCAGAGGGGAGCAGCAGACCTCGCTGCCTTGGAAAGTCTAAGGGCAGACCCCATCCACAGATCCCCACTGAGGTCCTGCAGAGGCTCAGAGACTTCTACAGGCCTTTTAACCACAGATTCTACCAGATGAGTGGACAAGACTTTGGCTGGGACTAACAGCAGATTCTTGTCATATAGCCCAGATGAAAGCCAGTCTTCAACTCTCTCACGAGACTGACTGTTCAATGCTCCGCGGGGCTAACGTTCTCAGGGCCGGGGTAGACGAACACAGAGTCCACAGACTGAATTCTGCCTCAGTGGAATCAACACGACATGCAGCACATGAACTCACTGTTTTGCTGTAGATAGAAGCCGACATGGACACAGCACTGCCAACATATATAGTTAATGGCTTAGTTATTAAACCATTAAAACATCTTCTTGCTTGTATGTACATGTCATCAAATGTCGTCTTCGAAGCAAACTAAGTACCAAAGGAAAAGCAGACATTGCTTTTTGACCTTCTTTATGTTTTGTTTATGAAATAAGCTGATATTTATAGTTTCTGTTGATTTGAAACAGACTTCTTTTATAAAAGAAAAGTATTTATTACATGGTAAGGAAAGACGTAAAAATGAGTATGCTTTCATTGACAGGACATTGGAAAAAAATGTCATACTTCATGATAAACCACTATTTCTTCTTACTGCATTTATGTTTTTCATTACGTTTTCTGTTTCCAAATGCTACATATGTTAGTTTGATATACAGTTGATATACCAATGATACCTCATCTGTAAATATTAAATGTTAACAACAGAAACCACACATACGCACATTCCATTTGTAGATACTTTTTTCGCTTCAAAGCTACATAGCTATTTTTCATTTCCTTGGACAGTAGCAAATATATCCTCTGTTACCCCATTCAAGTAATTACTATCTTGATCTGTGATTATTTTGAACCTTTTTAAGCTCCACGTGTACACAAAGCACAGTGGCATGTATTAAACCTTAATTCTGACTCTGATTCTTTGTGTTTCCTGAAGTAAAGCTTTAGCTGACATAACATCCAGAGCACAATGTGTCAGCCTTTTTTCTTTGACATTCATTTGTGGAGATTGTGGGTCATGATAGAAAAAGTTAAAAAAAAAAAAAAAAAATAACTCCATAGGCTAACTTTAAGTTTGTCAAACATGTTTTGCCAAACTTTGACCATTACATTACCACGACGATGACCTGACTGTTGTTGTCATGACAATGAAGTTCCCTCTCTTTGTCCAAACACATCAATATATTAATGGCTATATCAGGCTGTCGCACAAATGGACTATGAGTGTAATTGGATATTATGCTGAATATAGGGGTTTCTAAGTAACAGGCCATCGGAACAATGGGCAGTCCAGCTAATTGGCTCGACGCTTCAATACAAGATCAATGCTCTTGCCTTCTTTCTGTGTTTTCTACACGGATAAATCGACTGGTGTGTATAAGACTGTATTCCTGGGAGTAATTTAACTTAATATCACGTATGTAGTCACTGTGTTTATGCTCAAGAACTCTTTTGGAAGCCTCTAATTTTAGTATGAGTCAGCTGGAAACATTAAAACTGACGCCAGGGACAGCTTCAACCGAGCTGATGTTAGCTTTCTTCGCTAGCAACGGCTGTCACTTTGGGTACATTTGCAACAGTTCAGCTAACAGAGTTGTCGGGTTGTCGCCGTCTAGAAAGCACATCTGCATCATTGTTTGCCTGATGTTTGAAAAAAGAAGACTTTGGACAGTGTAGTGGCGTTTTAACAGCTGTAGTAATGATAACTAAGAGGGGCGGGCTTAGCGGATGATCAGTTCTTCCATGATTAGATGTTTGTGCTGCCGCAACCAAGCTGTCACCGTCTCTGTGTCCTCGTCTGTTCCTCTCCTTTATTTATGCTTTCAAACTTTTGCTCCCTCGCTAACTTTATTTTCTCACCGAAGAGAGCCCTCCCTCTCCTCCTCAGCTTCTCTCACGCTGCTCTTCCCCTCTCGCCACTTCCACACAGTGAGACCACATGTACAGTCTGAGGCCTGCGTGCGCTGTGGCCTTTAATTATGAAAGATGTCAGCTCACTTAGAGAAACCCCTCCTTCCTCTTCTGGGCTCAGAATTAGCAGCAGAGCCTCTTCTCTTTCATGGTACACTATCCTGTACAGAGGAAGGAAAAAAAACAAAAAACATCTGCTCTGGTGGAACAAACCAAAAAAGGGAACCAAATTAAGATCCGAAACACACGCTGCAGATGTCTTTTTTTTTAAACAATGCATGGAAATATGACTGACAAGGATTTGCATTCAGTGATTAAACCAAAAAAAAAAAAGTTCAGTCAAATCAATTAACATTGAGCTTTGTTTGTGGAAACGTCAGCGGTTTTTGCGAGTGGAGAAAATCAGTGGCTCCGTGCACTAGCATGCTAGTGTGTGTATTCGTGCAAACTTGTACTCACACACACACACACACACACACACACACACACACTGCTTTGGCTCGCCACATACGCCTTGCCTTCTCTAATTCCTGTCAGTATTTCTGTCACATTCCCCCTCTGTTTTATATGTCTGGCATTAGCTTTTAGTGGGCCTCGCTAAAATTTAAATGCGCTTGGCTCACTTCATCTGTGCCAACTTTTATTACTCTGTATTACCAGTCATAGTGATTGCTGCCTTTGGGCTGTGCCAGCCCAGCAGCAGGCATTAAAGATAACTGATTTCCCATTCTGCCATCTGGGGAAGACGTTAGAATCGGCGCTTGCAGGACAAGCCCAGTCGTTAAGTTCCATTAAATCAGCAGGAGATTCTGTATAATCTACAGTTGTCACTAAACTCTGGCAACGATGTGAGAAATTCAATTGAGGTGAAGGCAGGAAAGAGGCAGAAAAATATGGAGGAATGATTGAGAACGCACTCAGATTTATTTTGGTGTTTGTGAAAAACGATCGACTGCATATTTAATCAACCGTAAGCAAACAAGCCTTGTGTTTTGACATATTGCCGCGCATGAGCTCATGGACAGCCGGCCTCTACATGTGGCCGCCACAGGAATCTGCGTAAACCGCCAGCATTTAGTCATGTTTTACGACTCTGTCATCAATATTTTAGGTGCACGGCAATTCACAAAATTCACGATTTGATTCGATTCAGCAGAATAAAGGGTTCCACAGACATCCTCAGTACAGCTGTCTGAATGTCTTCTACATTTCCAGTACAAATGTATTTGATTTGATTCAGCATGATATTTGAGACTTCAGCATAATATATCTTAACCATTCTGAGTGGTTTGTCCGAAATAATTTACAGTGATACATATCAAAAAGACCAGAAAAACACAACCCAAAAAACAGAAAATGCCGTATCATCGTCCTCGTTCATCAGATTTTGGACAAACTTCTTAGCTCTTCATACTACAGTACATCACCTGTTGGTGTGGACTTTGCCCTTTTTAACTTTCAAGATCTTTTACATGCACAAGAACCTTTATGAAACACTGAGGGGAAAGGAAAACACAGTAGGTGTCCTTTAAAAAAATGAATATCGTGGTGTGAGCGTCACAGTTCAGACGTCTGATCAAAACCATTTAACAACCAAGTGAATTGTCAAACAAATTTTGTACTAAGAAAAAAGTCACTTGATTTTTGCTTTCTAATGGTAATAATATAATAAATATTCACTGGTTTTGTAAGAGAGGGACTGACTGGGGCTTTTTATGGACGTGGAAACAACATCACCATCTGACCCTCTGCCTCATAACCATGTTCAATTTTGGCGTTGAACTGTGATCAGTTTTGTTGGCATGTTAGGCTTCATTAACCGGGTCAAAACTTGTTGCATCAATTTATTACTGGTTTTGGTCTTCTTCTGGGGTTTATTGTCACTAATGGAGGAAAAGTATTCCCCCCAAATAATCTTCAACAGCCGCTGATCAAGCTGGATATATCATGACTAAAAGTAAAAACCTTGAAGGATTTGTGTTTTTCACGTTGAGCCAAAGCCTGGATGAAAACCATTTAAAGAGAGATGTCAGACCGAATCCAGATGATGGAGAGGCAATATATTATTCTTTGAGTTTGTTTGAAACATAGATATTCTAGATTACAATGGCTGAAAACAACTAAAAGACAAAGACAATAAATTACATGTCTGTAAAGCTGCAAATCTTCCTCTTTCTTATGGGGACGGTAATTTGTTTAGCTCCGGCTGGCATTCAGCCTCCGAGGATTTGAACCCTAAAGTTAATGCATGCCATCAATTCCTCCCATAGTGGATTTGTTCGCATGAGTGAAAAAAAACCCCGACGCGGATTGAGTTACGGTTCGAAGTGACGGTTTGAGATCAGGCCTGATGAGGGATGTATATTATTTAGGAATAACGGACACATGGCAGACTAATCAGAAACACTTCGAGGGAGGGATGAACCGCTCGGAAGGTTTGCGCTGAAGGAAGAGGGAGCTGATTCCTACGCAACAGATAAAAAGCGGGATTAAGAGTGTAAAAGTGGTTTCCCTCCGTGGAGCCACAAATGAAGACGGTTCATACTGAGGACTCCACACATTTTCCACCCGTACCACAGTCTCCACCGATTCAGGGAAGAAATGCTTGGGGATTTTCTCTCCTCTCTGTGGTTGAGGCCTCACAGCATCTTGTTAAATTGTGACTCCAGCTTTAATTGATGAGGGAGTAATTTGGGCTAGAGGGATTTTCAGATGGTCATGGTAGCCCGACGCAAATTGGGGGAACTTTTTTAGGGATACGGGATTAGGAACTTTTACAATAGGATTTTATAACATTGTTTTTCTGGACACGTTGTCGCGCATGCTTCTGTCGCCATTTCAGCTTACAAAAATACCAGCGCCGGTCCGCTGAACCGGGCCTTGATTGGAAAAGTTAAGTTTATAGAGAGGCTGCACTTGGTTGATGAGGTACTAACTGAGACAGCGCTGCCAAATGGATGGAAAACGTTTCCCACTGAGAAATAAAACTGCATTCTTTAAAATAAAATGGAATTTAAAAAAAAACAACAGAAAAACAACTCCTCCGGAAACATCCTTAATCTTTTGGAGATTTACACACATCTGTACGGTTGAGACGTGCTTAAATCAAACGCTGCCTTCAGTTGTTAAACCTACGGTGCGCTCCATGCTACACTGCCCACTTTGCCGTCCACCTGCGTCTTCAAACAGGACGCTAACGCGCTGCGTACAGTCAATCACTCTGAATGAAAGAGGCTCGCACCTGGCCTTCACGCATGGTTTCATTTCATTTGCCAAGGAGCCCATTCATTATTCCACCAGAATGAATTACAGCCCTTAAATTTGGCCTATTAAAAATCGCAAATTGGTTCTTGATTTGCTCCGTGGTGTTATTAATCCCCAACCGCCCACTTGTTCGTTCAGTACGAGGCTGTTTAATTGAAAGCTCTGAAACAGAACGTATTCACGCGGCAGCCATGTGGGAAGCTCAAACGCTGGAGCATTGTTAATGCTGCTGCGCTTCGGGTTTCAAGCTGTATATATGTGGGGATCTGACAAATTGTTATCTTTGACCTGTGTCATGATTAACCAGTAACTGAAAAGATGAAGGATAGTGAAAATGTAGAGTGACATCGGGCCAGATTCAAGATAAAACTACATCTTTGATAAATCGTTTGCTAACTTTTAAACTTTTCAACTACTTTCTACCTCACGTTAAAGTTTGATTACATTCGGTCCATATGCCCCTCGGTTTAAATAAATGTGTCCAAGATCTGTGTTGATATTTCAGAATTCATCTACGTCGTTAGCTGTAGCTAACGGAGGCAAATCTATTATCATGTCAAGTCATGTTTTACCTTGAAATATGGCCCATCATGACTTTCCCATTTCAGTTGCTGATCAATCAGGAAGCTCTGAAATGATTTTTCAGATTTTCTGGGATCGTACGACCTGCAACCTGGAATCCAGCAGCACGACATCACGGCATCATTTGAACTTCCCACCCAGAGCGTGATGTTCAAAGAAAATGGCCGCCGTGTGACTGTGGTCTTTTGTTTAGAGAGCAGAACTAATCAAATCTCATCAACGATTTCGGAAATAGGGGAAGATGTGACAAGGTGTACTTCACTATAAAAACAAGACTTGACATCCAAGTACGTAACGTTTAACACATGTACAGTACAGACACACACTGTAGACCTGCTGCCTGTCCAAAAAACAGAAATAAAATCAACCCCGGGCCATGTGAGTGTGTGTCTTTCTGATGAGACGTGTCATATGCATCCTGCCTGACTCAGTCCTTCCAGTGCTTGTGTGTGTGTTGGTGGTTATTTTTTCTTAGAATGGCCACACCACAACGCTGTCTGGTGACATACAGTGCAGCACGCAACGCCAGTTAGCACGAATGGTCATTTTCTGAACACACGTTGCCAAGTTGTAAAACATTTTCACATGTTGGACCTTGCAGTAAATTTCATGTCAAGGGTTGGTACAGCAATGAGCTCAAAAAAGAAAAGTCAACGCAAAATTCTTTCACAGTTTCAGACCCCTTTCAATAGTCCAGGGAAGGTATATCGTAGCATTTGTGCATTTTTATAATCAAATAGATTTCAACTGAAATGACATGGTGCTTCATAAAAAGGCTCTACAGTTTGAAAAAAAGCTAGACAAATGATCTTCTTCTCAGGATCCATATGAACCGTTGATACACGAAGAAGCCCGTATCCAAGTTGTTTTCCATGTGAACCTGAGAGTTCTGACCCGGCAACCTCCAGCAAGATAGATGCCTCTGCACTAGACCTACTGATGAACTGACGGCAACCAACAGATGTTTGAATATGTCTGCGGTGATGTGTCATACGTATATGGCGTGTTATAGTAGCTGTAAAACAAGACTCATATTCAGCTATATCCAGTCCTGTATCCTGTCTCGTCTTTGCACAGTCTCGTCTCATGCTTTCACACGAAAACTTTGCATCGTGTCAATCAAAAAGATGCCGCGGGCGGCGATCGTCTCAAATCCCCAGCTCTTAATCCAAAACAACAAAAACCCTTTTCCGACGCTGATGAATACATTAATGTCACGGGTAATAAGTGTTTCAGTAATGAAGACGAAAAAATAAGAGATTAAAAAGAAAATTTAGTGAAGTTTGAAGTAGCTACTGGCTGCTTCATGCTGTTTCCATGTCATGTGAGGTCGTGGATGGGAACACTGGTTCTCTGAGCTGAATGCAGGTGAGTGAAAGCCGCAAATCGCAACCCCATAGTGGCGTCAGAGCAAAAGTCAGTGGATCACCAGGGTTAGTAGAATCATCATGTGGGGACCATACATTTCTATCCATCTAATCTATTAGGGCTCTGCAGTATGGCCTTAAAATAAAACTGAAAACATTTTTATGTAGCCAAATACATTTTTTCTTTAGATGATACTTCTACAGAGCTTGTAGAAAGGTGCACAAGACAATAAATACAATTCTCTGTAATTCCGACCGTTGGTCCCAGCTTCTAATTAGGTTTGTGATGCAGTAGTATAACGCTGTTGGTATAAGGTGGTGTCAATGTTTCTTCAGAATCAAAAGTCTTGGTCGTCCAGTTTGTGGGAACAAAAAACATAAGGATTACTGATTTCTACGTTATGCTCCCAGCATGCTGTGCGGCCCTAACGTTATCTAGCTACCATTAGCAGCACTCGCGTTAGCTAATCAGCATTAGCAATGTTATTCTGAGCCAGCTTGCATGGATAACGTTTATGTTTGCTAGCTATCATTTGTTTGCTAGCATTAGTAACATTAGCTGCAACAAACTGGCAACCACTTGAGGGCTGAGATATCAATATTGCAGAGTTAACTATTATACAGAAAAGAGATGACTGGTTGCTCTAATTGTGTCTACTGTTATTGGAAAACGTAAGCGTGTTTCCAAAACCAGATGGCAATGCAGACACTCCAAATATAAGATATAAAATGTGTCAGATGAGGATGGAACCATGAAATAGATGCAACATGTTTTTTATCATTATTTTCCACATGGAGATTTGCACTTTGTACATTTCTATGTGTCATCGCATCCCCTGTTACTTCATTGTTTCATTTTTTTATATATGTTTCACCTGTTGCGGTTATCTGGGTCACGTGATTGCCTCTGATTTGCTGTTGCTACTATTAAGGTGATATACCCCATATCCTGTTTTGTGTGGTTTGGAGTCCTGTTGAAGAATGGTGATTGAAACAAGTTGGCTTTTTTGATGATTTAGTGACTTTGATACCTTTATGAAATACTAACACATTTGATATTTGATAAATAATCATCAGTATTGTATACAAAGCCTAGGTGGAAAAGGCAAGTAATAGAAGAAGAACAGTCTGGTGAGTTCAGAACATAACATCAATTCAAGACCACGATAACAATATGATATTGATATATTTTCGAGCCCTACAGTTAATCCAATCTTTTTTGGGCCGAACTGGTGGACCAACCGACAAAGACGCTATAAAGGCCTCTTTATGCTCAGCATTGTATGGTATTTGTTAACAAGACAACTCTCTTTAATCTCTGCTGTTTCGCTCAGTTACCACTTGGCTTGAATTCATACAATAGGTGACATCACTGTCAGTGTGCCGTTAGATCGGAAGGCTGTGGTCCCACGTAATCCCCCCCCCCTCCCTGAACAGCGTCAGATACACCCTCTCCGACTCTCGCTCGATGACAACACTCCGCTTCATGTGGTGAATGCTAAACCAGAGCTGAGCCCGAGCTTTGAAGCCATTGTTAAACCCTGTGAGGGTGTAATACCTTCAGTCACACGGGGACAATGAATGGTATGATTCATATCTTATAAAAGACGACACCTGTGTGTGCATGCAGTTCTGTGCACTGCTGTTCTAACTGAGGAGGGGGAAAACAGGCCCCCGACTACATTTCCCAGATCACAAATCTAATTGAATCTGTCATAACTGCTCTAATGATGGACGTGTATAACCCCGGAGTCCCCTGAGGACCCGGGCTCGGGTCCTGTGAGTCTCGGAGATAACATGCCCCACAGGTGTGTGGAGATGATGTACGCAGACTCAGGTTACAGCAGACTGGCCTGGGACAGGTTGATGGAGGCTCTGATTGATCCTGAAAACAGAGAAGCCTGTGGGAAAATTGTAATTGAACCTGGAACAGATGTTAAACAGTCCAGGAAGAATGTGGTTGTGATGAAGGTACACAGCCTGAAAGTCCAAATTACACTTCATGAGAAGAAATACCGCAGTTTTATTAACCGGCATTGGCAAGAGGAGCGTTTTTTTTGCTGCATTCGAATGTTAATTAACCAGATGACACGCACCGAAAGGGCAGCAGGGTTCACCGTGCAGTTAAGAAAAATGTACCCATGTGGTGGTTTTGCAGCAGAAAACGTGGTCCATCAAATGCTCTGAAGAAAACACGTCTCCGCTAATCCAACAAGCAGCAAAATGTTCTGGATTTAAGAGTAACCACAGGTAGCCCCGTGCCAAACCCTCAAGTCCTCTAAACTCCCTCACTAACATGAATATTTTCTCAACTTGAACTCGTCTGGGATAAACTCTACTTCACATTGCAGCCTCTGAAGGGAACGCCACATTAATTCATACTCGGCTGCTTCACCGTGACAGTGGGAAATATCCTCTGATGTGAGGCGTCTTTTATCATAAAGCACAGCAACTCACAGAAAGACACTATTACGTACAGAAAAGTTCAAAATGCTCTATATGTTTGTCTTTTTATATTGTTGTTGTTGCTACACTCTTGTTACAATCATGATCACTTTTTTTTCTTCTATGCCATGATCATCGTGATATTTTGGATATGACTCAAGCTGTTATGTTGAATGATTTAGTCTATGAGGCATTTAATGTCAGTTGTAATCTATATTCACATATGACTATTGCTTTTGTATAATGTATGAGCTGCAGCGATGGACAGTACATTTACTCAAATACTGTACTTAACTATAATTTTTGGGTAGTTGTACTTGTGTTTATTTCGATTTAAGTCTATTTCAAACTTCTACTCCTCTCTATTACACTTCCATGTGCATTTACCCAGTAAATACATTTACCAAATAACGTACTTTATATTATTATGTTTTTTATATATATTATATTTATATTTTTTCCAGTGTTGGAAAGAGTTTAACTCAGCATATGAAGCAGATTAAGTAGATAAAATCACTTCTTATTTTACACTTTAATACATGAACAGCAGTGATAATTGGAAAATGTTATTTATTATAATATAACAACAACAAGGGCAATTCTGCCTCCAGTAATAACTACTTTTACATTTTTTATAGCTATACATGAAATTGATTTTTGATCAAATACTTAAAATTTATTAAAGCAGATTTTATTTGAGAACCAGCTCAGAATGCATCCTTCACCACTGACGATCTGTGACGAAGACAAGCGACGACGTAATGGACTCGATTGTACAGTAAAACAGCACAATAATTATGATAGTGATCCTAATAATTCAACAGAGTAAAAATGTTCCCATTCATTATGTCAATTTGCTGCTGTTTATTTACAATCCATCGTATTTACATGACTTTATACATTACATCCTACACCTGTGGAGAATGACACATGCCACACGCAGGCAAGTCACTTGAGTCTGTCTGTGTACCGACATGGCGCTTCATCACATCTGTCAGCGCCACGACTGCCTTCAAGAGACAGGGCTCCACGGCTGCCTGAGAGGTGGATGCCACTTGTGATACACACTGCTTCATAGATGCTGCAACACCAACAAACAAAACCAAAGATCTGTCTTTTCTGCAGAAATCTGCGTTGGACAACATTTAAATACCAACATTGAATCAAAACACGTTAATTAGAGAAGGTCACAACTTTTGAAGAGATACACAGTTCAGTCTTAAGTTCAAGAGGCACTACATAGTTTGGGAGATGCAGTTCAAACTCATAATTTTAGTATTTACAATTAATATGTGTTTTTTTTTCATCTTTGACATCTGGGATAGCTGGTTTCTCCTCCACCCTTCCCTGTATTCATGTACGTGCCAATGGCGAGCCCAATTGTTTCATTGCTTGAACTAAATACCTTAAAATATACATTTTCTTGTTTGTCATTGAACAATTTCATCTAGATCTCATCACATTTCACATGATCGTCCTTACCTTTGGGGGGCTGTCTTCTGTCTCTCTTCCTCTTTTTGCCCTACACAAAAACAAACACAGTCTTTACTATTTTCCATCTGACGTCAGCCAATAAAAGCTCTTTTGCAGTGACTTTCGTCCAGTGATGCATGTGGTGATGTACACATGTGTGAGTGATGTGTACTCACATAGTTTTCACTGAATGACCAGCCTGGGTGTCTCTGGGCATGGAGCTGTTTCTCTATTTTGGCCTGTTGGTTGTATTTGACCTGCTCCTCCTCTGATAGTGAATTCCACTGAGGACACAGAGACGACGTTAGCACAGACACACACGCACACACACACACACACACACACACACACACACACACACACACACACACACTACAGACACTATTATGCACACAGGTCCTCATTAAAAGGGTCAATCATTGTAAAGATGTAAGAGTTAGTGTCCACTTGTTCAGGCATTGATCAAGTTTGTAAAGACTGTCACACTTACTCTCTCCCCCAGGACTGAATTCACAATCCCATTTCCCATCCTCCTGATTTCCTCCTCCACATGAGGCCTTTGCTCTTTCACGAACAACAGGAAGGCGTTTGGTGGCCTTTTTACATATGGACGGTCGTCCTCCTGCTGGCTCTTACGCTTATTCGTGCTACGGCACAAACACAGGACAAGAGCTCAAGTAAACACTGTGGAAATGTTAGGATGCGCAGAAAAAAACAAGACATGCGTAAAAAAAGTTCGCCTGTACTTTTTAAAGACACTGATATATTGATCAGAAATGTACAGATATATGACAGAAATCAAACAGCTGGTAGATATAAAACATTAAAAGGACTGATCATGGGAAAGTCACAAAAATAGGATAGAAGTACATTTGACCAAAAGTGTCTACAGCAAACTTACTCTGAGTTGGAGCTGCTCAGCTGAGGAGGAGCGGGGTCATGAGGAGGAGCAGGGAGAAGAGGAGGAGGGACAGTGTACAACGAGTTTCCAATCCTACAAACCAAACATAACAAGGCAGACATGTACATGATTAAACAGGAAGAGAGCGTCTGTGTGTGTGTGTGTGTGTGTGTGTGTGTGTGTGTGTGTGTGTGTGTGTGCGCGTGTGTCTGTGTGTGCTCGACAATGCAAGCAGTAGCTCCACAGCCGTGTGCACTGGTATGTTTGTTTGCGCTCACGTGTGTGTTACTTACAGCGCACCAGTATTGTGCAGGTTTTGGTTCGCGTCTACAGGGAGCCTCACTACCGGTACACTGTTATACTGGGGACACAAACACACAGAACAGGTGGTCAGACGAGCTGCGATGGTGTCATGCGTCCACTACGCGTCAGGATTTCCCCCTCAAAATTATTTATAACAACTAGCTGCCATTAAATAATTCTTAAATGTGCCATTTTTCTAAAGGACCTTTGAACTGGAGCGGCAGGAGTCAGGTTTTACGTGTTAGACCTGTAAGGATGTGACTGATATCCTTCTCCTATGACACTGAACCTGCTGTCTGCTGCAATCAAACAGTGGAGATGTGCAGAGTGTGTCTTACTGTGCATGGAGGAACAGGTTGACTGGCGCCTGCCGCTGCAGGTATCGGCTGCAGGACGCCGTTCACAACCCCGTGATACGGCAGGTACTGTGGAGAGAGAGGGGGGACAGTTAATAAAGCCACAGCACTCTTCTTCCATACATGAAGCAAACACTCAGTGTTCAGACACTTTACAGGTGTCGTGCATCATTACATTCAGGAGAACAAAGTGATCTTACATTTAAATGAACATTCTCTCCTACCTTTCTGCCACAAAGAAACTGCTCTACTCTTAATGATATCTTTGCCTAACCCATACTTGGTATCTTACCTGTACCAGGCCATAATCGCCTTGCTGACAAGCACCATATTCTCTGACCTGACTGTGAACACACTGAGTCTGGGTGTTCATTTTAAGCCAAGCAGAGACAAAAGGAGGAGGGGCAGGGATGTGTCCCTGGCCGTTAGCGCCTGGGTAACCGTCCAGGTGACCTGGCTGCATCGTGTCCACTTGACTTGAGAAGCTTTTTTCAGGAGCACCATATATTATATTCACTTAGGGGAAATATTGTGCTCCACTACAGAAGATATGGACAAAATGTAACATCGGTTAAGAAAAAAGTGATGACAAAACACACGGTTGATCTAATTCGCTTCACGTGGACCCAATACAAGACACAAATAGTGCTCACGTGCAAATGGATCAATTACAAAACTAACTCAAACTAAAATAAATGTTGAATCTACTTGCAGAAGCCTATTTTCACATTGTGGTACTAGTAGTTTTACTCAGACTATTATATTTGCATTTGAGTGGGAAATGAGTGTACAGTATTGAAGCATCGTGATTACTGTGCAAAAATAAACTAACAAGCTTTAAATTCAATATTTAGCCAATATCAGCTTCACCAGTCAGCCGAGAGTCAATCATATCTAGCCATCCTCAACTTGTACAGGCGATCTCGTCTCAAAAACTGTCTGTTGAACTACTCACTCAGACGTTTTTCTGATGGATACGTTCTCTCCCTGTTCGTCAAACTCCTTGTGGCGAATAGGTTTTCTCTACGTCGCTCTGAAAAGATGTCTGTAGCTCACCAGGTGCAGTCTGCAGGTGGAGGGAGCTCCTCTGCGCAGACTCAAGACATGTAGATACCACACGTCTCCATGACGACCCCAAAAGTACATCTTCCAGCTCCATTCAAATGTATCCAGAGACCCTGACTGTTTATGTTTCAAATATGAGTCGCAACATTTTAAAGCCAAACATGCATTTTTTAAAAAAAAAAATAATAATCTGCATGTATTCGTCTCCATGACAAATGAAATAAAACGTTGTTGCCATGACACATCAGTGAAAACAAGCTGATGAACACATCTTGGAAAATGCACCACAGGTCATTTGAAATATAACATGCTGCATGGAGAACTCAATCAGACCTGCTCTCGTAGCACAAATGTTTGTAGGTGATGAATTTTGTGTTGTGAGGCAGAGCAGAGCTGGTTTCCAATTTGAAACTGTTGAAACTTAATATAAAACTTACATTTACTTGAATCTAATGACACACTCTGGTCACACACAAAAAAACTTAGGCCATAGAAGCAGCATCACCATGGATTAAATCACTGTTTTCATAAAAAAATTAATTAAAAATCCCAGAAATACCTAAGACTTCATCATCAACAAATATAAAACTGAGCACCATTAGTTCATGACATTATTGCCACATTATTGAATGCTTACATTTAATAAAAGAAAACTAAAGAGATGGTCACAGGATAAGAAAGACATTTTAAACACATGCTCTTTATCGTTTAGAAACATTTATTGCAGCTTTTTTTCTCTCCGTTTGTAACACAACACAACACTCAACATACTTTGCAGCTAATACGGCACACTGACTTTTGGGCTATTTATCCTGAGAGATACATCGTGTGAAAATGGAAAATAAAATCAAAATCAAAATGTATATTACATAATTACACAATATTATTTATGTGTTTTGTAAAATTATTCCCAAGCAGGCAAGACAGAAATCATCAGGAATATGTTCTTGAAGGCACAGCACTGCCACCTGCTGGTCCACACTGATATTACAAGTGTATTTAAAAGAATTCCAGTTTGAGTATTTATTTCTCGTCTTGTATTCCTACTACTGGTCGTGTCTGTCTACTCGGAAGTTCATGGTGACAACGTCCTCGATCCCGGCCTGCAGCTCGTCGTGCTCCTGCACGGGGGACACTCCTTTCGGGGTCCCGGTGAGGATGAGGTCCCCCTCCTCCAGGGTGATGAACTCGCTGATGTAGCTGATGAGGTAGGGGATGGAGAAGATCATCTGCGAGGTGCAGCCGCTCTGCTTCAGCTGGTCGTTCACCTTCAGCCACAGCTTCACGCTGCCCGGGTCGGGGATGCGCTCTTTGGGGATGAACTCGCTGACGGGGCAGGAGGTGTTGAAGGCTTTGGCCAGGGTCCAGGGCAGACCTTTGGACTTGCACTCGTCCTGGATGTCCCGGGCTGTCATGTCCAAGCACAGAGCGTAGCCTGCAACATGCTCCATGGCGTCGGACTGAGGGATGGCCGTGCCCCCTTTCCCGATGACCACCCCTAACTCCACCTCATGGTGCAGGTTGCTGGAGTACAGCGGCACCAGAATGGGTGACCCCTCTCGCACGTATGCTGAAGGTGGCTTCAGGAACAGGACCGGCTCCGTCGGAATCGCGTTTTTCAGCTCTTTGGCGTGGTCCGCGTAGTTCCTGCCGACGCAAATGATCTTCCTCCCCCATTCCCAAAACCGAGAGATATTTCGAGCGGTCATTGTGGAGATAGGTGGAGGTGTCAGCCGCTCTGAGGCAGTCAGCACCAGCCGGTGGACTAAACTTTGACCGACGCTCCAGTTACTGACGCGAGATTATTAACCTACGGCAAGCCTGAAGGGACACACAGAGAAGTCAAAATATCAAAACAAAGCTATTTTATCGCTGTATTTGACCTGTTTTACAGGTCAGACTGGGAAAATAAAGCCCGTACACATTCACTGAATAATCTTTATGAATTCTGCGTTGAAAGACGCGCAGATAATCGTTTAATTCACGTGTTTGACTGATTATTCACGATCCACTCCCCTTGACTTGATTGGTGGAGCCTGGCGGGTTAAAGTTGAATCGGAACTGAATTACCAAACCAAACTTTTCTGGTTTCTACGAATGTGATAAGGATATAGCTGCCGTTGTTATGTTATTCAAGTCACTCGTAGGGAGTGCCTGCACTCTGCTTGGAGCTGCAACCGCCTTCAAATTCGGTACGTCCATACCGTGTTTTTATTAGCTAGCATGCGAGTATTCTAGCTAGCGTGTTAGCTCGTGTACGTCCATTTTTAACTAGTTACAGATGGTGACAATTTTGATTTTGTGTTTTGCGATGGGTCGGGCGAGGACAGCTGGCCTGTCTAGGCAAACACATCTCCACCTTCATTCGGAATGTCCTCCATGACAGTCGAGTTCGAGTAATGATATGGCAACAAGCTAGGTGAAAGACACGCAGTGCACTTTTAAAGGTAGCATCGAAGCTAACGTTGTTTACTTTTAGTGGTGTCGTATCAGCTTGCGGGTTGTTTACGTATCCAGCCCATGGCTAGCTACTGTACTGAGTAAATCATTTCCTGGTGTGTGTGTGGCCGCATAAAATGTACTTCTCTTTTTTAATATAAAAGAGCTGTTTTATAATTATCTACTTATGAGTAACAGAGAGTGTCTTCATGCCAGTATGTGTCAAATATTGACTTGTATCCTTCTCATGAAGCACCTGTAGAAGTCAAGGCTCAGGCAGCTGCCCTCCTTCACAGCGCAGTGAGGAAATCATCTGTGGTGGAACAAGCAAACATGAAGATCGAACTTGTCCCAGCTCTCAGTGACAACTACATGTACCTCCTGATCGATGTGGACTCCAAAGAAGCAGCTGTTGTTGACCCTGCGGAGCCAGTAAAGGTCTGTGAGTTGCATTGTCATATATGATGTAGCACTCCAGTGATGGAAAGTAACTAAGTACATTTACTCAAGTGCATTTGAGACACTTCTGCATGAGTATTTCCATTCTATGTTACCCTTTACTTTAATCTACTAAATGTAAGTATTGCTCTGCATACTCTACAATGTGTATTTAACGGTAATGACTAGAAGTTGCGTTACAGATGATTATTTTATACACATAACTTGATCGGTTTATAGGATTTGGTGCATTAGGGATTGGCTCTACTGATAACATTATCGCTTATGGTCAATGTATATGTATTTTTACTATAATTTGGGCTGCAACCAACACGTTGGCGATTAACGGTTGGTCTATAAAATCTGTGAAAGCTGCTCATCACAATTTCCCAGATCCAGAAGTGACGTCTTCAAATCGTCTTCTTTTGTCCCACCAACAGTCCAAAACTCAAAGACTCTTCATCTACTGTCGTAAACGACAAAGAGGAGCAGCAAATACTCACGTGTAAGAAGCTGGCTCCAGCAAATGTTTGACATGTTTGCATGAAAAATAACTGAAACCAAAAAAAATGGTTTGCAATTATTTTTTTTTATCTGGATGGACTAGTTGTTGCAGCTCTAACTATAACAATAAATGTAATTGCTGGAATATCCATTGACAAACTGTTGTAGATAAAATTATTCAAAAGAAATGTCTGCAAATGAAACGCCTGAGCAGTCGTTCACCACGTCTGTCACGTCTGTGCTAAAATAATGTGAACATTTGCCCGTTATCTTATATCAGTCCTTTTTATTTGTTTGGAACAGTGTCCTAATACACCCAGAGGTGTTACTGTATAAGGATTGTTATCACAGTATAAATAAATAGTAAGGAAAAATTGCTGGTCGACAAATGTATCTTGTCTCTCAGTCTAAATTGTCCCACGCTTCGATGCAGTGTTAAAGATTAATCTAACCAATATTATATAAAGCAATTAATATTAGCTTCACCTTGACCAGAAGTTGTATAAAATGTAGTATAAAAAATTGTATAACTCTTTTGCTTAAGAGCTACTTTAACGTTTTATGGGATGAGTTTATTTGTCTGATGATATATCTGTACAACTACAGACTACAACTAATGACTAATGAATTTTGTAGTAAGTCTGTAAAGTACAGATATTACAGATATTTGATTTGTAATCCTTGAAAACAGAAAAAAAAAACCACACAAAGTCATCACATGCGATGAACTAGAATCAACAAATATTCTGTTTCCTTGCTTAATGACTTAACAATTATTTATTTGACCCTTTTTGTGCTGTCGACAGGTTCTGGAAGCCGTCAGAAAGCATGGCGTAAGACTCACAACAGTTCTGACCACTCATCACCACTGGTAAGCTCCACCCTCGACAAACTAAAGCTAATCAGTCAAAACAGAAAGAAAGCCATTATATGCGCATGTACCTGTTCGCTGAATCGAGGAGTGGCAACAATACATTACTCATTCTCTCTCTTAAGGGATCATGCTGGTGGAAATGAGAAGATGTTGAGGCTAATGCCAGGACTGAAAGTCTATGGAGGAGACGACAGAGTTGATTGTATTACAAAGAAAGTTTCTCATTCCAGCACCTTCAAAGTGAGATCCTCAAACTTTGTGTTTTAAATTCAAAGTACGACCCACAAACGTCTCGTGTTTGCTCACTTGTGTCACTCTTTTACAGCTCGGATCACTGAATGTCAAATGTCTGTTTACTCCGTGCCACACGACCGGTCACATCTGCTACTTTGTGACAAAAGAAAACAGCACTGAGCCACCAGCTGTTTTCACAGGTAATCACGTCAAATACTGGAGATAATGAAGTCTCTGACTAAACACTTAAATCTGTAAAGCTTGATCAGCACTGAAGAGCCTCTCATGTGTGATCTTTAATGACCTATGGACGGTTGTCTTTGTCATGAAGGGGACACGCTGTTTGTTGCCGGTTGTGGTAAATTCTTCGAGGGAACCGCAGAACAGATGTACAGAGCACTGATAGAAATCCTGGGACGCCTTCCCCCTGAAACAGTAAATATGTGTACTCCATTTATAACGTATTAACAGAAAGTCTAAACGCAACACTGAAGATGTGACTCATTCCTGAAGTCATTTATAGAAGATTTAAGACTAAATCTAATTAAGATGAGAGGAAAAGTTTGCCTTTTTTAATCCTAAAAACAGCAAACATGAACATGAACCCTGTTGTGTTTGTCTTCAAGCGTGTTTACTGCGGTCATGAGTACACCGTCAGCAATCTGAAGTTTGCGCGTCATGTGGAACCGGACAATGAAGTCATTCAGAAGAAGCTGGCTTGGGCAAAGGTATGTTTGATTGACGTGTCGCATCCAGTCAAGTGATTAATCGTGGAAAAAAAAAAAAAAACTCTGTGTCTGTGTGTTTGTTTTTCTGAAGGAGAAATGCAGCAATGGAGAACCGACCATCCCGTCCACGTTGGCAGATGAATTCACATATAACCCCTTTATGAGAGTAAAGTATGTCAAGCTTGATTTATTGCGACTTCATATTCAGAAAATTGTTTAGAGCCAATTACTGTTAGCGCTGCTCATATTTTTTTTTTTTTTTATGTTTATTTTAGAGAGAAGTCCGTGCAAGACCACGTAAAGGAGTCCGACCCAATTGAAACCATGAGGAGTCTCCGGAAAGCAAAAGATGGCTTCCGGGTGCCCAAGGAGTGATGTCCTGTGCACTCATGTCAACTGCTTAGAAGACTGCAAGCTATCATTAGCATACTACAGAAATAATCAGCAAATCATCTTTGAAGTCACTTGAAATGCCAGTTAATCTACTACATTCACATTCACATTCATTCACTCAGTCCAGTCACACATTCAGATTCAGCTCTAATGTGGTTACACACGTATCCGTCATTATTTTAGTTGTATAGGGTCTGTTTGGATGATGTTTGCGTGACATTTTTAAGGAATATATGGCCATTAATTGAATGCTTTAATTGAAAAAATAGTTTGTTAATCTGTACATGGGAGTTTTAGAGTCTATTTAGTTTTAAGTTGTAATATATTCATGTACAAACTACTATTTCGCAAAGGGTTCGAATTCTAACAATACAGGGAACTGCTTGAATAACAAATGTTGGAAAATGCGTAAAGATTCTGTGAATTGATAAAGTAATTTCTGTAAAGATTCGTATCAATGGAATGTTTCTTCGTGACTTTTTTTCCATATTTGCTAGTTTGCTTTTTTCTCATGTAAAATTCAGCACAAGTGATTTTTATTGCTTCCTTTATTTAAACGCACTATGTGAGCAAAGCATTGTGTACTTATTTATGTGTCTGCACTAGATATTTGATATCCTGAATGCTCTTTTGCATGTAAAGTACAAGTTTACAAAGAATGTTGCATGATGTTCTTTGGAAGAAGAAATAAAACTTGCCTCTTAACATCAGTAGAAATAAATACTATGCTTTCACAATGTTCTTCAAATATCAAAAGTAAACATACACATTATGCAAAATGCTCCCAGTGAAACTTTTATATATAACTTGTGATATTATTGGATTACTATAATTGCTTTAACACAGTATTTTAGTGCAGCTGGTTGAGGTGGAACTAATTTGAAAGGCCTTGAAATACTTTAAAAGCCTCACAGTTTCTGTGTTATAATAATCATTGTCTGAAAATTTACCAACAACCACTGATGTCATGATTAAAAAGTGATTTTTTTTCTGTCATGTAGTGCAGTAGATGTTTATAGAAAAAGGCAAATAATGTACCTCCAAACTGTTTGTCTTCGAGTAAACATTATATTGCCAAATAATTATATTCACATCCTGATGTCATATACTTTAATTTAAAATACTTAATTATTAACCAATAATAAAATAGGAATAAGAATAAATATTTAATAAAACAACAAAGTAAGGCATGAATTAAGTCTTGTAAAGTTTTCATTTACAACAATCAGTAATTCTTGGAAAACATCACATGGAAAGACAGAGTTGAATTTTTCTGGGCTCCATTAAAATGCCTTGGCATTGGTGTTGACATGCAGGCTCGATGATGTCGCGATAACTTCCCGGTCCGAACGCAGAAATGTAGAATAAATATTTTCAGAGCGTCAGAACCGCACAAGGGAAAAACAAGCTGATAGGAACCATCTAATCTGAGGTAATCGTGTTTTTCTTAACGTGTGTGCATCGATTAATATGCCTCTGACGACTAACCTGCAGAACATGTTCGGTGTTCACACCAACAGAGCCAGAGGCGATTTTTAAAAACGTCCTGTTAACACAATTGCACCGAACAGCTGCGTGTTTCTATCAGCTAAATCAGCACAGCTGTATAGTGGTTAACAGCATCGGTGATATGTAACAACTGGTGCAGATGTTGATGTGAGTAATGGTGACTATAATTAAACTCTTCCTGTAGTGTGGCGCACTGTGCTACGCATGCGTCGGAGGGTGCCATGAAGGTAAAGGTGATCTCCATCCTGGAGGACAACTACATGTACCTGGTGATAGAGGAGCAGAGCAAACAGGCCATAGCTGTGGACCCTGCTGTACCACACCGGGTGAGACACGCACATACTCTGATTACAAGCTGGGCTTTGGTGTGATTTTCCTTTTCAAGTAACAAAATATAAAACATTATTAAGGATCAGTCAGAAAGGGGTGAGATAAAAAAAAAAAAAAACTAAAAAAAAACAAAAACAATTAAACTGTAAGAAAAAACCCCCGAAATAAACAAGAATTATATGTGAATAAAATGAATCCAAACAACAAAACAGTATAGTATCTTGACAGATACACCAATTATAGAAACAGAGATAAAATACCAAGACACGGGTAAAGTAAAACAGCGTGAATGTGCCGAACTTTATAAATACATATAATTAAATAAAAAAATCAATAAGGAATCGGATACAAGTATGCTATATGTATGATTATAATAACACCCTTCAGTCATTGAGCTTTAAATATGTGCAAAGGTGAATGTTTCATGGGACGTCTGTTAATTTTGGCACACGCTTATTTGTGTGATTGTATGTGTAAAACAAAACATATTATTTCTGATTTTCCTTATTGTTATTATAAGTATTTTTAAAAAAAAACAATTTTAGAGGGAGACATCATGATTTGTTTGCAGTACATGTTCTGCGAGATATCCGAGCTGTTGAATATTAAATAATCCGTCTTTGCTCACTCCGTCTTAGTCCTACCCTCAGGTTTTCAGAAACTACAGGTTAGAATTTTTGAATTGTTTTATTTAAAAATGTGAAGGAAAAGGGTCATTAAAGATGGGAACGGTCAATAGGTAAGAACAAGGGCAGAGAAACTAAATAAAATGATCAATATTTTACATGATATCATTATAAGTGAATGTTTTTTCATGATCTATTACACTGACTGTTATTTTCTTGAATGTTTGGGTGTAATTTAAATGATCTAATTATACATAATAGCCCAGTCATAAACTACCAACAATGATAAATATCAATATTTAATAGCCCCAAATGATGTAATGGAATTGCTTGTTTTGTCCCTTTGACAATCCAAAACTTAAAGATATTCAGTTTACTGTCACAAACAAAAGCAGCAAAATCCTCTACATTTAGAGGCTGACACCATGAATGTTTGACATTTTGCTTAAAAGTAATTCTAGCGATTAATCAATTAACAAACTAATGCTGATTATTCTTTGTTGTACTTACATTTTTTTTTTTATTTTTTTTTTTTACAGCTGCTAGAAATAGTGAAGAGAGAGGGCTTGTCTCTGACGGCTATCCTCACCACACACCATCACTGGTGAGACTGTCGGGCAGCCGTGACTCAGATCAGTAACACCAGAGCTTCAACGCGTAACCTGAACTAACCTGTCTTCTCTGATCAGGGACCACGCTCGGGGAAACGAGGCCCTGCTGAAGGAGGTTCCCGGGCTGAAGGTGTACGGGGGAGACGATCGGATCGGGGGTCTGACGGATAAAGTCACCAACAGCCAGGAACTCAAGGTGCCCACCACCAGTTATGATTACAACGTGTCACTGATAAGTACAGCTGTTTTTTCTCTGTCTCTTGATGGTGTGTTCTCTCCATTCTGCAGTTTAACTCCATCAATGTGAGGTGCCTCTTCACTCCCTGCCATACCTCTGGTCACATGTGCTACTTTGTGTGGGAGGATGAGTGCACTGACGCCCCTGCTGTGTTCACAGGTCTTTGTCTGTAAACATGAAGAGCTGGTGAACCAGTTGTAAAGTACAATCTTTCATACAGCTCATACCTGTGCAGTACACTCACTGTCATGTCACATGGCACCAATTATACACATAATGACGTCATTCTGAGTGGCTAGAGATATGAGTCCTTGTTGACCCGCACATTGTGCATTGTTCTTGTTGTGTGGGATGACGAAGACTGACCATTGCCTCCACTTTTCCTTGATTTTGTTTCTCAGGGGACACGTTGTTCATTGGTGGGTGCGGGCGGTTTCTGGAGGGCACGGCAGAGCAGATGTACCACAATCTCACCCAGGTGCTGGGCTCCCTACCTCAAGACACGGTGAGTGGGAATAAAGAGACATTTGTCGTAGCCCTCACAGGGTTAACAGCAGCTGGCATGACCTCAGATGCGAGCTGGTGTAAGACTGAGTCACTGCGATGAGCAAGCACACGCACAATGAAGGGATTGAGTGCGGCACGGCTCTCTTCTCCCTCCTTATTGTACAAAAAAATCGCAAAAAATGGCGCAAAGCCCAGAATGACCAAGAAACTCAAACTCGACCGCTGTGTTTCTGTGCGAGCTGGCGAGGTTAAATCATGCTCTGTTCGTCCATAGAAGGTGTTCTGCGGACATGAGTACACCATTAAGAACCTGAAGTTTGCCATGCTGGTGGAGCCCGAGAATGAAAAGGTTAAGGAAATGCTGAGCTGGGCCAGGGTGAGCAACACAAGGAAAACTGCTTCGAGAAAAAAGCTGGAAACGTTCTCTGTTATTGTCAACCAAAGACCACAACCTAGTTTGTTCACACCAAATCTTTGAATACTTAAAAGAAATATTTATTTTGCTGAATTGACTGACAGGCTTTGTGTCTGCAGGCCAGAGATGACGACGATAAACCCACAGTGCCATCCACCTTAATAGAGGAGTTTGAATACAACCCTTTTCTCCGCCTCTCGTGAGTTTGGATATTTATAACACAGCGCAGTTGAATGTGTGTGACGTTTTCAGTCTGGTTACGGTTTTACTTCGTCTCGATCATTTATCTGTCTCTCTAACCCTCCTTCTCTACTGCAGGGAGGAGGGAGTACAAAAGTTCACGGGGAAGACGGACCCTGTAGAGGTGCTGAGGGCCCTGCGGAAGGAGAAGGACAAATTCAAGAAGCCCAAGGAGAGGCTTCCTCCCCACGCCATGCTGGCTCTGGAATGGGGGCTTCTCCGACCCTGACGTCCAGCTTCAGAGCGCTGAACATGTGACACACTCAACCATCAGGGAGGAAATCACTGAATGCAGCAAGACACAAGACTGTAGAGTGTTTGTTGCTTTAACATTACATTTAATCAAGTTACGCCGCCGCCCCCCCCCCCATGTGTGTTGTTTTTAGTAATTATGCAACGATGTCGGCACAGAGAGGCCAGTGTAAAGCTGTTCTCTATTTAATAATTCTAAAATTAATTTGACGGCTGGTCGCCCCAGTCCCTCAGGCACAAACTAACCGTGCCAGCTAACTTCTGTGAATATAAACTGCTGAGATTTTATGTTTTATTTGTATTTATTGCTTTAAAGAACTGGTTTTGGGAGGAAAATAATTAATTCGTATAAGACTGTTTCATTTCCTTGACAAACACGTTGATCTCTGTATAGATGTTTATTTTCTGTCTTTTAACCTTGTGACTCCCAGCGCTTTTTACTTCAAGTTAACCCTCTTTTTTTTAACACTTTTACAATTGATTTACTCTTAACATATTAAGTTACTGTTTCTGTACTTTAAACTGCACCTTATGCAAAGCACTTCAGAACAGGAGTCTGATGTGTTGCACTTTAATGTACAACAAGGGTGGAAGAAAAATGCAAACGTGTACGTAACTATGATGGTAAATTGCTGCTTTTCATCTTAAAGTTTACATCCTCACTTTGTAAGAGCTTATAACTGTACACCAGAGTCAAGATGCTCAATAAAACATATCAGTATGAATCAATCATCTGGCGGACATATTCTTCACAACTTATGAAACAAACAGTTATAATTAAATAATGTCTTTATTTTTCTCTCTCTATATATAATCACAAGGTTAAATAAACAAGGAATGATTACATTTTGCGTTGTGCTATTTCAGCTCACATTTTCAAACTGTAACAGGTCCCGTACACATGATTTGTTTGCTGTTCATGCATGTGACAGAACGATCAGTAGCGGAAGTGGAAGTTTTTTGACCGTATTAGTTTGGTTTGACTTCAGCATTGTGTCTTTTATCTACAGCTTGCCAGGCACACAACTTTAAATGAAAAGTGGTTTAAAAAGGTTGTTGGCACTCATCAAACCTTCTTTATATTCGACTTAACGCTTCTGCAGAGAGACAGAAATAGTCACATACTGTATATTTGGACGGTTCACTCATCAATGCCTGAAAAACACTTGTGCAAAAGTAAAATTCTGCTAAAACATCCCGTCTGCTGATCGTGGATTGCGGCAAAGGGCATTATTCACCACTTCATAACCAGTCCGTTGGTCATCTTCTCCACAGTGTGGTACTGCGTGTGCAGCAGCTCTTTGGCTCTCTCCTCCCCGACGCTGTGAAGCCACGACTGGTACAGCTCGGCCACACGAGCGTCGTCCTCTGGCGATAGGGGGCGCTCTGCCTTGTAGAGCTCCTCAACCTTCTGGAGAAGCTCCTTCGGGTTCTGACCAGGTGAAGGCTTCAGCTGTCCACCACCATTTAGACAGCCTGAACGTTGATAAAGAGATGCGAAAAGATGCGAATTAACACAGTTTTTTTGAGCGTCAATAGCATTACATTTCTCTATCTCTGGTGTGGCAAACATGCTGTACCAATGGAGAAAAAGTGCTATGGCACACACAAAGAAACACATTATGAACTTTTTTACATACACATATTGAACTTTACCTGATGGACAGGCCATAACTTCCACAAAGTGGTATGGCGACTTCCCCCTCTTGAGCTTCTGCACCAGGTTCTGGATGTTGCGGAAGCCGTATGTGGACGCAAAGCACAGCACGGTTACTCCGTCTTTCTCTAGAGTCGTTTCCTGGAAGTCTTTATTCCTGTAGTGGGCGGATTGTTGCAGACATTTTATATGAGGTTTAAGAGAAGTAAGCTGGCACAATTAAGTCTTTTGCATTTTGGCCCTGCACGCTTAAAGCAACAGTTAATGAGCTGAGATCCAGGTTGAGTGACATTATAATTCAACATGAGCTACAAGGAGAGCTATTCGGAAATCATTTAACTAAATTGAATGAAAAGGAACTGTTCTTCAGGTCTGACTCTTCCAGAAGGCATAATGAGCACAAAGCAGTTTAGCTTCTTAAAGGGACAGCTCACCCTTCAAATCAATAATACATATTGTTCCTCGTATCTGTAGTGCTAATCCATCTGGATCGTTTTGGAGATGCCAGCCTTAAAGGTGTCTGCCTTCTCTCTGTTATAATGGAACTAGATGGCATTTGGCTTGTTGCATTCAGTTAATTAGCTTAGTTAGAACCATTGCGGTTAAGTTTTTAATTAGTATTTTTTGGGCGCTTTATTATCCTCGAGAGAAGACAGACATCCCAACAGCCAATACTTTCAAATCCTGGCCACTCACACAAACACTCTAGATGGACACATAGCACTACTGGTAAGAGGAAAAATATGCATTTGTGATTTTTGAGTGAACTATCCCTTTAAAGCTGCTAGACACACTCACCTGAGAGTCTTGTAGGTGAGTTCCTTCACCTCCTCTCCAAACAGCTGCCTGGCAGCATAGGTAAACACGTGATGGAGGTAACCCCCTGACCCGCTCCCAGCATGGCTCAAGAACTCACCCCCACTCACACTGCTGAACCTGGGTCAAGAATAATATACAGTCTCTGAGCCCATTCTGGAAATGTATGCCAGGGCTTTTTCTTAAAGAGCACAGAGCTTACATTTCATCAAGGGGTGCAGGTTCCACATCGCTCAGAGAAACATTTTTCTCCTCCAGCATTTTCTGGACCTCTCCTGTATGAAACAGTGAGAAGTATAATTGAGAATATACTCCACATTCATAAACAAAAAGAGCATTGTAAGAGTAGTTACTGTGCCTGAGGTGATGACGCAGTCCACTTCTCGAGTCTCAGCTTGGTTCAGGTAGAAGTCTGACCTCGAGGCTTCGAGTTTCTTGTCAAAGCAGGGCATCACCGCCACATGATAGATCTGCTGCGGACTGAGCCCCTGACAATTCACAATAACACAGCTCAATGGCAGCTCACCATTCTCTCTGTTTTGATAACTACACATCAACTCACATCTGAGCAGTCAACATCAGGAGGGGGTATGTTTTATATCTTTGAAATTATAATAACAATTGATGACAGGCCACAATGCTGCTATTAAGATGTAAACTCTAGGAGGACATTATAAAAAGGGAAATACCTTTAACCCATGAGGTGGATCGCACTGTTTGACTGCAATATCTGACATGCAGGTGTTCCTGTACCTGTTTTTCAGCAAAGTATCCTTTAACCAGAGAACCCATCATCTGCTGGGGGGAGCGAGTGGTACTGATGTATGGAAGAATGAACTCCCCGTGGGTCTTCTCTGCATAGCAAATCCAACCTGAACAAACACACACACACACAATTTAGGCTAATGATATTCTACATTTACAATACATTAATCCATGGACTTTCACAGTATAAGAATACAAATATGTCTGTCTACGATTAAAACATTGAAAGCTTGTTATTTATGAAAACTGATTATAATGAATTTATATTTAGCATAAAAAGTGGTCAATAAAATAAGACTGTTCTCATTCTTTAGTAGTTAGATTGTTCATTAGAGGTTTTTTTGTTTTATTTAGACAGTGGACAGTAAACAGCTGACAGGATACTGGGAAACACAAGGAGTACCTGGACAGGCCGATGTCAGCATGGGCAGACACTTGCTGTCCTGCTCCTTCCTCTGGAAACGCTCCACAAACTCCCTCTGGCTCTCCAGCAGGCTGAAGGTCCGACTAAAGCTCGTTTCAAACACATGATGAACCCCTGTGACAATGATAACAACCTTCAGATTCAGAAGTGACTCCATCTACCTCAATAAATCTCTCCTTTCCACTTCCTGTTTTCCTTTATAAAGCCGAAAAGTCATTTTTACACTCACCAAGGCCTTTGAAGAAAGATGTAAGCCTCTTGCCTGCTTCTGTGCTGCTGAGGTCATACCGTGCAGCGAGGGAGGCTCTGGACTGCGGTGACACTGACACCACCACCACCTTCTGCTCTGTCGCACCAGCCTGTAGAGCCCAAATGATTCCCAGGTGAACACACAAGGTCCGATAAAGCAATCGTGACCGGAAACTGTTATTCGTGTCTACCTTGTTGCTGTGCAGCACTTTAAAGAGCTCCTCGTGGCTCTGCTGCGTGATGAGGACGCTCTCAGCCGAAGTGATACAGCCGCTGCAGGCCAGACAGTCATTCAGCGTGATCTTTGCTTTCTGCAGCTTCTGCTTTCCACCATCCTGCAAACACATGGCACATTAAATCAAGGTAAAGAGCAGAAAAGTACTTTGGTTTTTCTCTTACACACAGGTCTCGATCAAGCCTTTACACCCACCTGGTTGACTTGGACGTAACTGCCATCGTCTTCTATTTGAATTTTGGCCACAGATATGCCTTGTTTCTTCTCTACTTTGACAGGTTTGACACATTCCTGCAAAACAGAAACCACACGTGAAAAAAAAAAACTAACTAGGAGATAAATACAGCAAATTTGTGACAACATCCAAAGGCAGCTGACAGAACTAAGTAAGACCAACAAAGTAAGATACAAGACAAGAGTCATTGTTAGAGGTCAGCACTAGGGTCATAGACAGACCCCATGTCTTTAGCCAGCCTCGACAGCCATAGAAGATTTGTTTTCTTTAAATATCTCAAAGATAACTTGAGATGACTAAATTACTCATGGCAAGAAAGAACTGAGACGCACATTAATATCATTCAGTGCATAGATCTATATCTATAACTAAAGTGGCTAAATGGACATTAAACTTGGACAATAAAGACAATAATTCAAGCTGCAATATCACTATGTCTTTTGAGGTCAAGTATAGCTTGACCACATCCACTAGTACCAAGTCATTGCCATACACAACGCTGCCTCTATTTCATCACAGTTACATCATTGCTAACATTAGCAGCGAGCTAACTGCTAACCACGCATTTAATAATTTGGACATTTTAGCGGGTTTAACGATTAATACCACTTCAACCAATTACAAAACAGAGCACTGTGCTAAGATTACTGAAGATACATTCATGGTTTCGGTTTTTTTTGTGTGTGTGTGTGTTGTTCGCTCTCACAACAGCACACAGAGGAAACAGCTAATAGTAAGTGAGCATGTTAGCTTTCAGGACGTTTTCGCCATTCGTTTATTTTTACGTGCGAAGTGAATAATAAGCGAACGCTATGTCATCATGAAACAAATCGGATGCTATAACGTGTTATAATAGTTTCGCTACCTGTGAGGGGGTGATAAAATCATCGAGATCTGTCAACTGCAGCACACCGCTGAAGTGAGAAGCCATATTTACTGCCGTAAAGTGTTTGTTGTTTACTCTTGTGTCGTGAATAGCTCCTCTTGAATTCAGCAGAGACAGACCTCCCTATCAACCAGGTGTTACTGTGCTAATCTGTAATCTCTTTCAGTATGGATGTGTATGTTTTGTACGTACTATAATCTCACAATATGGCGAATACACAGGCTCAGAATCTTAAAATTCTGATATAAGTCATATTCACTTCAAGTAAAGTGGAATAAACTGTCAGGTAGTGGGAGAAAGAGGTCACGTCAGGTCAGAAATAAACTAATACTCTAGGTATAACATTTTATCTATGAAATATAAGACTTACAATAATAATTATTATTAACTTATTTCATACTTTATGCAGCTTCACCCACTCACCCTTTTCAAACTGGGACTAGTTTTACTTTTAAAGTGTCAGTAAGCTACTCTATGTAAACTTTGTCCCTCTTTTAAATGTTTTGTTTATTTTTTTTTAAGTAAATCATACTTACTAAATTGCAGCAAGAAATCAATGAAGAAGAAGAATTTAATTGTACCATTTCTATAGTACAGCCTCTTGTTTTTCAGCTCGAGTGACCTTGCAAGACAAAATACAGTATTAACATTAAATAGATTTTTGTAACTGATATGTCAACTTAGCCTTCTGTGTTTTGATAAATCATGTGTCCTTGTCATTGAATACATGACCATTTGGGGAGCCTTTTTGAGGAGGAAAATGGACTATGGGCCCCTGTTCTCCCCAAGATATGTCACTGCATGACATCAAGAGTTTGCTACGTCTGTCCTCTACTGATAACGACTTATCTTTTTATGGTTGGTTGTTTGCTTTATGGCCTTTCATGTCTTTATTAAAAGGGCTGCACTGAGATGGGGGGGCAGAGGTCTGACTTGAACCTAGGGCTGCTGCAGCAAGGACAAATGCCCCTGATAACAACTTATCAGCTGCAAATGCATCTGTTTTAAATAAATATACTATTGTCCAAACACAATACAATAAAATACCGCAAATCATTTCTCATGGAGAAGCAGGTAGGAAGCGGACACAGTTTTGATACTCCCTCTCCTTAATAGGTGAAAGAACACAACAGAGAAGCTTACACCAATCATATTATAATGACAACCCTTGATTTAGCAGAAATTACCATAAAAACAGACCCTAAAAAAAATTGTTGTCAGACCAGAAGAAGCTGTGATGGCTTGAAGGATATGCACATTGAAAGCCATTTATTTATAGACCTTCAAGTGTTGTGATGTGAGTTAGAAAGAGTGTAGGAATTCTCCCTTATGCCCTGTTGCCCTCGAATGTGTCCCAAAGCTGCTCCACCTTTTCCATGGACAATCTAGGTATGGATTACCTGAATAAAATAGATTGATTGATCAATCTGAAGTTGTTCTGTCACTATTATACTAATTTATTTAACTACTGCATGCTGCTGCACATACAGATAATGTATTATTAATAAATTAATATGAATAATGATTATGTTTTGGCCGTGAGAGCAAATTAAACATGAACAAATTGTGAATACATTCTTTCTAATAACAAAAATGGATGAATGGAGGCCATCTATATGATTTAGATCTAAAAAATATATATATTTTAGACCGATTTTTCAACATTTCAATAATAGATTTTACACAGGATTCAGCATATTTTTTATTTTCCCCTACTCATCAATGAAAACACATACGCACGCGCCCTTTTGTTGTTATGACTACGGGGTCGTAAATCCGCCATGTTTGCTCTCCTTGTAGCAGCGTTGCGACAGAGACGGAGAATTCGAACGACATGAATGTAGAAAATAATCATACGGCAGAAACAGAGAGGGAGCAAACGAAGAACGGCAACGAGACAATCACCATTCAGACAACGTTAGGAGACGAAGGTAAGTCCTCCTCCGAGCTGAAACAACCATGAAACATTTATCTAACATTGTGTTTGGGCCTAGCTAACTTCCTCCATCGTGAAATGTTGCTAGCGGCTAGCTGCCGTTAGCAACAACATTAGCTAGTTTGCCTCCCCGCCGTAGCTTTGCTCAGATTAGAAGTCCAGCCCCGGTCAGCAGTTTTTACAGAAGTTGACACAAGCTAGGTGGTACCCGAGCAGCGCTGTGGCTTCGTGAAGTTGTCTCACGCTGATATGTGTTGTTCAGATGAAGATGTGCACAAGTGTGGACGCTGTCAGACCGAGTTCTCCACGCTGGAGGCTTTCATCCAGCACAAGTTGCAACAGAGCTGCAGACGCGTGGAGGCACGGGAGGCGAGCGGCGAGGACGCCAGTCAAGAGGTACCAACTGGGATGATTCGTGGGTTTATATCCACTAACTACAATAAACACCAGAGGCAGAAAAACTGAATGGTGATTTCTACGTTTTTACAGGTTATTGCAGCCAATGAGAGTTCTTCAGAGGTGAAAACAGTTGCAGGAGCAGCCTCAGATGAGCCCGAGAAGAACTGTAATGGTGGGTCAACACTAGGACTGTAACTCACTACTTATCATCAGTTAACTTGCTACCCTTTTTCCTAATTTCTATTATTTTTAGCTTATAAAATAGGGAAAATGGTGATAAGGTGACCATCAATCCTAACCCCAGACATTTCAGATTACTGTCATATCTGTCACAGAAGGGAATAAAATCCATGCATCTCATCTTGATAAAGGTTAAAAGCTGAACATCTGCTTGAGCTTTTCTCAACAGAGTTTCAACCTGTGAATTGAATCTTTAATCTGCAGGGGGCTTGAATTGTAATGTTGTTTGTTTTTCTTACAGACCGAAGCAGTGCTCCGTTGGGTCGAGGTCGCAGGAAGAAAATCGTTTCACTTAAAGTCACCAATCAGTCAGATGGGACTGCTGAACGATCCACATCTCAAAGTGTTGTCAGTGACAGGCATGTTTACGAAGTCAACCAGGATGGACGCTACATTTGCCAACTTTGTGACAAGACATTTAAAACAGTGAGTGTCACATTTCATTTGTGTGTGCCTCTTGTATCGAGAAATGAATTTATATTTTCCTCTAAGGGTACCTGAGATGATTGAGTGTTTATCCAAACTATGTGCAGAGTTTTGTCTTTTTTAACATGTTTTTTTCACCCAACAGACCAACATCTTAAGGACTCACATGAAAACTCACAGTGACCAGAAGAACTTCTCATGTGACCTCTGTGGGACCTCCTTTCGCACAAAAGGCTCCCTGATTCGTCACAATCGTCGTCACACTGGTACGGACAGTAAAGTAGTACTGTTTTTGTATTAAAGTGACGTCCTCTCATAAGTTTTTTCCGATAGTCACACTGTTGTCTTCCTGTTGTCTTGCAGATGAGCGGCCATATCGCTGTAACCTATGTGGCCAGTCCTTCAGAGAGTCAGGTGCCCTCACCAGACACCTTAAGGCCCTCACACCCTGCACAGAAAAGATCCGCTTTGTTCAGTACAAGGAGATCTTGGTCAGCAAAGATGGAGTACAAAAAGGTCAGATTTATACCGCATGAGCCAAGTGTGTGAATGTTGAAGAGTGCACAATCTATTCAAAGCAAAGCAGTTATTGATTGAATACTTCAGAATTTTAAAATGTTGACTATGTAGTACTGGATCTGAAAGTAGATTTAGAATAGCTAAGGAAGTGAGAGTCCGTTGAGGAACTGACAGGTCTGTATGAACTGTCAAGGAGTTGAAGATAACCGTGCTGCAGTGGTCGGACATCAAGAGGTGGTGGTTGTTGAGCAACAGCCAGAGGAGGAGGAGGAGGAGGAGGAAGAGGAGCAAGAGGAGGAGGAGATGGTCGAGGCTCAGACTGCTGTCGTCAGTGTGGTTGAAGCTGGTTCCCAAGAGGTCCTCCATCAAGTCCACTTCACCATGGAGGTGGATGGAACAACGCAGGAGCAACAGGCGAGTGGAGGAAGGGTGCACATTTGGCCAAAAGTCCTACTAAACACACATTCTTTGACAGTGCTTTTTAGTACCATTTTTGCAATGATAAAGAAAAAGGTGAGACATAAAGATTTTATACTCTTTCATGAACTGTTATCTTGACTTGTTGCTCTTCCTCTGGCCAGGTGGTGGTAGAGCAGTCTCAGGCGGAGGCCTTGGCTGCTGCAGCAGCAGCAGGCGACAGCCTCATCTGCCAAGCTATCATCAACTCTGGCATCGCCCTGGGGACGGAAGAAGCTGTGGTTGAGGAGACCTCGCAGGCAACCGAGGAGATGGATAAAGTGGATTCTGACTCTCCTGATGCCGATGAGGGTGTCACTGAGATCCATGTTAAAGAAGAGTTTGTGGAGGTGGAGATGGAGGCAGAGGTAAGGAGGAAACTGTTATATGCAATATGTTGCACTGTGTTTGAAGACATGTCTTGCATTGCTAACTTTCTATATTTTATATTTCATATTGATTGATATTTTCTACATCAGTTTGTCCTTTTTTGGCTTTAACTTTACAGGTATGAGATCTAGTATCTGATTTCAATGATAAGTCATTATACCGTCGTTTGTCCCCAATATAAGAGAAACTAAATCGTCAATTTTTATTTAAATCTATCACAAAAACTTTCAATTAATTTTTTCCAAATAACTCCTGACAGTTTTTGCATTGTGCGTATGAATGACTATAACACTGAAAACCAAGCCATTTCCCTGCTGTGTTCTTGCTTGAGACTTAAGGCTGCTGGACCTGAGCTGCAGAGAACAGAGCAAACAATGCTTCTGCAAACATTTCTATCCTCTGCTGCTGGTTTCATTCAGCATCCGGGAGGAGTGTTTTATTCATATTTTGATTTGCTCAATCAATCAGTCAATCATGAGAACTGATGGAGGAGACACTAACCTGATCATTTCTGGAAAACATTTGAATTTGTTCTCAGCAACACTGGGTGTAGGTTTGGTTTTGCAGTTATTATTTTCTAGTGTTTCATGTCTGCTTTTGTTTGTCTTACAGGAAGAAGGTGATGGAGACAATCAGACAACCTCAAAACTGCACACATGTCCACACTGTAATCGCTCCTTCAAGGGACTGAATTATTTCCGCTTTCATGTCAAGGGCCATTTGGGTGAGTCCGTAACTATTGATGATGATTCACAGCATCATTGTATGCTGCCACCTTAAGATCATTTCAATCAACGATTGCCAAAACGTGAAATCAGTCCAACATTTGCCCCTTTTAGGAAATATATTTGAATTTTAGCAACTTAATGAGCCTTTTGTTTGACACATATTCAATTTTCTCTGTGGATTCTTTCTCTTGATGCAGGTTACAAGCCTTTTAAGTGCACACTGTGCCATAAAGAGTTTCTGACTGGTTACCTGCTGAAGAAACACATGGAGGTCCATGTCAGTGAGAGGAGGTACAAGTGCGGTGAGTGTGGCAAGCTGTACAAAACCATCGGGCATGTACGTGAGCACATGAGGGCCCACTCGGATGAAAGACCCTACCACTGTGCGAGGTGCAACAAAGGGTACAAGACCAAGGTGATTTTTTAGATATAAGTCCCTGTGCTGATGTGAACTGGGTGATAAAAAGGCATTTTGTGCAATCTCTAAGTTATCTCTTTGTCGTGCTCAGAATGCCTTGCAGGTGCATCAGCGGACACACGGTGATGAGAAGCCCTATGTGTGCGAGTTCTGCTTGAGGGGGTTCAGGGAGAAAGGTTCTCTGGTGCGACATATCCGCCATCATACCGGAGAGAAGCCCTTCAAGTGCCCAAAATGCAAAAGAGGGTTTGCTGAGCACGGGACTCTCAATCGGCACATGCGCGCTAAAGGTCAGTCTTAAGTGTGATCAGTGGACGGCAAAACTTAGAGAAAACAAGTGTTAGCACACAGAACTAATGGCCAAACCTGTGATCTGCACCAGGAGGCTGCCACAAGGACGATTCTGGTGAGCAACAGGGCGCGGTAACAGAGGAACAGGCATCAGCAGACAGCCTTGCTACAGCAGCCATCATCTCAGAGGATCCTCACGCTGTCCTGGTGGAGTTCTCCTCAGTGGTGGCAGACACACAGGAGTACATCATCAAGGTGAGCCTTATGGAAGCGGTGTTAAGAGGTACATGTTCACAGACAGTTTTGATTTTGAGGGCCCTATATGGGTAAATCATCAGTGTCACAGCAGTTGTTTTCTTTCTTTTACTGGAGAAACATTTAAGCAGTTGTGGTCCTTCAAAACACAAGACCACTTCTGTACCCCTGGATTCATGTTTAGATTAAAAAAGTCTCTAGAAGCTGCTGTAAGACGTTAGAGTAGGAACTGAATTTGCATGAATTTCTTGCTCTTGCATTTGTTTTATTTCAGATACAAAAAAAAGAAAACAGGAGCTAGGAACAAAGCTCTTAAAGAAAAACACCTCTCCCTGCAAAGATAAATGGTCCAAAAATACATCTGATCGCTGTGTAGGTCTGATCTATGGCTGCAGGAAACAATAGTGTTGGAGCTATCGATCGTTATGTGGCTCAACCAATTACTAACTCTGAAGCCTCACATCATACTGTGTGCTATTGACGACTAATTGACTGAGGATGAGACTAGAATTTATGGGCACCCTTATAGTCATCTATTTTGAAGGACTTCAGGACCAATGATTTGGTTTGAGACATAACATGTCTTAAGCACAGAAAAACTAAACTTCTACATAAACAGACATGAACAATGTCTTCACCACATATCATAGACAAATGCTTATTTTCTCCTTTATTGTAAGATAATTGAACATGCTGTTTTAATCTGCTGCTTCTCTCATATCCTCTAGACTCAAATGGAGGAGGACGTGCAGGAAGAACAGGTTACACTCATTCAAGACAGCCAAAACGAGGTCAGTACACACCTGAGACCATCTGTATATTCTAAAGCAGTTGCCGAGTGTGAGAATCTGGGTTGATAATGATTCACCAAAGCATCTAATAAGAGTTGTCAATTGGATTTACTTAATCTTCTAATTCCACCTCCACCTTTTTGAATCAAACCTCTCTCCTGCAGATGGGAAACCACATCATGAAAGTCGTGCAGCGAATCGTCAGCCAGTCGCACGGCGCCGGCGGAAGCGGCAGCCGCCAGATCATCGTGCGCAACGTGGCAGTGAACGAAGAGGGCGCGTCCATCTCCGACTGCGGCGACACCATCACCATCGCTACGCCCGAGAGCCTGACGGAGCAGGTGGCCATGACGCTGGCCTCCGCCATCAGCGACGGCACGCTGCTGGCCACGGCGGGGACCGTGGAGACGCCGGAAGGGACTGTTACTATTACCACAGAGGAGGCAGTGGAGGAGGGAATACAGGTGGTGCAGCAACAAGAGGAGTATGTCATCACCTCCCCAGAGGAGGTGGAGATTCAGACTGTTATCGTATGATGAAAGAGAACACTATGGACTGTGGCTCGACTTAACCTGTGTAGCCAACTATTGTAGAGGTTGTACGAGCTTCATGTGGACATTTGATTACAAAACAAAGGCCAAAGTGTTAATAAGGTTTATAGTTACAGAAACTGAACAACTACAAAGAAATGTGTGTGCGTGTGAAGCTTAAAAGAATGAGTGTTTAGGAGGACTTGCCCTATCATGGGTTTAATTTTTGTGGATTGATTTACTAAAATTAACCTCTGCTAGCTAATTTCTGAACTTTTTGGTGCATTCAACTTAGAGTTGCAATATGTAAGATATGGCCAGAATTTTAGTTTAAACTGATCAACAAATCAACTAAAATGATCAACACAGTCTGAAAAAAGTAAGTTTGTCAAATGCGTCTATGTATGGTTTTTCAGCGATGTCTACTGAAGTTAGCGTGCTAGCCACTTTTTTTAGTTCAATAAATTAACAAAATACATTCTGAAATGTGAGGAAATATTTTTACACTTATGTTGCTGATTACACAGAAAAATAGAGCTGCACTCCTGTGGATACTCAGGTCAGCTAAGGGTCACTAGCTGCACAGCTAACGAAGCTAACTAGCTAATGGTAGCTAGTAGCTACAGATAGCTAGATCAAAGAAAATATCAGTTTGTTGTTCCGTTGATATGCTGCCCCCAATTTGTTTGCAGTGACCTTCGACAGTTTGCCAATTCTTACACATTGCACCTTTTTTGAGATAATAATGAACTAGATTAATTTTCTAAGGTTTTTCATTTTAAAGGTCTGAACAGATGCTTATTTCTTCATCTTGTACAAGCTGAACTTGTCTTTGCTTTTTTATCAGTCGAAGCCTGGTCTCTTCTTCTTCACTGCTTTTCTTTTACTGCCTAAAAGGACGTCAGTTAATTGCAGTTTCCACTTTTGCTGTCTGATGTCGTCTCCCCTCTGAAATGTGATGCCATTTAAAGACTGACCTGTCGTGTGTGTGTGGTGTGTGGTGTGTGTGTGCGTGTGTGTGTGTGTGTGTATGAGTGCATGGCACAGTGTTGCTCTCCTGAGCTGGTCAGTCTGAATGCATCTTTAAGCATGACGGATACACCCGATGTTAAAAATGTGTTCAGTTTACAGAAGCAGAGTTTGCATCAAATAAATGATATATTCTTATACAGGTGGCTCCCATGTACCTTTGTTGGTATCCTGTTTTTTATAATTGAGAATGGTGACCTTCAGTGTGTGATTAAGATGTGCATTTGTTGAAGGCGAGAGGAAGCGTAGAACTGTGTCACGGTCGACCCCCGACTGAGAGCACGTTTTAATCCAGCAAACTCTAACATGAACCTACTTTTTCTAAAACAGTATCTGAGAGACTTTCAAGATGGGATACTTTCAACCTCTCGCACTGTTACAGAAATACATACCTATGGCCTTGTGGTATCTGTTTTTTCGGTCATATCGCCAGAATAAATGTTTGCTGTGTACATTTCTGCCAATCCACAGATAAGTTTAAAGTTTCCTTATTTTACAACTTTATATTAAGGTTTTCTATTTCTCCCCTGTCGCGACACTGTGCTTATGCTCTGCTTAAGCGTCAGCACAATAACCACTTGGTCGGGGTTAGAAAAACACCATGGTTTGGTTTAAAATACCTGTTTTGGTCACCACGATCACAGATGTAGGTGATCCTACTCCCCTCGAAAAACACCTGTTTTTGAAATGCGATCGGCTGTTGGCTTGTAAATCACCATCCCCATTCTGTCCTCCTCCTGATGTGAAAGGTGTCTGATAAGTATATAATGTGTACGACGTTTGGTACAAATGTCGACCTTGGAGGTATCTGTGGTTTGCAGAAACATTTGCTGCTAACATTACGTCCTGGTGACAATGAGCCGGGTTGTTTAAACATTCATAGTTGTGTTGTGTAATGTCATACCTTTTTTGCTATACTGTATTCACGTATTAATGATTTTTTTCATTGGTTGGATCAATCTGTCAGTTATTTTCCCAAACAATCGATGTGTTGTTTGCTGTATAAAGTGTCAGAAAATGGTGGAAAATGTTGAAAGGTATAAAATGTGAAATGTCCACAACCCAAAGATTCAGATTCAGTTCACTGTCAAGTAAAATACTTGCTTTAAGAAGCTGGAATCAAAGACTTCTTCTAAAAACAATAAACTACAGTTATCTAAATAGCTGACAAATGACTTAATATTTGACAAATGATCGATTGATTGTTGCAGCTTTCATTATTATTCCAGTGTTTCGGTCTTATTTCATTTTCTTTTCCTTGTTTTTCTTTTTTTTTTTTTAGAAGTGTGTGGCAGTAGTGTGAATGTCATCCACTGTCTCATCATGGGAATACCAGTTGCTCTGAAAGCACACACACCTGCCAGGTAAAACACAGCATCCACCGCTCCAGCTCCCTCTGGGACTCGTGAACACCACGAGGCTCGTTCTGACCGACACGCTGAGGAACTGAGCCAGGCTGTTTGTCTTGTGTTACCCTGGTATTTGCAATCCTCTGCTAATTTCCCCAATATCTGGCTTAGCTGAAATACGGCTGCATTTGATGTAACCTTGAGCATATCTGCAGGCTCCATCTCTGTAACTGGTGCTCCAGTACTGAGGTTAACACAGCCGCTATAATCAGAGAAGTGTCCCTGGCTGGTACATCGCACAGTTTCTGGGTCAGTCCCCAGCCCTCTGAGAGGGGCCCCATCTACATGAGCAACCGAGGAAGACAGAGAGTGAGGGTGGGAGAGAGAGAGGGAGTGGGAAAGGTATTTATAGAAAAATGGGGCTTCGCAGTACCTTTTCTTGCAAAGAACCATTTCAGGACCAAGTGAGCGTGTCCCAGTTTTATGGTAGTCGCTCAGCCATAGGGTCTGGACTGAGGCTGAGGCTGGACCGCCTCACCCAGGATGGAGAGCCTGACGTTCAGACGCTCTCCCCTTTCCTCCGGCCTTCCTCTCCTCGGCTCCGGACCGCTTGTTCTCTGATTGAGAAAAGGAGGCGTCCAGAAAGCCCGCAAATGTGACCTTTCGGGTGCACTTGATTTGGCTAGCTGGGTAGAGGCTTTTGGAGGCAGTGAGCTCAGGTGAGGAGCAGCGCGAGGGTGTCAGAGGACACTCCGTGGCTGCGTCGACCTCCAGACCGGGGGTGAAGGGAGGCTGGCTGGAACGTGCCCTGCCGCAAGCCGGGCAAGGATGAGGCGTTTCCTGAGCAGAAAGGGCCGCTTCTCCCTGCGCCAGAGCAAGTCTGGAACCCGGAGCGCCTCCAAAGATTTCTGTAAGTTTCTAAATCATAGCTTTTTTTTTTTTACATGAAATGTTTCATCTGCTGGAGGTGAGGTGAGGAGGAGAGCGAAAAAGGAGCTGAGATGGTGTATCCGGGGCTCAGGCTGGAGAGAATGGGACAAGTCTTGACGGGTGGGAAGACAAGATTACGATCCCCGGCTCTGTGTCAGTGATTTCCCAATCTATTTTAGATCAATAATCAGCTGCGGTTTGATGTTTTTCCGTTCAGCAAGCTGACACCAAGTTCTGTGGCTCTTTTGAGCCGTTCGTTTTGATATTATGTTTTATTCACTCAGCCACATCTCACCCTGAATATGAAGCCCTCGCGCTCCAGTCAGATCTGATTCCTCTCCGCAGCAGATCTGACATTCCCGCATTTCTTTGTCTTTGCACAGACTTGTTTTCTCACTTCTCGTGCACTTTACTTTTGTTACTTTTCTTACTTCCCGTCTCTAATTTAGTCTTTTTCCCGTCTGTCTGACTTTTCCTCTGTCTCCCGTCTTTGTGAGCCTCTGATCTGCTACAAAAGAAAAAAAAGGCAGTTTGGTGCTGCTGATTTGAAGGATGACTGCATGCAATTTGTGTATCTACAGTTATAACATGCACTCTGTTATATTTCCCCAATGTGGAAATTAGAGGTGTCTTGTTTGATTTTGCACTTTGGAGCATTTTCATCATATTATAAGGTTAAAATTGAAGATGGGAGTGGCAGTGCTGCGCTGACTTGAGGCAATAATGTTTCAATCAGATGATTGCGATCAGGTATTTTCTGCTTTTCCACCGAAATCTGTCATGAATACAAACGGTGGGTTCATTTAAGTTTGTAATTCTGCCATAGTGACTGTAATAATGATCTGAAAACTGCAAAAGACAAGAGGAGCAGGGCAGAAAGATTAAAAACGATGAATAATCTACATGAAACAAGCGCAAATGTTGTTGACTTTCATTGAATTTGGGCTCTTTTGGTCAGAAATCGACATGAAACATCATGAGGTGTACTGCCCGACCCTACAATGTCCTACATATATCTTTGATGCATCTAGCTGGCTGTAGATGACAGGAGATGCTGTCAAGTGAGCCTGTCGGGACACTTTCTGCTGCTGTAGAATGAGGCCAGTGACCAGGGGAAGGGCCACAGTTCAACGTGCGGTCCCGAAATAACCACCTTTTTATTTCCCGTTTCTTTTCCTTTTTGCTGTCGTTCAGTTTAAAGGAAACCAAATATATCAACCTGAAAGTGCTTTTTGAGGAAATGTCTGTGTCTTTATGTGTGTGGCTTCTTTAACAGACCAGTGTACCTGCTGCTACAGGAAGCTGGCCCCATCCCCGAGCTGCCCTATTTAAACCAGCAACCGTTTGACCTCCATTTCACAGCTCACAACATGCTCGTCTGAATGAGCAGCTTGTACCAGATTAATAATGTTCCTGTGTCCTAATGTGACACACTTATCCAACAAGTGAAACCTAAAACTACCAAATTAGAAAGTGTTTAATCTTCTGTCCATCTTCCAGACCTTGGCCTCCCAGCCACCAATCAGAACTGGCCTGAGGCTTTTGGCTTCCGACTAGGTGGCACTGGGCCCAGCTACATCCTGTCCGTGGTGGAGGGCAGTAGTGCCTACCTGGCTGGCCTGCAGCCCGGAGACCAGGTGGTGGACATAGAGGGCCAAGACGTGACCAACCTTAGCACACCGGCGCTGATCGCTCTGGCTCAGACCCTCAAGACTGTGCCACCAAGCATCGGAGTGGTGTCACGGATAGAACAGGTCAGCCAACATGCAATCATCCACATTTTGTGTGTTTTTAAATGGTGGAAAAAAACACTCCATGCTTGTATTCATTCCTCAGATTGACATCACTCCTGGCCCAGATGGCCGCTTTGGCTTCACCATCGTTGGAGACAGCCCTCTGATGGTGGAGGACTGCATGCCCAGCGGTCCAGCAGGTCGCAGCGGCCTCAAAGCCAGCGACTACGTCATGGAGGTCAACGGCATCCCAGTGAAGCACCACGAAACAGCAGCGGCCATGATCAAGGCAGCCCAGGGCCGGCCTCTGCGCCTGGGCGTGCTCAGTATGGCTCGACGGCCCAAGCGGCTGAGCAGCAGCATGAGGGTGCTGTCACAGAGCGGGGACAGCGTCCGGGAGAGTCGCGCCCACAAGGCCATGGAGTTCAACAAGAAAGTGGGTGTCAAATAGAAGCTGGTTCCAAAGTATATTTACCTGTTACATGAATTAATATATTCACATCTGTGCATTTATTTATCCTTCAGGTGGAGGAAGTCCTCGGGGAGGATCCAGATATAAAGGAACAGCTGTTCGAGGTGCTCAAGCAGTACGCCGCTGAGAGGGACGTGGAGACACTGGCCGAGGCTCTGCCCGACATCTTGATCACGGAGGATCATCAACAGCTGATTGACAGCGTCAGGTAGCCACAGTTCCACAAAAACACATTCTTTTGTCTTGTTGGGGTTAAGTATTTCCAAACATTTTTAATGCAAATAAAATGCATTATACACATTTAGCATTTACAGTTGGTCTAATCAAATAACTCTTGGCTGTGCTCTATCAGTACTGGCACAAACTACATGTGTACATGTGTTCTTAAAGGAGCAAATTGACCTTAAGGAACAACACAGTTTCATACTATTTTACTTTGTTTATATTTGGCAGACCCTGCCACCTTTCTAGCTTCAAACAATGTTCTGGGATCCTTATTTTCTTATTATGGTTATGGAAAAGATAAATATTTCTTATATTTCTAATTATCTCATTAATATAGTAAATATTCAAAGAGTTTGAATTTCTTTTCCAACACTACACAGTGTGTCAGTGTCCCTTTAAAGACATAATCAAATATGGTCAAGTAATCCTGGAAAATGTAACTATAATCTAATCTGATTTTTAAATGTGATTGTGGCTGATTGTTACTTATTTTCTGTAATGTGATCATATAATCACAATCAAATGCTGCTACCCAACCCAGCTCAACAGTGCGAGGCAAACCTGTAAGTCGAACACGTCTGCCTGCATATTGTATGTTTCTTGTTTAGATTCTACGTCACCAACAAGTATTTCGGTTCTTCTCTTGCATTTATTTAAGAGGCCTTGCCACATATGAGGGAATGTATTAAGACTGTTGTTACTGTTACTGTCATTGTTCCCTCTGGCATCTGGCTTTACATCTGGCTCATATCTGTCACCGCCGCTGATGCAACCAGGACAGTTCATTAATGTTTCAGCCAGCAGTGCTTTTTTCTAGTCTAAACTCTCAAAGGATCTATTGTGTTCTCATTAAGAGCTATACTTTAGTGCCTTCATTCATCGGGAACTAATTGAGATGTTTTTTGTGTGGGAAGTTTCTGTCTAATGACCAAGCAACCGGAACTATTCTTGCAATGGTTTTGTTTGGATTGATCGCTGTTAATTAGATAGCGTTAAAAAAAAAGTCTTTAAATTGCCAGCTATGAGCTTCACTTTAACTGTAACACATTAACAAAACAGCGGAGCACAGTTGTATCAACCATGCAACATGTTCCACCTAATCCAAATTCTCTCCAAATGATTAATCTTCTCCGAAATACAGAGAAACAGCCAAAAACTTGCGTACAACTGTTTAGTTGACTGGGGAGATCAACACCCCACAAGGGCTGTGTATAATTCAAATAGTTTTCATCATTGTTTTTGGAGACGCGTAGGAGTACGGGGGAGAGTTATTCTCCATTGTGTCTCAAGCTAATAGGGGCAAAGTCAGGAAAGCAAAGCAAAAAACCCCCTCAACTATCCCACTAAATCAATATTTTTAATCTCTCCCCCCAGCATTTAAAATTAAGAGCACTATGGCCTGATGTTGAGCACTGCCTGCTGCCTTTGGGTGCTTGAAAGTCACTTTGTTCATGTCCCTCCCCTCTCAGGTACAGTACACAAGGGTATTCTTAGAAATTCACTGCTGAATATTGCATTTCTTCCTCCTCAGCACTGATCAGAAAATCAAAGCCCAAAACACAATACTGCCGCACACACTTGCAAATTGAGTAGTCAGTCCCCTCCCTCCTTCTATCTTTGACTTTCTCACTGTTGGTCTCTTTCTTTCCCCGTTCTCTCCCTGTCAGCCGCGATGCACTCTTTGATTACCGGCACCAGATTCTTTGGATGCTCTTTAATTCCCTCCTCTGCGTGCGGCTCTGAGCTGCTGTAGCCAGTGTTGCTGCTGGCGCCTGAGACATGCACACATACAGTGCAAAAACAGAACAACATGCAGATGCTTAGGCTGCATGCGCACGGCACCGTTTCTCACATGCACATGGTCCTCGCTTTGAAGTTCAATGCTGGGAGAAATTATGAACTGCTGCCTCAGGTGAGTACTCTGAAAAAAACTATTTGGTACTGTGCATTTTGTAAGAGTTGTGGCATGTTAACTGGCTGTTGACTTTGGGTGTCAAAGCGATCTCCAGCGTCATTTATAATTGGTCATATAGTGAGCCGTGGTGCAGTTAAATCGTGCTATAGCAGCATTCTCGGCGACTCATTTTTGTAGGGGGGAAACGATCCATTCTCCTTCCAGCCAGAAAACAAAGCTGTTGTCCAGCCGTCTCGGTTTCCTCTGACACAGCTGTCTCTATCCCAGCTTCGATTCCGCGTTCCCTTCCTTTGAAAGCTGCCTGTAAAAATGCTTTGTAGTGTTTGATTTTGCTCAGAGTTCCCATTAATTATGCATCAGCTTGATCCATTGAAGACTGGGAACTGTTTTTCCTCACCTTTAGGCTGTGGGAAAAGTACAGTAGTATAGGAGTCCAAATCTCTCTTTAAATAAACCCACTTCAGAAAGCTGTAGATGCCAGTAATTCCTCCCCGTGCGTTTTCACTGTGATGTTGTCATTATCAGCTCAGTGTGTGCGATTAATTGCGTTCCTTAATGCCGCACAAATCTTACAGGGTATTGTTAGGTTTGCATTCTCTGGAAAGTCTTCTAATGGCTCTTGGTTGTTTACAGCAGAATCTGGTGATGCTTCTGCGTTAGGAGCCTCGGGGAGTTTTGCTTTCCAGATTGTCCATGAGCCATGCCTCGGGGTGCTGTTGGTGGATGGCTGCTGCTGGGCACTGAGTTGCTCGGGCGTCTGGGGAAAAGATGCACTGTGCGAGTTCTGTTTTCTTGCGGAGATGCGCTGCTGATGATATTTTTAACAGTTGTGTTTCAGGGCTGCCTGTCATAGTTTCTGTCATGCTTGAGGCACAGCTGTAGAGTTAACAGTTAGTCTGGTTTACCTATCCTAGAAATGTCTCAACAACTATGGGATGGATTTCCTTGAACTTTAGTACAGGTATTTGTGATTCCTAGATGATGAACCCCAATTTGGTCCAGGTTGACATTTGTGGTACTGAGTGTATTGGAAACTATTACACGGAAAGAGGAGTTAGGAGACATCGGAATGCCTCCCTCCAGACGAACTGTAATAGGATTGGTGACCCCTTTACGGCATCGTCAGGTCAAAGTTTTAATTTGTCCAATGCAACCAATCACTAACCTGCTGTGCCAGATGCAACACAGAACCATCTGGGAAGTCGTCCTTGTACACTTTAATGAAATCTGTCACGCAAAAAACGGACCCAAACACACGCCACGCACACAAGTGGGCCGGTAAAGGAACAAAAAACGAACAATAAGGCAGTCAAGAGAAAATACCAGAGTAATATAATAGCTAAGGAAACAACAAGGAACAAATCAGAAGCATAGGGAACACAAGAGGACCACAGAATAGGAACAGGAGCGCGGGGGATGCAGGGACGAGGGGGGGAAATCAGGTAGTGGAAGGAGCATGGGAGAACCACTGTCCAAGAGGCTAAGATGTGTCAATGTGTCTGCAGCTGAAGCTGAACCTCTCTTTTATTCACTCACTGTCTCCGCCCCCTATTTCTGTCTCTCTCTCTCTCTACCTCAATCACTGTCACTCCCTGTAACAGTCGCACACTCGTATGAAAAAAACTCTCCGCCCCGCCCCGCTTGGTCCGATAGTTGCGAGGTACCAGAGGATGTGAGGTGTGCTTAACGGGCTTATGAGGTCATTTTATCTGCGCGTCTTGTAAAACTTGACCAGCTGGGCCGCGCTCTGCTCAGTCTGCCTCTGTCCCCTCTCCGATTTTTGCCTCGCCCTCCCACAGGAGGTGTTCTATTTTTAAGCAGCCTATTTCTTTTAATAAATTCTCTCTTAGGTTTCTGACGCATTTCGCCGATGCCGATTCTTAAACGTCTCTGAAACCCAGGGGTTAGGGAGCGCTGGAGCAACTTGAAAGTTGTGCAGAAGATTGTGTATCAGGAGCGTCATTAGAGGAAATCTCGGAACATCTATTAGCTCTTTTGTTCTTGCAATTCTGTAGTGATATGGTAATTGAATGTAATTACAGTGAACTGTAGGCCTCCGTCTGATGCCGTATCTGTATATAGACTTCAAAGATGTGAATTAATTAGACTGATGTATTCTAAACTCAGGGTTAAGGATGCAGTGCAGCTTCCCGTTGTCTTTTGCAAGCCTTTCATTGATCCGTAAAGTTGTTTTGGGGCTGGAAATGCTTGGAGATGGTCGGAAAGTTGTCGTCATACATGTTGAAATCAAGAGTTCTGGATGCTGCGAGTGAACACGTGTCGCGCAGACATGACTGTCAAAGCTCCCGTACGTTCCCTCCTGCACATTGTTGCACACTCACACAGTCATTGTGCTGACCTGCCTATGAAATTCCACCGGGGCTCTCCTCACTTCTCCACTTCTCTCCTCTCTCCCTCCTCACTTATTCCTCTGTTCATCTCAGTCTTTCCTTCCTCCTCCACTGAGGGAAGAGAAGATTTGTCACTCACTTCCCTCTCACTGCCAAATGACGGACGATGACAAGGATTATTTGCTAACTGTGACGGAGAAGAACACCCCCCGTGTTGACCTTGACCCCTGGCTTCTTTGGGAGAAACAAAAGATGGGAGCAAAGAAGGAGCGCTGCCCCAGACGTGAAGTTGGAGAACAGCTGATGATGCCGCCCGAGGATGTTTTGGAGGTGTGGAGGGTTGTGAACCACAGCCACTCTTCCAGCCTGCTCCCTCCCTCTCTCTCATTCTCTTTCTTCCTCCACCTGGCTGCTTTCCGAGCCTACAGCGAGCGCTTCTGAGATCCAGGACATCTTCCCTTCTTCTCTGTCTTCTTTGTCCGGGAGAGTTTGTTTGTTTGTTCAGACTAGATGGGGACTCACCGAGATAGAGGGAAAGGCATTTGCATTGCTTAACTGAGCTCAGGCACGTCCTCAACGCCCCAAATAACCATGGAAAGGGACAGGAGCCTTTCCAGACACTTTCGGTATGGCACTTTTCCTTTGATCTCGGCAGTGTTGGCTGCGCTTTGTGTTGTTTCTGCTGAAGTTGCTGAAGTGTTCTTGTGCCACTGCTGCGTGTGTGTTTGTTATCAAAGTTTCTATTGATGCTTTTCTTTCTAGAGTTTTTTCTCCGGAATGTAAAAATATGAAAATCTGTGCTGGCCCTATATTTGTCTCCTGAGTGGAAAACTTGGGTTAGATTTTTAGAAAACCTCAACTCTCCTACTACTTGTACTGATAATGATTTCTTGTTATATTCTTGTTCCCGAGGCTTTTCTAATCCCTCTTTCTGTTTTCGAGCCACGCTCTGTGTTTGCAAATTCATAACTGGCTCAGCTGTCAAACTGGCCGACCAGAAGTGGGTCTGATAATAACGGTTCTTGCGATGAGTTTCCCAGCTGATTGCAATTGTCATTCATCCCTCTGTGAGCTGCGCCCTTGATCCACCCCTCCTTCAGACCTAATTATAGACTCCTCTCGCCCTCCTTTATAATTGAGGGCATCCCAAGGCCTACATCCAACTTCAATGGAGGAAATCTGTGAAGTTTCTTGCTCACTGGTTAGGGCCGCGTTGCGAGATTGAACAGGCGAAATGTTCATGACGTGACGGAAGTGTTCGAGCTAATAGACCCAAGGCCCTTTGACTATCTTTAATATGCAATTAATGGCCCCATTCTGTTTAGTTTTCCCTATCCACCGTTTGTCTGAGCAACCATAGTGATGTATGAGTGTTGTTTGGTAAAGTTCTGTGCCCTACATAGCCTGTGAGCGTATTCTAGCCCGCCTCATTCCCTAAAGTTACATGACCCTGGCCTAGAAAGAGCTCTAGTTCTCCACTTACTCTCCTTTCTGTCATATTTAACTGCTTGTGTCTCCCAATCTATCTCTGGGACTTTTTCTGCTATTCCTCATATCACTTCACCGCCTCTGACAGCTTGTCTCCTTGTCAGTCTATCTTTGATCGTCTTCCATCTTCTTCTCTCTTTGTCACTCACTCTGCCTTTCTATGGGCTAAGTTTACTGAGTGTAGATTTTTTTTTATCGCGTAGCGTTGTCTTATTATTTCTTTAACTGGAGTTGTCATAGTTCTCCTCTCACAATACAAAACTTCCCCTCAAGATTGAACATTTCAGAGCGGGCTGGTGTCGCAGATAAACACATCCCTCTTGGGAGGCGTTGACTTTTTGCTGCATTGCCATACCCTGCACTTAATCACTCTCACCTACATGCACCACCTCCCTTGGCTTTTATTTAAGTGGATGCCTCCATAGTAATCAGATGTAACAGTATCAATAGAAGCGATTATCATCTCAGTGATGCCCACGCTGAGTGACCAGGGTTGTACTAAATCTTTTAATGCAACAATAAGCTTGCAGATGACCAATAACTGCCCCTCTTAGTTGTAAAACACAGTGGTTCCAAATCATGTAGTCTTACATGGTCTAAGTTCAAATTAGATTGAAAATAATTGGAAATAAACACTTGAATTAATGTCACTGGCTACATGATGCATCAATCATCTGGAGGCTCAGTGGTCTACACGAACACTCATTGGCTTTTGTAGGCTCTAGGGCAGGCATATAAGCTCATATTCGCTTAAAGGAGCTGTCAATCAAATGGCTGCCATCTCAGTATCTCCTGTGTAAAGGTATTATGGCATCTGGTGTGAAATGAGAGTCTTTCTTTTATGGATAAAAGCGTGAAAAAGCACCTGACATAATTTTTGCCATTTTGTCACCATTTAATCATGTCATACTGTGTAATCGACTAAATATGTTAGTCAAATGGATCTAGTGGACATCTGAGAATAAGAATAGACGGTTGTTTTTGAAGCGCTCCTGAAACTCCATGGCACTTTATTGGTGAGTTGGCAAAACTTCATACGTGCTAATTTGTTAGCTTGTTTGTCTGTTTGTTGATTTTACCTCCCTTATGTGGTTTTATCCTGAAATGAGAATCTAAGCTTTGTAACGATGTATGACATGACTTTACACTTAAATTGAGGCTTATTTGTATCGCTATGTTTGTATTATTTGGCTAGACAGTGGGCCACAGAGTTTAACAGAGATTAAATAAAAAGGGTATCCATGATTAATCCCTGTGGTACACCATAATAAATTAACTGTTATTGCCAGATGTTAAAAGGGTTTCGAAACAATTAAACATAATGCGAGTCAGCATTTTGGTGGAAAAAAAGTAAAGCTAAAATGATCAAAAGAATGTAAAGGAATAACAGTTTTGACATGATGATGTCTATTCATGTTGTTCTATTACAAAGCATGTCTAGCAAGCTGAAACAACTAGCCCTGGCCTGTTCCAGTCCAAAGCTTCTGTGCTGGCAGTGCAAACACCCGGTGCTTCAATGAAAGAACAATCAATCAATCAATCATGAAATACAATACACACAGACGTATAAACTGGGGTGTATTTTGGTGCAGTGGAGAAAACGTGATCTCGAGTGCCCTCCTAGTGGAGAAAACATGATAAAGTGCCCTCTAGGCTGCTCTTCCAGTACAATTTCTGAGTGCTGGTGCCCATTTTATTGTTTGGACCCTGCCCCTAAAACGTCCTGAGTCTGCCACTAACTCAAGCAATGTATTCAGGGATGGGTTTCCCAGAGAAAACATTACATGCTAATCCAGTGGCACACACACACACATAATTATTCAGCTGTTAACTCAAGACTCCCATTATGTGACTGTAAAGTGTGTGTTTGACTCCACAGGGTGGCAACCAGGCTAAACTGTGGAAGGAACAAACTGTACTTTTGCTGCGTGCTATTGACTTAATACTGTTAAGGGACAAACGCTCTTGAAATAAATAAATGAGATGCAACTGTGTCACGTTATAATGGGACAAGAGGATAGCAAAGCAGAATACCTGCCTTGGGATATTCATACTGTTTGTATGATCAAATGCTGCTGATAATTAGATTTAGAAATCAGTTAATGCTGAAGGGAAATGCCATTGTTCTCCTTAGCGTCTTAGATGGTTACTAGCTTTCCTTAAATATGTATTTATGTTACATTTATCCACAGCTTGGACTTGGATATGGGCTCTGGCTTTTTTGGATATGTGTGTGCGTGTGTTTGCTTGCTAAAGCTTATTAACTTAACAACTTCAGTGAGTCAGAATTGTGTCTAGGTAAGAAGTCCCCAGGGGGAATTATCTGTTCACTACAATTTTGGATTGTGAAATATTGATATGGAGACAGCTCAGCCTTATTCGTCACTCTTAACTAAACCCAACGCTCGCTATATGCTTTCATGAAAGTGTGGAATCATCTAATCCTTGCCTCCAAAACAATGTTCCCAAACGTACCTGCAAAAAGGGACTGTGGCAGCTTTGAAAAACTGCCGAGCCTCATCCGAGCCTTATCCTCAACGGTGGCGTTTGAGGAAGGAGTTGTTCTTTGTATCCGGATGCTCTCTGAAAAGGAAAAAAAAAACAAAGTGCTCTTTTCTCACAGGGGAAGTACTCAGGAGATTCATGTTGAAGACAGATAGACAGAGGCTTGCGTTGAGGATGGGGGCAGCGTCGTTTTGTAGGCGGGATGGGGAGGAAGATATGCAAAAGAGAAAAGGGACAAATGAGGTGCAAGATGGAGGTTTGCTTGAGTTTGTGTGTGCAGACCACAGATAAAAGAGAAAGAAAAGGGAGGGAGAAGGCGTCCTACATTTATAGGAAAAAACACACCCTAAAACACTTTTACAAGACACAGTTATTGGCGATGATTCTTACATTTCTGGGTCATTTCTCGTTTTGTTACGTAATTTCTTCTTGTTCTTGCAGATAATTGGCCAAATATAAACAACAAGCAGCAGACAGCAGGGCTGCAAGAGAGCTTAATGGGAGTAGACATCTCAAGCAGACAGAAACATCAGTAACGAATGTCAAGACTGCTTTCATTACAATTTGGCGCCGATGCAAAACAGCCTTACAGGGATGAATCTGTCATAAAGAGGCAGCAGAAGCAGCCAGGGCATCTGAAATAGAAGCCTTCTTTGATGAGTTTGATGCAGACACAGTTTTTTAGCCAACACTATTTGTTCTCCCTCCAGTCTGCTTTTTCAGTGACAGGACAGCTTCTTTTCATCTACATGTGTGCAGCGTACGAAACAGGCTGGAGGGAGGTGGGCACACCGCGCCCACAGAACCACACACAAGAACACACAAACTGATATCTACGAGTGGCTGACGGTGGGTTTTTTCCTTTAAGGAGGAAGAAAAAAGGCATTGGGAGTTGATTATGGGAGGGGAAGATAACATCAGCAGGGCGAGTAGAGGAGCGCTTCCTCCCAGAGGTGGCTCTGAGCTTCCTCCTGTTCGCATATGAGCTTTAGTTAGTGAGCATGCTTACCTGCAGCTGCTACTGTGACAGGACCACACAAACACAGCTCATCTCTCATCTCTTTCATGCTTTCACACACTAATGGTGGACCGGCCCCTCCTACCTGCCTCGGCCCTCCCATGAGACGATATGGACTGAACTATTTTTGAACCAATTAAGTGGATCCTGCAGCTGGAACAATACGTAATCAGAGCAAGGATCCCTCTGTTTTATTTTTCGGACGATGGATGTTTTGAGAGATCAGGATAAAGGATTTGGGATTTTGTGGGGATTTTGGCTGAAATGCTGCTGTGATGTGATTTTGTTGTTGTACTTATGTAGACATTAAGAATGGTCTTTTCAGTGAAAGTTGGACATCTCACCTCCTCTGCTTTCCTTGAGTTTTCCCTCTCAATCTGAGCTTTTCTCTGAACCCACAATGTTTGCCAGGATCTTCATTCCCAAGAAGCACCGGGAGCGTTTTGACGAGGTGGTTTCCCAGAGCCTGATGAGCCGGCTCAAAGGGCGGAGCTTCAGTGACCCCAGCCGTAACCACCTCCGCCGCAGCCGGAGTGAGGATCACCCTGAACGCCTCCTGGTCTCCACCCGCGCCAGTTCAGTGCCACGCACCCACGCAGAGGAAGGCGTGGCCCTCCCTGCCCGCGGCATGCGCAAGACCACCTCGCTCATAGCTGGGCACTCCAGCGGCACCACCACCAACTGCAGGTCTGTGTTAAGTGTCATCACAGATGTGTATGTGACATGATTTTCCTCTTTCCTCCTGTCTATTTTAGTTCCTGACACAGCTTTTATTTCCCATCAGCTCATCATTTTTAGCTTTGAAAGAAAACACCTTTACTTGAAAATAACATTTGTCAGATCGAATTTATAACCCCACACACTGTGACAGGTCTGCCTGTGTTAGCCTGGGATTGACTGCATGTAATTTAAGATGAGTAGGAGTTAAGTCCCTCTCTCTGTACGCCAATGGAGCATAAACCTATTTAGAAAGTCATGGCTGTCCTGTGGCTCTCTTCATACGAAATGATGTTGCCTCCTGTCTTGTTTTTATGAAGCAATGACAGGTAAAATGAATTAAAAGATATAAAAAAACAACGAGTAAACAACATGATTACAGACATTATAAACAACATCTCTTCAAACTGCAGGAAAAAAGACCCCAAAGAAACTCTTAATCTCCTCTGTGCCGCTGGCTGATGAGGATGTCTGTCTATTATGGCTCCCTTGGGATTTACTGTCCATATTTAAGTAGGATTGTTAATGCGGGATGTGAATTTAAAGTAGTCTGCTGAATATGGAAGTGGAAATCTGCAGGAGGTCACAGTCAGGCTCAGTTTCTTTCGGGCGGGAAGAGAGACCTATTAGTTTAAAATAATTTTTATTTGTCCCATTGCAGAAAACATTTTAGGACAGATTTTTGAGCACCAAGCCATCGAGATAAATGCATTTCACTACCCTAGTTTGAGTCACATTTCCGTCATTTTTATACTTCTTAGATTTTATCAGAAAGTCATTACATTTGGGTCAACTTTTTGTCAAAATGTTTTCTCTCTTTAAAGTCACATTACGTAACTTTTTTACCTTAAGATAATAGCTTCGAAATCATGTTGATGGTACTGTGTTTTGTAATAGGGTGAATGGCGTCTCTGTCGCAACCACTCCACCCCCCATCTCTTGTTTCTGCACTATACACATAACATTGTTATGATGTAATGAGTTTTGTTTGTAGTGAGCACCTACATTACATCTGACAAATTGTTACAGACCTAGGATTTGTGTTTACGACAGGGATGTTACACTCATAAACTGTAGGGGGTGCCAAATTGCACAAAATGCCAATTTCTACATAATGTTGCTTTAATATACAACCGAGTATAGTTTTTTAACTTTCTGGGATGTATTTTTAGATTGTCAAGTCTCGCATTAGTACATTTTCAAACAACAAAATAATAGTAAACTCTATGGTAAGCCAAGTCTTATTTAAGTGTAGGTAATCATAAACCTTACCTAATGCAGCAATTACCTGAGATAGGGCTGAGTATTTTTACCTGCTTTCCTTTAACGTGGCATCTTGTTATTTGTTTGCCTTGTCATTGATAAAAGCTCATATTTGTCTCTTCAGGACAGTCAGAGTGTGTAAGGGCAACATGAGTTTTGGGTTCACGCTTAGAGGCCATGCTCCAGTGTGGATTGACTCTGTCATCCCCGGTAAGTTAAAAGTGTGTTTATCTGTGTGTAAATAATGGAGCCGTTGTCGTGTATGAGTGGTTATAGTTAATACATCGTTATTGCATTATTACTGCTATTACATTTAACAGTAATAACACTTTAAAATATCTCTACAACGCTTCCAAACTCTACTACTGTGCTTTTATTTTGAGGTCCTCCTCTGGTTAAAAGAGGTGATTTTCTTCTTGTTCCTACAGTTGAGTATTTAAGCTTCAGTGCATAGAATGACACACCTGCAAAGTTTGAAGCTAGTAGGCTGTTTTTCATGTTCATTGCCGAAAGTGTACACTTTCTCTGAACTCACTGAAAATTCTAATTCTAGAAATTCTAATTCTAGAAATTCTAATTTCTACAAAATCCATGTAATACATTCAATACATTAAAGAATTTGTCAAATCGGATGTCTTTTACTCTGTCTGCAGGAAGCCCAGCAGACAAGGCAGGTCTGAAGCCAGGAGACCGTATCCTGTTTCTTAATGGACTGGACATGAGGTGGAGCTCTCAATCGCATTAACTTTACAAATTCTGTCAAATTTGTGCCCAAACTCTGCATTAAAAATGCCTTTTCTGAACTGAATCAATACAAAAAGGATTCAGTTTTCAAGTAAACATAAATATTGTAATACATTGTCCCCTGCTGAAGATGTTCTGTTGTTTGCAGAGCTAACACAGTTGTTGTTGGGATTGAGAATATCATTTCAGATGGGTTTGATAGAAAAGCAGCAGTTTGAAGGAAAAAGCTAAAAGAAATAAAAAAAGATAAGAAAGCTCCTGAGAGAATGCAAAATGTTTTTAAACTACAGTGTATGTAATGCCCCCTGCGGAGTACAGAAGGCTCTTTATAAGTTGCTTGACACATCAATCATGAAAAATGACTGATTACTACATAGTAGAACTTAAACTTATAGAGTGTGTGTGTGTGTATGTATGTGTGTGTGTGTGTGTGTGTGTGTGTTCATTTGTCTCCATGCAAACCATGTGTCTACCTGTAGGACCTCCTCCCATGAGAAGGTGGTGTCTATGCTCCAGGGCAGTGGTGCCATGCCCACTCTGGTGGTAGAAGATGGTCCACCGACTTTAACTCTAGCAGAGCAGGAGCTTGCAGGGGGCGGCGTTCCCACAGAGCGTGCCCGTTCACCTGTGCTCAGCTCACTGCAGTGGGTGGCAGAGATTCTCCCCCCCAGCATCCGGGTTCAAGGACGGACCTTCGGACAGCAGCTGGAGCACCTGCTGACTATCCAGGAGAGATACACCATCTGCAAGGCTCTGGAGAACTTCTTCCAGCACAGGTGAGAAAAGGAAAAAGGGGGAGTCGGGTAAGACAGAGAGACTGGATGTGAAGTGATATACAAACAAGACAAAATAATTTTTCACTTTTTTTCACACAACACGCAACACGACACAATAAGATATGACACCACAACACGACACAGTTTGATATGATACAATACAGTATGATACGATTCGATACAATACAATACGATACGATACGATACAATACGATACAGTACTAAATGATACAATACAATGCGATATGATACAGTATGGTACGAAATGACACAATAAGACATGGCAGTTCCGTTTACACAAGTTAAACATAGTTACACATATGGTACTTTTCAATGATGTTCAAAGCACATCAAACTGTACTTTAAACATATCGTTATCATTATATCTTCATTATAATTATCAATAGATCCTCTGAATTCAGATTCAGTGATATTGTTTCACAATGACAGAGGTTTACCAACAGCATAGACTGAAGTATAATCATTTATCCTGTTGTGTTTAACCGGTGGAACTGTAAGTCCTGTTGGAGGGCAGAGTTGGTATTCTCCGATAAGATTGTGCAGTATTTTTAGTTTTCACTCTCCTCGCATTGAGTAAACATACACTATATTGCCAAAAGTATTCGCTCACCTGCCTTGACTCTCATGTGAACTTAAATGACATCCTATTTTTAATCTATAGGGTTTAATATGACGTCGGTCCACCCTTTGCAGCTATAACAGCTTCAACTCCTCTGGGAAGGCTTTCTGCAAGGTTTAGGAGTGTGTTTATGGGAATTTTTGACCATTCCTCCAGAAGCGCATTTGTGAGCTCACACACTAATTCATCCTAAAGGTGTTCTATCGGATTGAGGTCAGGACTCTGTGCAGGCCAGTCAAGTTCATCCACACCAAACTCTCTCATCCATGTCTTTATGGACCTTGCTTTGTGCATTGATGCACAGTCATGTTGGGAGCATGGAATTGTGCAACATCTCTTTGTAGGCCACACCATAATCCATAATCCCCCTCTCCATCAAACTTTACACTTGGCACAATGCAGTCAGACAAATACCGTCCTCTTGGCAACCGCCAAACCCAGACTCATCCATCTGATTGCCAGATGCAGAAGCGCGATTCGTCACTCCAGAGAACGCATCCCTACTGCTCTAGAGTCCAGTGGCGGCGTGCTTTACACCACTGCATCCGACGCTTTGCATTGCAGTTGCTGATGTATGGCTTGGATGCAGCTGCTCGGCCATGGAAACCCATTCCATGAAGCTCTCTATGCACCGTTCTTGAGCTAATCTGAAAGCCACAAGTTTGGAGGTCTGTAGCGATTGACTCTGCACTCTTACGTGCTGTCATTCCAAATCACTTCCACTTTGTTATAATACCACTGACAGTTGACAGTGGAATATTTAGCAGCGAGGAAATTTCATAACTGGACTTGTTGCACGGGTGGCATCCTATTACAGTACCACGCTGGAATTCACTGAGCTCCTGAGGACAACCCATTCTTTCACAGATGTTTGTAGAAACAATCTGCATGCCTAGGTGCTTGCTTTTATACACCTGTGGCCATGGAAGTGATTGGAACACCGGATTTCAATTATTGGATGGGTGAGTGAATACTTTTGGCAATATAGTGTACCTCGGTCTCCGGTAATTTGTGTCCCAACTTTGACCTGCAGGCATCTCTCTCACCTTGTCTTTTTTTCCCATGGCTTCAGGAATGTTGACACTCTGATCGTGGACGTGTTCCCGGTGCTGGATACTCCAGCCAAACAGGTGATCTGGCAGTTTGTTTACCAGCTGCTGACGTATGAGGAGCAGGAACACTGCCAGAGCAAGATCTCACGCTTCCTTGGATACAAAGCGCCAGGTATGTGCACACACTTGTCCTTTTTCAATTCTTTTGATTTTTGTCCCTTTTTAAGGTCTTTATGTGTGTATGAATGAAAGCAGGAATGTGTGTGAAATGAACGCTGTCATGGGGGAATAAATTCACCGGCTCAGATCGACTCAGGTGCTGAAGCCCTTCATACACCTTTGCCTCTTCCTCTGCATTGCCGATATGTGTGTGTGTTCCAGTTCCACCACCACCACCTCCTCCTCCCCCTCCTCCGGAGCCAGAGGTTGCCCCCGAGCCCCACCGGCGTAGCAGCTCCATGAGGGTGACAGGGACCACGTACAGGAGCAGTGTGAGGGGACGTAGCTCTGATGACCTGGTCATTGGCACACACTTGGGCATGGGTACAGATCTTCATTATTTTCATTATCATCATCAGAGGCTGCAGTAACACTATGACCACCATGATTCTTATCAACACCACCATTACTAATCTCAGCTAATCTTCACCTTATCCTGCCATTATCCTTTTATAGCACTGTTTGCTTTTGTTTACAGTTGTAATTCATGCTAGTTTTGTTAATGCTGCACATAAGATTTCATATAATAAGTAATGGATTGACATGTGGACAAAATCACTTGGTTCACTCCTCCATTATTGTCCCAAAGATAGCCTGATCGCTGCTAAGTGGAGCTCGGCCCAAATCAGCCCAAGCCCTCATCCTAAAAACTGGGCCAAAGTGGGTTCCCTTTTAGCCCTCTGGTGTCAGACAACAGCCAAATGTGCTCATCTACAGTCAGCTAACATGGCTACCTGGGTTGTAATCGCTCGTACTAATGGGTATATTGACCTAGGCCTCCGGGCAGAGCCAATGCTGGAGACAGGGATGAGGTTGGCTCCGGGAGAGAGACAGTCAGGAGATGGTACTTCCCTTCCCGAGACTCCCAACAACCTCACCAACGTATGTACCGAAGTCCATCGTCACGGGAATCAGCTTAGAACTCATCATCATTAGGGCAAGAGGTCTTACTCTGGTTTCTTTTTCACCATACAAGCTGTCAGCAGTGTACGCTGAACTGGAGAACATGTATTCATCCAAGAGATCCAAGTCTCTGAAGAGTCGTCCCCCTCCTGCCCCTGAGAGTTTGCTGGATTTGGAGCCTCCCTCGCGCACAGCCTCCCCTACAATACATGCTAATACAGGTAGCTGAAAGTATACATTTACACTAAACTCATAGCAGCTGAAATTAGCTGATAAAATGTATAGAATGACTAACTTGCTGATCTACTGTGTGCATGAGTGAGTGAGTGAATGAATGAGTGTGTGTAAGTGTGTGTGTGTGTGTGTGTGTGTGTGTGTGTGTGTGTGTGTGTGTGTGTGTGTGTGTGTGTGTGTGTGTGTGAGAAAGAGAGAGAGGGGGGGATAACAAAATGTTAGAAACGTACTGCAGTGCAAAAATTATAAATCCCAAGGCAGCCAACCTATTTCTGACTCAACCAAATATCCTTGAATTTTAGGTTGACAGAATTCTTGATATTCCATGCTGTACATAAATACAGGGCATGGATTACAGAGTTTCAAAACAACCCACTGCTCTCAGTCTGTGATCATTTTTAAGTTTTGTTAAATCTGGACCTGAGTAGGAAGGGTCAGAGCTGGCATCACACTTGTGGGGGAGGAATCCACTGACACCTTGATATAGAGCAATTCTTAATGTGTTGCCATCTTTAACTTAATTGGGCCCATTGTTTGTCTCTCTGCAAGACTGACCTGGAAGTGTAAAAGGGGCGCATGACATTGCATACTAATTCAGAAGTGACGTTCCTTGCATTTTCCATTGACAGTGGGATACACTAGTGAACACTTTTTACAATAAACTTGATTGAGAGACATTTTTTGTCATCATGTGACTGTTTTGTATTACATTTTGTTGTAATTTCTGACCTTTTTACAAAGTTTTTCAAACTAGGGTTTCAAAATAGCTCTATTGAACCAAACTAGATTTTCCCTAACAATGGGTTGCAGTCAGGTACAAGGTCGTCAAAATGTAGTCCAGAAACACTGAAGCTCCTACGGAGGGTATGGAGATGGTGGAGGTGGAACTAGAAAACACACAGTTAAAAACCCCTTGCAAGCAAAAATGTGTTTTCTGCAATGGTTCCTCTGGGAGACATGTCCGGTGTACCTTTGTAGACAACCAAATTCTCTGAATGGGTAATTTTTCTTTTTTTTCCATCGTGGAAGAAAAGCCTCTTATCCCTTACGTTGACCAGTTTGTTATATTTTGGTGTACTTTGTGAAATCTTCAGATTCTTTTAAGTGGAATGTGCGTAGATAATCTTTAAAAAACAATATTGACTGGTTCATGAAAGACAAAGTACTTCTGTACTTCTTTCTGTCTGTACAAATACAGGTTGAGAAAACTTGACCACACCTTACTGAATATATCAACTTGACCGCGATTTTCAATGAGACTTTTTATTTGTTTTATTTTTTGTTCTATTTAAACAGAGATTTAGATGTGTTTCTATAGCTGGACACTGTTTATCTCTTCCTTATTCCAGGTAGCCGTAAAGGCCCCCCACCCCCTACATCCTGGCCGGAGCCTCTCCCCAGCCCCCCTCAGTCTCAGTTCTATCCACCAGGGCTGACAAGCCAGACAAGTGGGGAGTCCAACCCCTACATCAGCCTGGACAGTCCCCCTCCTTCACCTCCAGAGCCCCCTGATTATCCCTCTAGTCCCCCTGCCCACCGCAACAACAAGCGGCGTTACACTTTCTCAAAACCACCCCGGTCAGAAGACACAGATCGCTTTCTGGATGCACTGAGCGAGCAGCTTGGACAGAGGGTGGCCATCGTTGATGACTTCCTGACCCCTGAGAACGACTATGAAGAGGTAGGTTCACAGAAATGCATGTGTTAGTTATGTGAAATAGCTCTGAAGTCTCATTTATAAAGATTATCTTATAATCTGACTACGGCTGATTATGTGTTCAGTTATCATGTATCTGTAATTAGATGTTATTAGTTCTCATGCTATGAGTGTAACGATCTGAATCATGAACTTTGTATGTCTGCATGCTGCACCTTACCGATTATTTTATTCGTTGAAATGGTAGGTTAACTAACATCACCAGAAGCAAAATTTCATATCCAGAAGATTATCTAAAAAACTAGTTTCCAACATACAGCCAATTCTTTGTCATCTTACTGAGACAGCCTGTACTCTTTGTATCCTTTCATGTGGTGCTAGCGGGGTAATTCCCCATGGTACAGCACTGATCCCCAGTAGTACTCTAATGTAAGCCCTGCGTAAAATAGGACAGACCTTTAAACACACAGAATGGGTACAGAACATACAGAACAAAATGAGTGAAACTAGGTTAAGAGAGGAGACTTTTGTGTAAAATACAAACCTCACTTAAGAGATGCAACATATTTATTTCCCTGTATATTCTACTTTATATGGTTTGTGTCCCTTCATGGCATTTGAGGTTGGGACTCTGGTTCTCTCTCATCCTTTCCGGCAGTCTTATCTGTATTTTTATATTCATAAAGTAAAGTACCTTTCGCCTTCTATCTTTAGTCAGCAATCAATATTACAGTTCATAAACAGAACTGACAATGAAAGTCATCTCTGCAGATTGCTGCTGCAGTCAGGTTGATAAACAGGAGTGAAGATAAATCACCTTTTCTAATCTAAAGATTAAAAGTAATCTCAGAGTTCTCCTCCCATCAGTAATTTGCCCTGGATCAAAACAGAATGTGGTGTGACTGGATGTTTGTACAAGAAGGTCCAGTTCATTGACTTTGTGTGTTAACTAAAATTGGCTTCCTGTGGGAACACACCATTCAAGTTGTCATCAAAACCTGCACATAAAGTGTTTTTAATCTGTATGATTTTATATCTTAACCATTTTTATACAGCTTTTGTAAAGAAATATATTCAGGAGATCCTGTAGAACCTGTCCAGTTTTAATAGAAACTATATGTATTTGAGGATTTAGCATTTGTGTTGATATACAAAGTAAAAAGAATCAACACATTTTTTATATGCTCATTTAGCCTGACAAGTAAAGAATTGTAAAGTTCCACCTTGGCATAAATGGGCTAATGAAGTGTAACTGGTGTTAATGCCAGGATATTGTGCAGATGGGCTTCCCAGATGAGGATGATGAGGACAATGAAGAGGATTTAGGGGTGGATGAAGATGAGAATGGTGGATTTGTTGCACCAGAGCTCAGCAGCCCGAGCGATGTGCAGAGCAGCAGTGGAGAAGAGAATGCCTCTTCCCTCACCTACTCTTCCTCATCTGACCACATCCCTCCACCCCCAATGACACCGCCACCACCTCCGCCTGTACAGTTCAATGACCCACCTCCTCCCCCTCCACCACCTGCACAGACTCAATCTCAACTCCAACAACAGCAGCAGCCAATCAGTTACACCCCTGAACACTCTCCAAGAGCATATGTGCCCATTCGGAGGAAATCTGGACCCCCTCCTCCACCTCCGCCCCGCAGTAATCCACCACCTAAACGCCACTCTTTACATAAAGTGATGCCCTCAAGAGAGGACCTGCAGGTCCATGCTACCATACAGGAGCTAAAAGCCTTCCAAGAACAACAAGTCTACCAGGAAAGACAAGCCTATGAGGAGCAACAAGCATATAAGGAGAGGCAGGTGTTTGAGGAGCAGAAAGCTTATGAAGAACAACAACTGTTCCAAGAGCAGCAGGCCTATCAGGAGAAACTTTTCAAAGAGAGACAAGCTTATGAAGAGCAGAAAGCCTATGAGGAGCAAAAAGCTTTTGAAGAGCAACAATTGTACCAGGAGCAACAAGCCTACCAAGAAAGACAAGCATATGAACAGCGCCAAGCCTACCAAGAACAAAAAGCATATGAGCAGCGTCAAGCTTACAAGGAGCAAAAAGCATTTGAGGAGCTTCAAGCCTACCAGGAGCAAAAAGCTTATGAAGAGCGTAAAGCTTATGAGGAGCAAAAAGCTTTTGAGGAGCGTCAAGCCTATGAGGAGCAACAAGCATACCAAGAGCAACAGATGCACCAGATCTACCAGAGCCATCACTCGATGCCTAACCAGCCAACGCAGCAGAAAGCCCACTCACCACTGCCTCTCCAACAACTCCACCAGTCCTTACCCCCACTCCCCTCACCAGACTCCACCCATCACCACGCAAACCATCCTCTGTATATGATACGCCAGGCACAACAGCAACAACAGGCCCACCAGAGTCATCTTAACCGACGACAGTCCCGTTCTGCCCCACCTCCACAACAGCCATCACCCCAACCAACAGCTCACCCCAGCCAACAAGCTCAGTACTCTGAGGGTATCTACCAAAGCCATCAGGGCATGAGACCCCAGCCCCACCATTCTTCTGCAGAGATGCTCCACCAGATGCACCAAGCCCCAGCCCATCACTCCTCCACAGAGATGCTCCATCAGTTGCAACAAACCCAGGCTCACCATGCATCTGCAGATATGATCCAGCAGATGCAACAAGCCCACGCACACTACTCATCATCTGAAATGCTCCACCAAGTGCACAAAACCAAGGCCCATCATTCTTCAACAGAGGTTCTGCAACAAGCTCACCAGATGCAGCAAATGCAGCCCCACCACTCCTCAACCGAACTTCTCCATCAAGCTCACCAGATGCATCGGGGACAAGCGCACCATTCTTCGACTGAGCTGCTCCATCAAATTCACAAACCCCAGGCCCACCATTCCTCCACGGAACTGCTCCATCAAGCCCAGCAGATGCATCAAACTAAGCCCCATCACTCCTCCACAGAGCTTCTGCATCAGGCCCAGCAGGAGCCTGCCTCCCTCCCAGTTCAGCTAAACCGGGACGGCCACTCCCATCAGAGCCGTAGAAGTCTAAAAGGTCATAGTCAGGGCCAAGTGTCATCACAAGGGAGACACCAGGAGCAGCAGAGCCACCAAACCCATCACCCCCAGCCCACCAAACCCTCTCCCCAAAGACCCCACTCTATACAGCAGACCCACCACCACTCCAGCACACCTCAGATCCACCACATCCACCATATGACCCCACAGCCCCCTCCACAGGACTACCAACACCAGATTCATGTTATCCACCCTCCCCAGCAGCCCCACAGGCCTCAGCCTCTCCTTTCCACCTTTCAGCCTCTCCAGCCACACCAGACCACCCTCTCCACTTTCCAGCCTCTGCCCCAACACCATCAATCCCAGCACCAAGTCCAGTCCTCCACCCAAGCAACCCGTCCACAGTCCCAGCCCTCACATCACCTGCTGCAGTCGCCACACCAGCCACAAAGTCAGTCCCACCATAAACAGTCCCAGCCCCAGTCCCTCCCCCATTCACTATCTGACCCCTCAGAACACCTGGAGCCCCCTCCGCCTCCACCTCTGCCCCCACCCTGCTCCCCTCCACCCTTGCCCAGGGCTAGGCTCTCCAGGATGGACTCCAACCACATGAGTGTGAAGAGGTTGCGCTGGGAGCAAGTGGAAAACTCAGAGGGGACTATCTGGGGACAGGTGAGCTGTGTGGGGCATGGGTAGCTAGGCCTCTAAAGGTGCAATGTGTAATTTATGGCCAGAATTTTAGTTTAAAAAGTTTTAAAAAATTAACTAATATTCTCAACAAAACTTGACGGAGTATCAGTTTTTACATTATATCGAAGATGTCTGTATGTTGTGTTGCAGAAATATCCACTGAAGTTATCATGCTAACCAGCTATGCACGGCCCACCCTGTCTCATAGTCATGCTTTCTACCTGAACAGAAGATAGTAGTATAGTTTTCATAGTCTGATAAATAAACCAAATCAGACTCAGCATAAATAAATGTCTTCTCATCCTGGGATTTAGACTCCTGATTGGAGCCGCTGTAAATCACCTCTGTACTGTGTCCCATGGCGCCAAATTGACCTCTGTTAGTCTGTGTTCACTCCTAGACTTACTGTGCTAACTGGCTATCTATAGCTAATGTAGTTCCAGCCAAAGATTGCTACTGCAAAGAGTATAGTGAGCAGCAGTTGACGGTTACTCTGGTTATATGCTGCCTCCTAAATCTTTGGAGTGACAGGTGGCCTTATCTTACACATTGCATATTTAAAGTGAAACACAGCAAATTGATAACAATATAACAGTCATGAAATTGTAATTGATGTAGCCATACATTTCTTCCTTGATAGTTGGGAGCAAATTCTGACTATGACAAACTGCATGACATGGTGAAGTATCTGGATCTGGAGCTGCACTTTGGGACACAGAAGAGCTCCTGTGAGTACAAGTGGCTGTACGCATAACTGCAGCACTTTAAATGGAACAACTAAAGATCATAAGCTAACATGTAAATAAGTCCGGATAAATGTCCCATTCATGTCAGCGGTATATGGTAAATATATTGATCTTAAGCAGTTGGACAACAATGACACATACAGTTCAGTTCAGACATATTAGTCATATGTAGGTTAACACAGAGCCAATGACAGAATGAAGTGTTCTGGAAAAGAAAACAGGTCAGCTCAGCAGTAAGAGCAGCAGTCGCAAAAACAGCACTAGTCATATAAAGATAAAATGACAAGATAAAAAAAGAACATTTTAAACAAAAATGGAATGAGATTAATAAAATATATCACTATATAAATATATTAAAACTAGAATAAGGATTGCATGAGGATTTGCATCATTATTTCTCAGCACATCATTATCCAGGTTCTTGAGTTGGATTATTTAGTTCCTGGTCTTGTCCCTCAAATTTCTCTTATGCTAATTTTGGGAAGTTTATGCTGCAGCTGTACTCCTTGTAATTTGCTAACTTTTTCCCCGTTTATCTCTCTTCCGTCTACTATGTACCTTCATAACATCCGAGCATTTTACTAACAATGGTCCCATTTTTAGTGCCTGCTCCAGAGCCAGCCCCCCAACTAGAAACCTTCAAGAAGAAAGATGTGATTGAAATTCTGTCCCATAAGAAGGCTTACAATGCCTGTAAGTATATAAAGGCACATGGTAAATGTTGTTTTAAAACTCTGTCATCCATCCTCATCTTTTTTCTTATTAGCTCAGATTTAGAGACTCATTTATGCTTCACAGTCGGGAATTAAAATCCTTCTTTATCTCCCTTTTAACCTCTAGCCATCCTGATAGCCCACCTGAAGCTGTCTCCTGGGGAGCTGCGTCAGGTGCTGATGAACATGGCCACTGACCGCCTGGAACCATCCCACATCAAACAACTGCTGCTGTATGCGCCTGATGCAGAGGAGGTGAAAAAGTACGAAGAGTACAGACAGAACCCTAGCAAACTCAGTGAACCGGACCAGTTTGTGTTGCAGGTACAGTCTGTTGGTTTGCATGTTGCAAGTATTTTCATGAATTACCTGAGTGTGTGTCATTGCCCATGTGCTGTATTTGTGTTTACCATCATATGCGTTCTCCTTTAGATGTTATCCGTGCCAGAGTACAAAACCCGCCTGGAGAGTCTCCTCTTTAAGTGCTCTCTGCAGGAGAAGACGGAGGAGCTGAGAGGATCATACGACTGCCTCTACAAGGCTTCACTGGAGCTGAAGACGAGCAAGAAGCTGGCTAAGATACTAGAGGTAGTCTACCCTGCTGTGTTAGTGATGATGTTAAAGTGCTGCTTTGAGACACCTCAACAGACAACCTCCACCTGCACTGTGGGAGGAGGTGTTTATCCCTCAGCTAGAACAAGACATACAGTAAATAGAGTTGCAAAGGTTAGTTCATTAATCAATTAGTGGATCAAAAGACATCTAGACTGAAAATAAATTAATTGTTCAGGTCATTTTCCAGGCAAAAATGTCCAACAGTTACTGGATCCAGCTTCTTTAATGTGAGGCTTTTCTTTGTCATGTATGATAATAAATGAAGAATCTTTGGGTCACTTGCGTCACTTTGGGCTCTGAGAAAGTGTGATTATGAAAGTTTTTCTATTAAAAAATACAAAATAAATTAGTTGTTTGACACAGCTACAGTTCTGCTTGCTGCGTCCTGTCTTCCCTCAGTTTGTGCTGGCGATGGGGAATTACCTAAATAACAGCCAGCCTAAAACCAACAAGACGACAGGCTTCAAGATCAACTTCCTTACAGAGGTACATCATACAGTACATTAACCAATTGTTTGTGTTTTCAAAGCAGTCTTTCTCATCGTATGTTGCATATGTACAGTTAATAACAATAACAAATAATATCAACGTGTCCTCTGCAGTTGAGCACAACTAAAACAGTGGATGGGAAGTCGACATTTCTTCATATTCTGGTTAAATCGTTATGTCAACACTTTCCTGAGGTGTTGGATTTCTCCAAAGATTTAACCATGGTTCCTCTTGCAGCCAAAGGTAAATACTTTCCTTTGATGTCTGTTCTGTATCTTAAAATCATGCGTCTGAAATGTCTGATCATCTTAAAATACACTGAGCTCTTATTCAAGATTTTGGTGTTATTGTTTAATTTTACTCATGTTTGTCGATTTAAAGTCTTCTTTCCTTCTCCATTTACTTTCCTGTTTTACACACACACACACACACACACACACACACACACACACACACACACACACACACACACACACACCTGTTTATAGTAAACCAGAGGACTATCACGGCAGATCTCATCGACCTGCATACGACCATCCAGGACATACGCTCAGCCTGTCAGAAGATGCCTGCGACTGCTGAGGACCGCTTTGCTATCGTCATGAGTGTATCCTTCACAAAACTGCCAAAGAGTGGCATGACATTAAGACGAAGACTATTTGATAGACGAACCCATTGTAGTCGAAGAGATGATGAAACTTGTTGTCCCTTGACTTGAGCATTTGCAGAACTTCTTGGAAAACAGTCACCCAGCTGTTCAGTCTCTGGAGTCCCTGCAGCAGAGAGCAATGGAAGAATTCAGCAAAACTGCCTCTTATTTTGGAGAAGACGGCAAAGCCACCAACACCGAGGCCTTCTTTGGTATCTTTTCTGAGTTCATGGCCAAGTTTGAGGTGAGCAAGAAAGATTCAGACATTGATTTGTTTTTAAAAAAAATCCTGTTAGCAACTATCCTTTGTGGTTCCTTCTCAGCCTCCCCTCAATCTATTAAAATAATTGTTTAAAAACGCCTTCATTTTCTCTTGATGCACAACTTTAATGGTTGCAGATAAACACTTGCACTGTGTCTGATGATTACCTCATTACCTCCCAGAGTGCACTCTGCCAATGTTTTGTTTTTTTAGAAAGGCCCATGCAGTGTGTTTAGTAATGAGCACTGGCTGCATTTCATCAAAGATGTAATGAAAAAGTCTGCAAGGCTGCGGAGTTAGTAATGAGAAACATAGAGAAGCAGGATCAGTATGTTGACACTGAGTATTCAGCACTGTGCTGCACCCTGGCAGGCCTTCATGTCTGAAAGGGCTTTTTTCTCTCTCTAGGAAACCAGATCTGAATAAAGGAGGCCGAATTTTCAAAAAACTAATATGAGCCAATTCATTACAAAAAACAACAATCAGCAGCTCTGAATGAGCACAACACTCAGATTTATGTATTATTCACGTTCAGCTTTCTCAGGCACAGATTTTTATTATTATTATCCACTTGTTTTAATAGTTGGGCATGAACCCTGGAGTTAAAGGTGTATTCACGTGTGTGGGGGTTCAGTAGCCACCAAATATATTACAGATTATACAAAAATATTGATACTTGGATACTTCTTCAATACCATGTTTAAAATCCAAAATCCACATTTGATGTTATTGTCGTACATTGTAAATGGTTAATTAATACTGTTTAGTTGCTTAAGTTTTCCTTTATCATATTTTAATTTATGTTAATACACTTTTACAACTGTTCATAAATGATTTATAAAGCATTATATATGTTGGCTTACAAACCCTGTTGTTTCTTCACCACAGAGAGCTCTCAGTGAGTGGCAAGCAGCAGAAAGCCTGAAGAGCCCCAGAAGTCCACGAATGGCCTCCCCACTGGCCTGGTAACACACACGCACACACACACACACACACACACACACACACACACACACACTCACACTCACGCTCACACACAGATGACTATTATATACATGCACACATGAATGCACAGTTCTGAGCAAAAAAAACAAGATTTTATGTATTAATGTATTGTTGGTGAAATCAAGGAATGGAGAAACTTTTACATCAAAGATGGACAATTTAGCTTTATACAAGTGGTATTGTATCTACTGTATGTCTTTCAAAATCTAACAGAGTTTTCCTAAGTCCAAAACCTTAATTGCTTCGTCTTTGCCTAATTGAACGATAGTTACTCAGAAGCTTCTCATAGTTTAAGTTTTCTTTCTTTACGCTTGAGTTCAGGTCTCCTCTGTAAGTGTGACATCACAGTTCTACAGTCAAAACCTTGTCATATATCTATGAATAAGACAGATTTACAAGAATACATTTTATCCTGAAATAGATAGTTAATTAAAACACATTCACATTGACATGGTGGTTTGGAAGAAACCCCTAAAGCAGTTTTCCTGTTAGTTTACATGTTGTGTATTTTTGTAAGTTGCCCACCACACTGAATGTAACATAAGTTCTTTACAGACTAAGTGTAGCTTATTTTCTTTAGTGAATATTCATTTAAATCAGCTGTCCTGATGATGGATTGTTTAATATACTGCATTGTATCTGTCAGCTTGTTTTCCCCCAAATTCCTGCCATAGCAGTTACAGCCATATATTAGCTTTTTTTCTAAATGGTATTTCTCTTGTATGATACTTAACATCTAAGGCTACTACTTTGTATATACAAGACAATGTCAGTGGGAAGTTGGCACTTAATATTTGTTTTTCTAAAAAGACAATTTAAACTGCTCTGAGGATCATTTCTAATTTGTCTGTGGTCATTAGCGCACTAATTACGTGGAGCCAACAGCGGGCAGTGTGCAATATGTGAGGAGTGTTTAGCTGTGTGCCACTGTTCCATATTATACTCTTCAAACTGTAACAGAGATATTGTGTTTGTACTGTACAGAGGGTGGATGTAAAGATCACTGGTACAATATGTATGAAGCACTTTGTTATGTGTATGTATCACCCAAATATTTATTTTATTGATTGTGTCAAATGGACTGACGACCATGACAGCAAAGTCATTAAAGGGGCAGTTCCCCCAAAAATCAAAAATATGTATTTTTTTCCTTTCATCTGAATTTCTTTTTCAGTACATTTTTATTGTTTTAGTGTAACTGAATTTTGTATCAGCTGTGGAGATGTCTGCCTTATCTCAAACACAGTGGAAGTTGGATGGCCAACAGCCTGTAGTGCTCAAAGCAACAACAACAAAAAAAAAGAAACAAAATACATTTGAAAAAACTCGACAGGAATGTCTCTCTCCAGAAATCAAGATAATCCAACGTCCTTGTTGTGAGCAGTTTCATGTAGGAAATATTTTCTTTCTGTATCGCGGTGCAGAATGAAGTGTGCATAAACTCGTAGGGGGATAGTAAGAAGGTGGTTCCTACATGAAACTGCTCACAACAAGGTCTGTGGATTGTCTTGAGTGATCAGGTCATGAGAAGGCCGACATGTATGTGACTAGCCTTTTCCTAATCCCAACACATCAAATACTGCAGCCTGGTCAGTTGCCATAAGACTTTTAACGCTGTAGTTAGCCCTCTAGCATAATTTCTTGCTGTTCTCAATCAGTATAGTAGAATGAAGAGCAAGAAAAGTCTAAGTCAGTTGATGGTTGCGTTGCTGAGCTGGTCACACGCAGGAGTTTCATGTCCTGTGTTGTTTTTGCCCAAACAAATAATTGTTTTGTTTTTATCGTCACATAAAGCATGATGTTTTCCTAAACCTAACCAAACAGTTTTGTTGCCTTAACCTAACAAAACGTCTAACTCTCGACGCCAATAACAGTCATCATTAGTTTCTGTGCCCAGCTTAAACGCGGAGTGTCATTGTTTGAAGCTTAAGGCCACTGACCAAGCTGTCATATTTTAAGAGTTGAGAGTGGCCAACATCTCCAGAACTCACACCAAAACAATTTAGACAGATAAAAAGCCCTACAGGTAAGAGCAAAATATGTATTTTTAATTCTCGGGGGTGAACTGTCCCTTTAAGTTTAGTGTAGTTGATGCAGCATTTTGCATCACTTTCAAAAGTTAATAATGCAGCAAACCAGCTTCTGAGATGTGCCAGTGCTGTGTAAAATATAAAGCTTAGTCTGCAAGAGATGTTTTTAAATGATAAGGAGAAATTATTACTATAAGAACTAACGTGTGCAGCTCTTAAAGAGTCAAAGCTGTTTTTTTTCCTGATGATTTAAGTTGCTTTTTTTTTTTTTTTTTGCTCAAATGACAGAATGTAAACCTCTGAAGCATCGCTGTCCATTATAAGGCCTATAAAGTGTTAAGTCTGTATTTTGTATTGTATCCTGACAACGCTGACCACTATAAAGAGTGTTATGAAATCTTCCCCTGCCTGGATGTCTGTGATTTATGATGGCGTTTTGTTGTCTCACAGAGAGATACAACTCTTTATCTACTAGTTTATTATTTACAGTACAAAGGAAATCACAACCACTGCCTTTATTTTTACTTGTTTCCGCAACTGTGTCTCTACAACTGCTGTTGACACACCTGATACCGCTGCAGTTAGTTTATCGGCCCTGATGTGTCTTGTCAGGATATAAAAACACTCTCACTAATGTCTTTCATTATAAGGGTTTGTCACGTATTCTGTGTAATTAGACTGCATTTAAAACTCATTCAGCAATCCTTTGACGGGTCGTGTAAACACCGCTCTGTTGGGAAGTAATAAATTCCTTACAAGTTAACTAAACCCTTGTAGCACCTCAGGTGAAAGTGGAGTTTGATCTTTGTGGGGGGAGCTTTCGAGAAAAATCATGAGGCGCCTGTTATTGTTCACGTGTTATTTGTGACACGCTGCATTGTTTGGAAAAATCAGCTCGAGGCGGTGCGGCAGGAGCGATCCACAGCCTGACAACTTGCTGAAAGGTGAGTTCATTTACCAGATAATTACCTCAGATGAAAAGCCTGAAGAGGGAAAGAGTTGGAACTTTTGCCGATGTTTGAATCACTGGGAAAATGTCACTACATTTGTCACTACTTTGTCACAAAGTGTTACTTTATGCCACCTTTGTAGAGCAACAACTGTCAGAAAGTGCTTCTCAAATGTGTTGAAGCGCAAAATCTGTATGTCTTCATCTGTTAATAGAAGTGTAGTATATGAGTCTAGATTTAAATATTAAACTGTGTTTATCTTGCCAACATTTACCTGCTTGTAACAACAGCAGGTCCCATAAACACATCCGTAGTTATGTAACATTATGTTAATATAAAAGAAAAAAAAAGAATATTAGAACATTTCAGTGAACGTTAAGAAGTTATGTTTCACCTCTCATCCAAGAGGCTTCTTCAGTTCTAACTTCATCACCAGTCAGAAGTTTGAACACACCATCTCATTAAATGGTTTTTCTTTATTTTTATTATTTTCTACATCAGCTGATTAAAATGCAATGTATTCAGAATTCAGAGTAACCCAGGTTTTCCAAACCCGAAAAGCAAAATTAAATCGATGTCTAGTCGAAGCCTCTGGTCGTGTTTCAGATGTGTATGACTTGTGGAAAATAGATTTTCCCTCCAAAAGTCTCAAATTGTTTTATTTCATTTTGAGAAACCGTTTATGCTTTAAAATGGTAAAATCATCCATTATCCAAAGATTATAAAAAGTCTGCAGAATGGGAGAACTTTCTGTATCAGAAGTTTGTCTATTCTTCTCCCTTCAGTCATCTCAAGACCCCAAAGCAGCAGTATTGTATACAAGTACACGTACAAAGTCTTATTTTTCATTTTTATTATTTCTTCCTTGTTTTGAAACTATTCTAGAGTCTAAATATTTGATTACTGGCCTCACTGTCACAGCAGAGGACAGGATGGAAACAACAGAAGGCCCCCTAAGGACCAGCATGCCTCCTTCTCCATCACCCCCTACAGGGGGAAAGGCTACCCTGGTTACTGTGGACATCGTGGTGCTGGTCATTTACTTTGTACTGGTTCTAGCTGTAGGCTTCTGGGTAAGTGAAACAGGTCTCTATTCTAGTACGTTCACCAGACATTTTAAGCTGCCTTATTTCTCGCCAGACATATTGAAGACGGCAGTGTATGGTTCTTTGTTTTAAGTTGCTATTAATATATATAGATAAAGATAAATATAAAAAGATAAAGTCAAAATGTACACACAAATATATTTGCCTTGTTGCCTCTTTGCTATCAAGCAAATGCTATTAATGTCAGCAAGAACAGAATCAGTCTGTATCATTCAAAAAACGTTTCACTCTCTAGTCCTTCTGCCTTTAAAAGCCTCTAGTCGCTCCATAGTGTGTTTGTGAACCTGCACTTTTCTGTCTGTAATGCTTTTTCTCCCCATGTTGCAAGAATATGCCGAACATTTAAAGGACATTGTTGGTTCAGCTAAACGAGAAAGAATATAGAACTATTGTAAATCATGAGAAAACAAAAATACTTTCCTTTGCTTGTGATTTAGCGTCACTGTCTGACCATTTACCTGCAGAACAGGCTGTGATCCTTGATTACAAACACAGACACATACCAAATGTTGGTCAATTTTGTTTGTGGTCTGAACAACCGTAGTCTGCTTGGCTTTCTGCTCTACATTTCCAGGACATCTGTTACTGTATGTAACACAAACATACAAATGCAGAGCAGGAAATATGTTGTTCAGTGGCAGATCACTGTGAAAATGAGCAAACGCAACAGCAGTCAGAAACATCCTGGTGGTTTACATGAAGCAGGGGTTGGAGAATGTAGAATTTCGCAACTCACACATGGAGCAGTTTTCTAAGTGCTTTACAAACACTCTAAAAGGAGGAAGAGTTGCTTCAAGTAGATCCCTCTATTTGATTATCTAAATTCAATGAGATTTGACAGCAGAGCAGCAGCAGAACCACTCTTATGAATCAATATTACATATTATCTTAAAGAGGTTTTCTTATTTTTTCTGTCAGTCCATGTTGAGAACGAAGCGCAGCACGGTGGACGGATACTTCCTGGCTGGGAAGAACATGACCTGGTGGCCGGTGAGTCATAGGGCTTCCATATAGTGGACGACTTAGTGACTTACATTTATTTGATTATGTTCTATCACCATATACTAACTGCAGCAAGATCAGACTTTAAAAGTCAGATGGAGGCAAAATGTTCTTTAGTTCAAAGTCAAACAAGGAGCCGGTCCTGATTTGGACTCTTTCATCTATATTTAGGTGGGCGCCTCGCTGTTTGCCAGTAACATTGGCAGCGGACATTTCATCGGAATGGCAGGGTCAGGAGCTGCGGCAGGAATCGGGGCCATCGCATACGAGTGGAATGTATGAGATTCTATTATACAAAAAAGAGTTTGATATGTCGAACACTGTCTTAAGTGTTCAAAGCTGATGTCTGGTCTCCGACAGGGTATGCTGATGGTGCTGCTGCTGGGATGGGTCTTCCTGCCCATTTATATCTCCTCAGGGGTGAGGCAGCTGAAATATCACACATTGTGCACATGCATGATTTTGCCCGTTTATTCTATCTCTGAACTCTCTTTTGTTTCCAGGTGACCACCATGCCAGAATACTTGCGGAGGCGGTTTGGGGGCAGGAGAACGCAGATGTTCTTAGCCGTCCTCTACTTATTTATTTACATCTTCACAAAGATATCGGTATGATCCAAATACACCGAAGTTCTTCATCTTCACATGTCAAAAACATATATATTTTCTACCTTATTTCCACCACACGTGTGTCTCACTGCATGTGTTTCTGGCCCAGGTGGACATGTATGCAGGTGCAATGTTCATTCAGCTCGCCCTTCAATGGAACATCTACCTGGCTGTGGTGCTGCTGCTGTCCATCACTGCTCTCTACACTGTAACAGGTCGCCCCTCACTTCCCCTCGCCATTTTAAACACATGGAAATAGACGTAATGTGCTTGTTCTGTATGTCACTGACTGTCGTGTGTCTCTTCCAGGTGGTCTGGCTGCAGTCATCTACACTGACGCCGCTCAGACTGCAATCATGCTGGCAGGCTCTCTCGTCCTCATGGCCTTCAGTAAGTCCAACTGATGTGCTCATGTCACCAGCGCGTGATCTCACGGCTTGTCTGACCGTGCTGTCCGTCTCTCTTCAGGCTTTGCCGAGGTCGGAGGCTGGAATGCTCTGATGGAGGGGTACGCCAACGCCATCCCTTCGGTCCGCATGCCAAACTCAACCTGCGGCATCCCTCGTGACGACGCCTTCCACATATTCAGAGACCCGGTGAACTCTGACCTGCCGTGGCCCGGCACCATCATCGGCATGTCCATCCCCTCCATGTGGTACTGGTGTTCTGACCAGGTACTGGAATGAAACAGCACATTTCCTAACAACTGAGGAAATAAGATCCAACGTCAACCAAATTCATTAAAGGGCGAGTTCACCCAAATTGAATATTCAGTCATTATCCTCTCACCCTCAAGCTGATGGAAAGCTGGGGGAAGTTTTGTGATCCACAAAACATATCTGGAGCTTCACAGCAAAACGTAAACAACTCAAGAAGATGGGGACTTTTAAAACATTAAAAACACCCCTCACAGAAGTTTAAACTGGCTCCGCACAGCTCATCCGGCTTGATCCAAGTCCCTGGAAGCCCCAAGATGTGTGTGGTCGAGCTTGTGCACTCACTTCAGATGGGGTGCGCGCTAACACCAAACGCCCTTCTGCAGCTACAGTGAAGATTTCGCTCAACAAGATGCTGTAATTAACATCTTTTCTAATCAATTTGAGATCTCAGGGCTTCCAGAGACTTGGATTATGTTGTACAAACTGTTTGGTGTCATATTATTGTCAGACGTTTTTTTTTACAATTTAAAATAAGTCCCTGTCTACATCAGCTGCTAAGGAGAATGCTACAACACTGTTTTGCTGTGAAGCTCCGGAGCATTTAAGGGTTAAGAGCATATAAGGACCCCAAAGTTGCAGTCATGAATCTAAATTTTTTATTTTCATTTAATTCACTTGTAAACTGTCAAGGAGTCTTTCATCTATAACGATGAAAGTGTAATTTAGTGTTTTCTGATCTTGTTTACGCTGCTCTAACAAATTCCTCTGAAGTTAAATATGAAAGAGTCCTCATCTGAAAACCCCATTTTTGAGAATCTGGCATGTTTTTCTGGCTCTTCGGGGAGGTTAAAAATTCCTTTTATAAACTATCAGAGCGACGGTTTGCCCACCAGCCAAACCTGAGACAACAGAAGGCTCTTGTAGCTAATTTGTGCACATAAACATTTACTCCACTTACCTGCTAGCTAGGTGGTTTCCTCGTCCATTCTCCTATTAAAACTTTGCATACAAACAGCTGCAGATCATTATAACTCATTAACCAGCGGCCCCTGGGAGTTAACTGAGGGTCCATGACTCTTCGCAGGTGATTGTGCAGCGATCCTTGTCTGCAAAGACCCTTACCCATGCAAAAGGCGGCTCACTGCTGGCTGCTTATCTGAAGATTGTGCCTTTTTTTGCCATCATGCTGCCCGGAATGATCAGCAGGATACTTTACACAGGTACAGCATGACATGACGTTTGAATGAATTAGTGAGGATGATGTGCTTCTGTTGAATGAATAAAGGTACTCAGTTCACTTATAGGTTTTCAGTGCTGGACAGACGGTCACATTCTGTTTTCAGAGTTTTACTACCTAAAAGAGCTTTTAATCAGACGTTTTAATGATATTGTCCAGATGACGTGGCGTGTGCAGACCCTGAGTTGTGCAAACAGATTTGTGGAAACCCGGTGGGCTGTTCAGACACCGCCTACGCCAGACTGGTGATGGAGCTGCTGCCTGCAGGTGAGACGACTTCCTGTCCCACCTCCTGCCTTTATTCGCACACGCCTGTCTGCATCCCTTTTAATGCCAGTCTCTGTGTGTTTTCCCTTGCAGGCCTGCGAGGGCTGATGATGGCGGTGATGATCGCCGCCCTCATGTCCTCTCTGACCTCCATCTTCAACAGCTCCAGCACCATTTTCACCATGGACCTGTGGAAGAGTTTCAGGGCCCGTGCATCCGAGTGGGAGCTTATGTTAGTGGGCAGGTACGTGGCCAGACATAACTCAAAATATGGTCCTGGTTGCAGCATGTGTGTTCTGTACTGCAGTACTGGTTTAAAGATGCAATATGCGAGAATCGCCCCCCCCAATTCAGACTCCAAACAAATAGTAAGCAAGATATCACTAGGGTAAACGCTGCCATTAGCTACTTAGCTTAGTTAGCTATTTAGCTCAGTTAGCAGTGCAGCGAGCGGTATAGGCTGGAAGTTCAGAGTGGTACTATAACAAAGGTTGTGTCAGGGCTAGCTGGTTAGCATGCTAACTTCAGTCGATATCTATGAAACACAATACATCAGCGTCTGAGATATCAAACTGTTATTTCTTCACATTCTGTGGAGAATTTGAGTTAATACTTAAGTGCTTTAACCTAAAATTCTTATATATTGCACCTTTAATCCCGTATCAATAACGATTTAGGCATTTTTAAACATGTCAAGAATGTTCAACATTTCTTTGAGGAATATAATCCTGAGATACCCAACCTGTGTTTTAGATGTAATATGGAAGAGGGCTCATTCCTGCACTGCACCTGGTTATGCACTAAACTCGATACATTCTGGCGTGACTTTTTCTGATATCATGACAAAACTTCTAGGAGTACATCTCCCATTAGATCCTCAAACCTGCTTATTAGGAGATACTACAAATATTGATACACGTTTAAGCAAGGCTCAAAAGAAATTTCTTTCATTGGCCTTGTGTGTTGCCAGGAAGTGCATAGCCATCACATGGAAGTCTGACTCCCAACTTTCTATAGGAAGATGGGTTTCAGAAATGAATAGCTGTGTTCCTCTTGAAAAAATTACATATACACTCAGGAAAGACTATAATACTTTTACTGAGATGTGGCAGCCTTATTTGGCATATATGGACATATTGTCCACTTCCATGATGGATGGGTTGTAGGTTCTCTGCTGTCAGTGCTTATTGTTTGTCTATGTCGCCTCTTGACTGCTCTTATATGTTTAAGTAACTATGTGTGTATGTACGTATATGCGTATATATATATTTTTTTTATTATTACTATTATTTTTGTCCTCTCTTTCTCTGAGTTTGTGGGTGGGTGGGTGGGTTGTGGGGTTAGGGTTCTGGAGCTGTGTGTTCATGTTTTCATGTATATTTTGTTGAATTAAAAACCGAAAATAAAATATTATAAAAAAAAAACATTTCTTTGAGGAAGACAATCAGTATGTCATTTCTGCCTGTAGGGTCTCCCGATCAGAACAATCACAACAAAAAAACATGGTTTGATGATGCCGTGAAGTAGCGTGGGATCACTGGAGTTGCTGTCTTTAATGTTAAACCACCACCAGTATTACAAAATCAATCTAATGTAACTTGTTTACCACTTCTCACGTTTAGTCACGTTCGCCAACTTCCTTCCTCACACAAAATCATCTAATGCTTCCCTTGGCAGTTATAACAACAGCTGCCCAAATGAAACCCACTGTTACCTTGAATAAAACTCAAATTTCTCTGGGTTTGAACACTGTTGAAAACATTTAGGATAATGTAAGTACACAACTCAACACAATATATAACAAAGGTCTTGTCATTATTAGACATTTTAATGGCACAAATGTTGCATTTTTACAATTTTGCCTGTAAAAAGAACCAGCGTCACTACAGAGAGCAGCCTGCTGTCTGCTGTTTCCACTGAGCTCTTGTGTTCAAGGTTAAAGTCTTATAAACCGTGTTGAATATTTGATCCCTACTCCTGCCGTCTGCATTTAACAAGTAACCACACGTGTCATTATAATTCACTTTGGATGAAACCTTCCAAAATTGCATGTTTAATTTTTTACATTCTTCTGTCATGCTCGCCCGAACCGTAACCTTTCTGTCCACAGATTCCTAAATAACGACTTTACCAGACTTACTTTTCAGACCAACACACACACACACACACACACACACACACACACACACACACACACACACACACACACACACACACACACACACAAACACACACGCACACACACACGCAAACACACACACACACACACACACACACACACACACACACACACACACACACACACACACACACACACACACACACACAACCTCAGGTTTCCATTCCCTTCATGTCCCTGCAGAACTGAATTGAATAATCTGGCATTAACAACACAGATCTTCTTGCTTCACTTTCAGGGTGTTTGTGCTCGTGCTGGTGGTGGTGTCCGTGCTGTGGATTCCTATCGTCCAGGCCAGTCAGGGCGGGCAGCTTTTTATCTACATCCAGTCCATCAGCACCTATCTCCAGCCCCCCGTCTCCATCGTCTTCTTCATGGGCTGCTTCTGGAAGAGGACGAATGAGAAGGTGAGTCTGTGTGGAAATCTGGATGTTTATGTGACCGATGGAACAGGTCAAATTGAAGGAAATAAATGTTTATTTATTTGACTCTTTTAACAGTTATATGACGCCATATTTCATTATTTTTCTGCTGTGCACTGGTGTGATAGCAACACTGCAAAGAATTCAGATCCTGGAGTGAACCTAATGTCATAGAAATCTCTGTTTCGTGTCACCTTGTGAGTCCTGCTGTGATCTGAAGATGAAGTATGTGATTGTGCTCGTCGTACTCACTCCTCTCCCTTCCCTCAGGGTGCGTTCTGGGGCCTGACTCTGGGCCTGCTGGTGGGCTGCATTCGTATGCTGTTGGACTTCATTTACCCGGCGCCTCTGTGCTACGAGGTGGACGACAGGCCTGGGGTGCTGAAATACGTCCATTATCTGTACTTCTCCGTCCTGTTGTCCTTCATCACCCTGGTTGTGGTGGTTGTAGTCAGTCTGGCTACAGAGGAGCCCAAACCAGAGCAGGTGAGGCCATTTGATCAGATCTAAATTTAAGTTTTTATTTCTGTATTGTTTTATTTTCATATTCTGTGATAGGGTGCAGAAAGATCTTTTTTTGAGCCACAGATTCACATGAAGAAATCATATTTAACTTTCCAGTTTTCATTGTTTAAATTTGGTCTACTGTGTATTTCCTTTCATAGAAACATGCAATGGTTATTTATTTACAAATGAATACACATGATTACAAATTCTTGCATAAAACCCCCATGTAGAGATTATGAAATATGTTTTGTTATAAATTCAACAACGCAACAGCTTAAACAAGTACATTTGAAACGATTAGTCAATTGGTCAAGTGACCAAAAATAAATTGGCATATATTTCAAAAATCTTCTGTCCTTTTTCCTGACAAAATGTTTAATGGTTCAAGCATTTCTAATGTGATGATGTGCTGTTTTTCTTTTTACTTATTATATCGATACAAGTTTATGATTTTTCACTTGTTCAATTAGCAGACTTAAAAAAAATACATGCAAGAAATGCCTTCTCTTTAAAAAAAAATACATTTAAATAATTTTGATGTTTGAACTGTTGGTTGAAAAAAAAAACTAAGGTGTCACTCTGTGTAATTGTTAAAACATTTCCTACCATTTTCTAAAATGCATACAAAGTAATCAATAGGTTAATTGTGAAAATAAGATTAATTCATGATGCAAATAATCGTTAGTTGCGGTCCTGTACAAAATAATTCAAAACGAGCTCTGCCTCAACCAACTGCAAGAGCAAAATCCTGCTTTTACATTAATGCACGATAATGATAATCTAATGATATCATATAGTATAACAGTCCTCCACAACGGATTATATCCTCCCTCTGCAGCACTGTTCGGGGTCAACAACACCTCAGGGTTCCTTTGAGGCAAACTGATATCAGTTTGTAGCACACTTTCAGATTTCAGAAAAAGTATGTCTTTATTTATTTGTGCTGCAATTCACATCTGACTTACAGAACAATTTTGCGTCCCGACTGAACTTATTTAAATTCCCTCTGTAGTCTACAGCAAATAAATCTGATTTTCTTTTAAAACAGATTAGTCGCCTCACCTGGTTCACCAGGTTTGACCCTGTGGAGCCCAAAGAGCAGGTCCCCCCAGTCCAGCAGAGCACTAGGACCTTAGAAGAGATTACTATACAGACGAATGACACTGACGCCAAAGGGAGAGAGCCAGAGCACAGCAATGGGAAGGCGTGTCATCACAGGAAAGGTGGGTCCCTGTCCTGTTTGCTGTAACACTTTTCCATTCCACCATCTGTCACTCCTGCCCCTGAACTACCCTCTCTCTCTCTCCAGACTCTTCTGCCTCCCTGTCCAGTGTACGGAGCCCGTCCCGGCTGATTTCTGCCCTCTACTGGCTGTGTGGGATGGAGAGAAGGAAGGAGGGAGATAATGATCCTGTGACGCCTCCTGCTCCTGTACAGCCTACCTGTTCCCTGGAGGAAAAGCCACGTCTGCGTACCATTGTTAACGTCAACCTGATCATCTGCCTCTCTGTGACTGCCTTTATCATCGGCTACTGGGCTTGACAGGCCAGTTATGACATTCTCAATGGACACGTGGTGAAGGGGGAAAATTTGTGTTTAAAACACACGGCTGCTTAAATTAATTATACGCCAAATTCCATTCATTTGTGGCACAATTTTACAGTTGTAATCTTTCATGGAAGGAATGCTTACATCTAATGTTGTGATAAAATCTCCATTTATACTGTGAACTAAAAAGCAAAATAGTCTTTTAAATGCTTTTTATCCAACTTTGTTTGAAGAATTATAAAAAACTATTACATTTTTTGACAAAATGACAATCAACTGATGAGAAGAAGCTGACAACACTGTAAAATGTTGAACCATCTTTAATTATCAAGAGTAATGATGCATTGTATGATGCATTATGTGCAGAAAAGCCAACATAAAAATGCTGAAAAAAAGAGGAAATAAAAAGAAATTATAAATCAAAGAAGCTGAAAAAAAACACCCCAACAAGGTAAAGATCATCAGCTGCATAAAAAAATAATAATAATAATAATACACAAAGAGGAATTTAATTATCATTTGGCTGCATTTGGTTGTAGCTTTGAGCTCGAGTGGGAGTGATCAGGTACAAGTTATCACAATCAGTTTGTAAGAAAAAAAAAATCCCTTTTAATGTTAAAAAGCATCCAAGAAATAAATTCAGCTGAAATCAAATACAATTCAGATGGAAAACAAAATTAAATTCTACCCTTACTGGATCATGAGAACTACCTGAAACACCAAAAAATTACAGCATACAGGTATGTGCTGTGGAGAGGACACCACTCGAGGACAACTGCATTGTTATATTGCACTCTTGCCAAAATATTTGGTCATTAGCAACCATGACACAAGCCGAGCAGCTCTTAATTTAGTCAATTTTCGTTTGGCCAGTTTCTTTGGTCCTTTATGTTGAAGTGTTTGGCACGTATTGAAAAGTCAGCTGAAACTGACAAAGTGGAAAATTATTATGAGAATGCCGGAATGTGATTGTGTTTCATGGTAAATAAATCAGCGATCACCGCACGACTGTGTTGCTGAATACTGAAATACTGGTCGTCAGGTCTGACCTCGCGCTAAAACCAGATTTCCGTCTCCAAAAAACATTCATGCCGTTGAGCCTGTAGCATCGATGGCGACATTTTAAAAAGGCAGTAGGAGACTCACTGAGTTCAGCTGCTGTCCCATGAAGTCTAGCAAGGCTCTGCAGTCCAATCTTAAAATACCCAGCAGTAAACAGAACAAAGAGGGGTTCAATATGAAGTCTAAAAGCTGGACAGGAGTTGTGTGGTTTACAGCACCACTGCAAGATGAGGTTTCTGGTTTGAGTCTCAGGGGAAACAGAAGAAAAGGCAGCCGATTCTGGCATCGTGTGCGTGAAGAGTTGGAGCAAACCGATGAGTTACCTGTCTGATAATTGAACATATCTGTTCGAAGGAGGGTTTCGGATGATCCCTCACAGAATAGTGCTCTCTGTCTGAGTCTGATCTAGGGGCGGGGCTGAGGAGGTGGTGGTGGTGACGGCGGCAGCAGCGGGCTCTTGTCCAGCAGAGCCTTCTCCTTGTTGGTCCTCAACCACCTCAGGGATGAGGGCTCGTCCAGTCCCCTTTAGGACCAGGCCTCCGTCTGTGCAGGACAGTTAACAGTGAGCGTCATCACATAAATCAGTGTTGGACTTGAGCTCAAGCAAACCCAGGGGCACACACACCAGCTGTACACACTCAATAAGACACCAAGGATTGATCTTTCTGTCAAATTTAGTCAATACAGCATAAAAGTACCACATTTTTAGAGGCGTAGTGGTTGTTGAGTATCCTTGGTGTGTTAATCTTTTAATGCGACACATTTCTCCATGTTCAGGAAGTGCACGTACAGAATAACAGCACACGGTCAGTTTGAAGTCGGTTTAGTGTTTAAACGCATGTTAGTTAGCACAGAAAACTGGAGGGACGGCGTCGGGAATTAAAGCATGTTAGTTTTGCTGCACAGCAGGGCTCAAGTGCAAGAAAGAGGCACATTTGTATACATGAATATATGTATACAGTATGTGCACAGCCAGCAACCGCACACAACAAAAAAGGAGCAGACGCCACTGACACACACGCATGCAGTGCACACAGAAGCGAGGCATCAGCCAATCAGATCCTTACCGTTACCTGCCTTGCAAAGCTCATCTTACAGGCAGGCCAGCAGCTCAGACATCTGCAATATTTACACATTTTCTGTCATGCATTAGATCACCACAGTTACAATTTAGTGTGTGAGCCACTATGACACACAGTGAAACCAAAAGCCAGGAAACTACACAGTAACGCCCTGAGAGGAGGCTGAAATCACTCGATACTGAACACAGTATCGGCAGACGAGCAGCAAGTGATTTCAAGTCGTGGCAACGTCTGCAGAAAGAAGATCATGTTCAACGATGTCAAACTGCACTGAAGAACACGAGAGCTGCTCACCACATCAACAGGCAACTCCATGTTTCTCCGACTTACTGCATTCTTGGAACAACTTTGCTACTCTACTTCTAGTCCACCAAGATTCAAAGGGAAATATTGATCTTTATACATTTTAAGTTGATAACTTAAGCTGCAGATTCTGATTATCAATAGAAAATAAGATCACCAAATACATTCTAAAGTATTATTATGGGTAAAGATAAAGACTATTGATCCCTGTGGAGAAATTCACAGGTTAGAGTAAAATAAAGCAGTAGCTCATTACGCATCAATAATTCTAATATAATAATATTTTGTTTAGGATTCTGAAATGTGCCAAGCACACTCAGTGTGTCTAAGGTTCACCTTTTAAATGGCCAACTGCCTTGACGCCCACACTCCAACCTTGTTTCGATATTTAAGCTTCTAAATGAAGACCCAATGGCCATAGCTGCAGAACCCCTTAACTAAAAGATCTAAGCGTTTTTCTTCCACCACGATCACCCCACTATCTGTATTATGTCATTTTGTAATCACAGGAAGCAGTTTACCTGTTATGATCTTGGAGGCGGAGCTGCAGATGCCATTACCATTGTCATTCGCAGCAGGTTGGGGGGGCGGTGGCATGCTGGGTCTGGGCCGCGGTCTGGGAGCCGGTCTGGAGGGGCGAGGGAGAGACCCGGAGTGGTGGTAAGACAGCGGGTTGGAGTGCGATCCATCGTGAGGCGGAGTGTCAGGAGGGGTGGGAGTGCTGGGAGGGGAGGGCTCCGACTCCCCCTGTGCTTGGTGGGCTGGTGGAGGCTGTGGGGGCGGGTGGCTCGGGGCGTGGATGAGGCTGTCTTTGCTGGGGTTGCGTCGGGGCGTGATGGGCGGGTGGGTGTTCCCAGGCTGGGAGGCAAAGGGGCTGGCCTGTCTGGGCGGAGCTGGGGCCGGCTTCTTAGTGCCTTCAGAGGTAAACATAATTATCACATGAGATATGCTACTAAATAAGGGGAATTAGAGCTGCAATGATTAATCGATTAGTTGTCAACCATTAATTTTTTTTATTTTTTTTTTTAAATGTGCAATTTGTAAGAATCAGCCTCGAAAATGTATTCTGCAAACATTTTACCAGGCTAACTGCTAACTGCCGCTACCTGTAGCTGTTAGCTAATTAGCATAGTTAGCCCTGCAGCTGGCTGTCCGGACTTGGCAACTTGGAGTTGCATTATGACAAAAGACAGGTTGGGGCTAGCTGGTTAGCATGCTAACAGCAGATATCCCTGCAACACATAATTTTAGTTAAATTCTGAATGTTTTAAAGCGAAACATTTATTAAACCTACTGCTAAAGTTAGCTAGTTAGCTTTGCAGCTAGCAATACAATCACAGCTTTACATGCATGCACATTTCCAGATATAAATTTTCAACACATAACATTGAGAGCACCAAATTGCACAGAATGTCAATTTCCACATAATGTTGCTTTAAACTAAAAATTCTTGCATACTGCACCTTTAATCAAGAAAATAATGAAATGATAAAATTATTAAATAAATTGTTAATAGCAGCCCTAATGGGAATACGAATGTACATTCTCTCACCCCTGCGAACCATGTGTGGACTGGGCCCCCTGGATCCACCCTGCGAGTGGGGGGTTCCTACTGTAAGGTGGAGTGAACCATTCCTCTGGGGAGGGGGTGTGGACATGAGCTCACGGGCTGGGCTGTGGAAATACAACAAATCTAGATGTTACTCCACCGACATGTTGTCTATGCTTTACAAGGAAGTGCTGCATTGGTGCAAGAACTCATGCATAAAGTATAAAGACAAATATATTTACAGTCAAACGAGGGTTATCACATTAGAAATAGCTTCATAAAAAACTGTGAATTTGAAAAGAGGATGCAAAAATCAGAAGTCTGTTCAGTCATGTGTTACATGCAAAATCAGACATCGCCACAAAAAGTTGTCACTCAGTTGACAGACACACTGACAGGCAGGCAGGGAGGAAAGGGGTATGTTTTTTTTTACAAATGACTGAGCTGATCATCACAACAAGCAGGATAAAGGTCATCAGTAAACAAAGCATCACATGATTTTTGTTGCGTTACATTCTTAATTTGTTAAAAATGAAGGAAAATTAAAAGCTGTGGACATAAAGACATTGTTATTCTTAGAATTTTCTGTTCTGCGACATCTGATTGGGGAACTCAAAGACGAATCAAACACATAAAGGTCGACTCCGGGTGATTGGCTGCGAGCAGACGGTGGAGTATTGTTGCTACCTCAGCTCGCTCCTCCTTACCTGCTCTCCTCTGCGCTGAGCTGGGTTACAACCTGAGGTTTCACTGTGGCTACCTGGACCCCACCACCCAGACCACCTCCAACACCGCCACCACCACCACCACTCAGGAGAGGCTGCTCAGCCTCTGTAGCCAGGGATGGAAACTGGGGCTGGGGCTCAGGCTGGGCGGGAACCCCGGCTTCCAGAGGGGGCAGTGGGGGTTGGAAGGTGGGTGAGGTTGGGTGCTTTCTATTTACAGCGCTGGCTCTACGTGGAGCGGGCTCCGGCTGTTTGTTAACAGTGCTAGGGAAGGGGGGGAGAGGGGAGAGAGTTCAGGAGGGCAAACCATACGCCGTCAGACAGAATGATAGGGCAGGAGACCGAGAGAGACAAGAGACAGACAGAGAGAGATGGTGCGAGAGACAGAGAGAGACTCCACTTCCTGAGTTCAAAGAAACCAGCTCAGAAACAAGAACCCAAAGAGGACATAAAACCACATGACAGTGACCTTTAAAATAGAACAACTTTGAGCTGCGACGTCTCTGCGGGGACAGAGGAGAGACAGATGCCAACACCATACACACAAAATGCAACAGAGGAAGCCCACACAGAACATAAAACCAGCAACCTACAGTGTGACCTAAGCTTTAATTGGGAAAAAAGGCGATAACACAAGAGTACACAAGAGTAACACACGAGAATTGCAGCTATAGACAAAAAATGGTATCCAGTTGACACTGAAAACATTTTAAAAAAGGCTGAAAGGAGAACTGCTTTTTCATCATGTTCAGTATGAACCTTGAGGAAAACAACACTGATTAGATTGTGCTTAATAAGCTAAACATAACACAAATGGGGTGCAAAAATCATACATGATATCATTCCCTTCTTTGACTTGTCAGTAAATTAAATTCATGGGAGCTACGTTGAACTACGGCACAGCTTTGAAGTCTGGACTGGGCAGATCTTCAGTGGGTGTTTCAGTGACTGTGATGGACTCGTTGGCCACTACATAGAGGGCCGACACGGCCGTGCCCCGCGACTCCTGCCTGCTCAGTGTCTTGGGACGGGACGGGAGGGTGAGGGGCAGGCTGAGGCTGAGGTTGGGGCGAGACAGGTACCTGTCTTTACGGGGGGTGTGACTGTCCCCGTCCTGCCCCACCAGGCTGCCGGGGCGTTTCCTATCCAGGCTGGGTTCGGGATCTGGGGTGGGCGGATGTGAGGGCAAGGCGAACATGCCCGAAACGTTGAATTCCACCTCTGGTGGGAAGATGGTGGGAAGCAAACAGAGAAGAGATGGTGAAAATTAAGAATATCAAAAGTGATTTCTAATGAGTGTGGGATGAACAGTAGATTTATTGATAGTTATTTTCTAACCATGCTAACTAAAAACTAAACAAACAGATGTTTTACCTTCAGGGAAGAACCAATCAGCGTGCTGGATAATGGGCTCAATGATGGCGACCACATGGACAGATGTAGCTGCTGCCATCTCTGCCAGCGTCCTGAACACCACCACACACAGACGGGATGATTTATCAGCCTCAGCTTCACTTTGTATTTAGGAAATTCACATAAATGAGGCAACAGATCAGAGTTATTACCCCTCAGTTTTAGCCCAGAGCAGGTTGGGCCCAAGGACGATGGCGATGTTGCTGGGAGTCATCTTATTGACCTCGCTGTCCTGAGCCAGTCTGGCCAGAAACTTCACCAGATACCTGCAACAGAGTCCCCTTGCTTTAAAAACCTCCAAGCTCCGGCAGCCATTATTCATTACATGCTTGTTGGCTAAATAATGTTGTAAGCCGACAGTTCTCAAGCTTGACCTTGGTTAGCTGGTTAGCTTGTGCTAAAAACATACAGAATTGTGGTGTGAGAATCACACAGGACATTAATCCCCTCTTTGACTCATCAGTAATTCAATCAAGGGCGTAACATCGGTTTGAAAAGTGGGGGGGACACAAAAAAGTGGGGTCTGATTTGAATACCATTTTATATATTTCCACATGCAATCATATTCCCAGCTACTTAAAAGCAACACATTATGATGAACATGGCAATCGTGCTTAGTCATAGGTGTAATTGCCAAAGGACAAAAAAGCAGGAAAATATACAGCTCCACTACGTCTCTCTTTACACTTATTTTGTTCCGTTGTCGGCTTCAGCTAAGAAAGAGATGGTTTGCCTCACATGTCCAAAATTCTGAGAACATACAGTGTTTCCCCAACATTGTTCTGGTAACTTAGCAACACTAGGGGCGTCCCGGGGCATGCCCCCCCCGGAAGAAATTTTTTCAAAATAACCCTTTAAATAGTGACTGCTGATGAGATTTTAAAAAAAAAATAATAATAATAATTAAAAAAAAATCTGAATTTCAGAATAAGAATCTAAGACATGAGACATTAGAGAACTTTACCATTATTTTCTTCATTATTATAGATTTTTATGGAAACAGTATCTGTTTCAGAAGTCAGTGGGCCACCTGACATGGAAGTTACTGAGAAAAAAAATCATAATTCCTGCATATGAATATTCATATAAAATATAATAAGTACAATAAAAAGAGCTGTGTCTCATGTGTCCAGTTTACCAACACAATCTGCTGCTGGTTTGGAGTCACTGGGTCACATGACATGGAAGATATAGAAAAAACTGCAATTATTTTGTATTAATATATTTATGCTAAGTAATTTAATGACAGTCCCTAAATCAGTCGCCAGTGATTCAGTGCGAGGCTCTGGGAGGTGAGCTGACCGTCCTCCTGTTGTTGACACCGGGAGAACCTCAGTAAAGACGCGGCTGGACCCGAGTAGAGCTGAGAATCCAGACCGACCCGCGCCCGTGCACGTTGTGTCCGAGCCCGGCCCGAAAGTAACTGTAAAGCTGACACAGGCTGTCACTGCCCACGCGTTACTCTCTGACCACTGTTTTCAGTAACGAGTAATCTAACGCGTTAATATTTCCAAACCAGTGATCACTGTGCGTTACTATTATTTTTGTCATTTTCCTCAGTAAAAATATATTTTTTTGCTTTCTTCTTGCGTCTCGGGTCATGTTTCCAGCAGGAGGATAACTCTTACAAGTCACGTGTAACACCACGCAGCAACACAACGACAAACAATGGAGGGAGGAGAGAGGTGCGTGTTTTCTAGCTGGAAATACAGTCATTATTTGAGTTATTTAAAAAACTAAACGCGAATGCTTGATAAGAGCCCAACCCAGCCGAGGACAGTGGCCTGTTGCAGCCTTTGAACGCAGCATCATTACAAAAACTGTCCGCGACTCACAGCGAGAGTGGGTTCACTTGATTACTAACCTGGCATAGCTGGTGTGGCGTCAGCTGGGCGGAGTTTGCCATCAAATTAATGTAAAATAAGCACATCGGTGTATACGCAGGGGTAGATTAATTAAGTGGACATGTTTGAGTATCGGACACTTGAGAGCTACTGCGTTCCGCTGGATTAAATAAAAGTGGGGGGGACAAAAACGGGATTTCGTTAAGTGGGGGGGACATGTCCCCCCTGTCCCTAGTGGATGTTACGCCTATGAATTCAATTCATGGACTACAGCACAGATTTGAAGTTCAGACAGGGCAGATCTAAGCTACAGTAACAGCTTTACATTACATGCTTTTCAGCTAACTGATATGCAAAGCTAATCGTTCCAAAGCTGAGCCTCCGGATTGGCCTTGAAAGACCCTGCTGTGTGACATAAAAGCATTAATCAGAGGGAAATTAGAATAAACTAAAACAGCACCCAGTAGAGCGCATACCTCCGCCAAGGCCTAACTGTCCCCTTTAACTCTATCAAGCCTAATCCAACACCAAACTCTCCACCAATATCAACCAGCAGATAAAATGGACACGGGTGGAAACATAACCCCCTTGTCCGAAGTAATAAAACATAATTTAGTAACACTTTTATATCATCGTTAACAAATGGCAGCTTTATAGTTTATTTTACTTGTATTACTATTTATTTCACTTGTAATAAACAATTGTTTAATAAACCATTTATTAAGGAACTGCTTGCAGCTGATGATATACTTTTACAGTTGCTTCATAAATGGATTATAAAGCATCACAATTGTTTGCTAACAGTGAAGTAACTATGTTTAATTAACTACATTTACCATCTATTAATGATAATTATTAGAGTTGTCTTCTAGCTTTAGTTGTTCTACTCTACAACTAAAGCTGTTAGCTCATTTTAATGGAGCTTAAAACTTCACTCTTTCTGCGTTAGATTTATAACTTCTTCTTAATCTGTATCTGTAATTTTCTTGTTTTGAAAAATGCATTTTCTTAGTGTCTTATTTGGATGAATTTCTATGTCTCTGTACAGCACTTTGAAATGCCTTGCGTCTGAATGGTGCTTTAAATAAACCTTGCTTGCTTTGCCTTGCCTCAGACGTCTTGTGAGGTCATGACCGCACGTAGGTTGAGAAGCAACGTTCTAAGCAGAATTGAGCGCTCTACTGAGATGTCTAATTAGGCACCGTGTGACTTGCGCCGAACTAGTGAGACAGGTTTCTATTGTACGGCTCGTTAAACTCTGCTATGTCAAAAACAGAACAGAAATTAACTCTATACATTCGGCTCGGTGCTGATATACTTTTAGAAACAACACATCATCTGAACAGAGCTCACTCGAGCTGAAGATGCCCTTACCTGAGGTTTGCTTTGTGACTCTTTGGCAAACCGTCACATGTCACCCACAATGCCTGAAGCCTCTTGTCAGGGTCGGACACACTGAAACCACGAAAACACACACAAAAAATATATCACCTTCATGCACAAGTACTAAAATATCTAACGCAACCAGAGAGCACACACGGCTTCAGGTGCATGTTTAATGCTTATTAGCACAGAGTGTGTGTGTTACAGGATATTAAGAGAGTCACGTCTGTCTGTCTGTGTGTGTGTGTTCTCACTTGGAGGCCTGTGTCCACTCGTCGTACAGGCCAAAAGTCATTAGAGGTTCAGGAAGTTCCCTGAGGTAGGACTTCAGGGCTCCTGTGTGTGAACAGAAAAGCAATGAGAAAATGATCCGGACCAGATGGTTTTTACTCTTTGTGGATTTGTAGAAGAGGTTGTACCGGCGACGGCGTGGGGATCGGAGTAGAACTCCTCGAGCTGCGAGGTGGAGCAGTCCAGCGCCGCTTTTAGCTTCTTCAGCTTCGAAGCTCCGGCTGCTATTCTGAAGAGACCCTGCAAGGAAAAAAAAAAAAAGAAGAGGTAAATGACTGGACAGGGCTCTGTTTTGATAAGTACAGGTGACTGGTTTCAATCCTGTAATTAGAGAAGTGAGTACAAGTTGGTATGAGAAAAGGAGAAGTTTATAACTGGTCCGCGAATGACTGAGAAAGACGATGGAGATGTGGTTCTTTCAGGATGAGTACCGGACAGAAACACAGCAGGACTTTTTGTTTCCATTAATATAAATGTCTTAAATACTCCTTCTTGGGGAGTCTAGTGATATAGTTGAATTTGTGTAATAGTGAGCGTGCTAATGGACAACAGATGCCTGCCTGCCTACCTACACACACACACACACACACACACACACACACACACACACACACACACACACACACACACACACACACACACACACACACACACACACACACACACACACACACACCACACACACACACACACACACACACACACACACACACACACACACACACACACACACACACACACACACACACACACACACACACACACACACACACACACACACACACACACACACACACACACACACACACACACACACACACACACACACACACACACACACACACACACACACACACACACACACACACACACACACACACACACACACACACACACACACACACCACAGCCTCAAGACTAACTGACCACAAGTTGGCTGCAGATGTTTCCAGACTGTACGAGCCGTCCACACGACCCACATCTCCTGCCAGCTCCGACAGAGCGGAGTGGGGAAGTTTCACGGGTACAAATTTATGTCAAGAAGACATTTCTGGTTAATTAAACTTTCAACTTTGCCCTACTTCACCAAACTATCCTTCTCCCTCCTCTTCTGACATGACTCCATCCATACCTCCTCCTTCATGCCAGTCTCCAGCAGCATCATGACGCAGGCCTCGATGGGCAGAGCGATCTCGCGGTTACTCCTCTTCAGGTGCTCCTCCAGAGCCGTGCCATACGCCGGCTTCTCCATCCAAGAGTCTGGAAGAGAAGAGCATCATCAGCGAAGGGTTTATCTGTACTTTTAATTACATTGAAGTTATGTGGTTTTAGTTCAAGTTGGACTTGGATAAACCAATCATTTCGAACCAAAATGAATCGCTCTGTGTAACAATCGCTCCTTTGCCCTCACACCTTTCTGTGGTCTTTATCATGCACATGTGTGAAAAGCAGATTAGAAACAAACTCTGCAGCCAAGAAACCGGCTTTCTCCCGGAGAAATCTAACCAGAGCAATCCAGTTTGTTTTATCTCCAACACCAATTACACAATTTCTTGTTAACGTGATGTTAAAAATGACTGGTTACTGCAGAAAGCTGATTGTAACCCGGGTGCTCAAGTGCATGGCAACCTGAGATAGAAACTGATGTGACGAGAGGTGATTTAAATTATGTTGTTTAGTGGGAAAATAACAGATTTTACTCTGCTTCATCACCATCACCTGCAGCATGTGTTCAGAATTTGATTGAACCAGAGAATCACTATGGTTGTCGAGAGATAAGTTTGCCACTGGCTTTCATGAAGGAAACTAAAGCTTCTCATTATAGACTAATCTAAACAGGAACCTTGCCAGCTTTCAGAAACATATTTCAGTGTTCTGTTTAGCTGTAATATAACGTTGTTTGTTATTACCTGGCTGCTTTACTGTTTCAAGACAGACTCCCAGCCAAAACCAATCTACCCTTTTCTCTGTTTTCTCTGGTCATGTTGCACCAATGTCAAAAACATTTGCGTCTACTCTACTGCTGAGAGAGCACAGTTTTAATGCGAGGGCCATCGCTCCCACAGTGACAAACTTCTTTAAGAGTTGAGAGTCGAGGTCGAAATATGCAATTCCCATTTCTGCAGTGTTGACAAAGTTACAAAACTTGTAAAATGTGCTAATAATTCAATTGTCCGTGCTTCCACAGTGTGAAATGCTTTGCTTCCACTGAGCTGGCTCTGTTTTCACTGACTTTATTTGCACTTTGGACCAAACAAGCCACGACAAGTTAATCTGCATTTCTCAGCCGCAACTGTGGATGCCATCTCCACAACTGCATTGGGGTTAAATGAGGAACTAAAAGCAGACATGCAAAGGTTGACTTTTGTGTCATTGCTGGCAGATTCACTGAGTGTCCGTCATATCTTGTGCCGTTCACCTTGCTGTATTTGGATAGTTGGTATAGCTGCCTCCAGAGCTGCCAGAGACCTCCGGTGGTAGTCTGCCTGGGCCTCTAATAACTGACACACAAACATAAACACAAGTCATGTGCACAAATCATTAGATATATTGAAGCAGGCATCACCAAACAATACAGTTATAGTGCAATGGACCATATTTGCATCGCATTTCCATTTTTTCCTTCAGGGTCATTAACGTTAAATTGAGGAGCACCCACCGTGACGTAATAGCGTGCATAGTCTCCCTCTTTGGAAGAGAAGTTGTACATGTCTGCAGAGAGCTGGTCCTGTGGAGGGAAAACAACATATGTTCCATATATGGCAAAACAATATAGCGACCTTAAAACTTCTGCTTGACTGTACACAGAAACTTTTCATTAAGAGCAGATGAACTCCAGATGACAAAGCGATGACCTTTAATGACATTCGCCTAATAATGTGCATCGCATGTTTGTACCTGATCCACTCGCAATACAAGGCCTCCTTTGTTCAGGCAGTTCATAAGATGTGATCCTAACCTGATGAGGAGGCCCTGGCTGGAATGTAGAAATCCAAAACAATATGTACCTTGCATATTTCTACTTTGTTGAGAGCCTCGTCCATCTCGTCTTTGAGAGAGTCGGCCTTAGCTGCCATGGTCGGGTTGGTGGACTTGGCTGCCTGGTAATACCTGCACACAGAGGAATAATTGGGACTTGTGCATGTCAACAGTAAGTACGAGTATACTGCTCTTTTACAACAAATCATTTGGGTAACATCAGCTCATTTTTTTGCACAAGAAAAATACCTATGAAAGATGTAACACAGACTGACTAGATACATATTGTTGTACTGTTCAAGCGATGCAGAGTAAACATTTTACTCTCAATTTACGGCTGTTAAATTCCTGTGATACTTATTTATTTATTTATTATCATTTATTTGTTTATTTAACAGGGACAGTGCACGGCTCTCAGCCGTACCAGAATTAACTACTAGCTAAATTTCATCTGTAGTCCCTGGGCAGGAACAAATAACATAAATCTAACACAGACAAGCACATACAAAAAAAAACAACTCATCACACAAGCAGCCTTTCAAACAACAACAATAACACAGTTTCACACTCTTAAAACACAATACAACACAACACAACAACAAGAATAAAATCACAATGTTAAGACACAACAAGACAATGTTAAGATACAACACTAAAAAGATTACAAAATAGTGAGTTAATGTTTGACTGGCTCAAATATATAAAATGATTTGTATGTCCATCAGTACAATGGTTGAATAATAATGTTAGGACAAAGTATGAAAAAGAACAACTTTTGTTAATATCTACATAACAGTGCATTCAATCTAAGACAACAGTCACAACTTTCAATATCCTTAATGGAACATAGAAGGAAAAGTGATGACATACTAAGGCCTTTGTTGGTAAAAATAAATAAATCAAAATAAGCTCAATAAGCTAACCATTCCCTGAGATTAAAGGTGCACATTGACATAAAAAAAAAGCAAATGTCCTAGACAAAAAACTATCTCACAGCATTTTTGTGTATGTAAAAGATGCCAATGGAGGTTTCTCTCTCCCACAAAAAACACTGTGTGTCACTATGTAACAGACGTTATATAAATATACATTGTTATATACATAATTATATTCGTCAGTCAGCAGACATACAGTTGCTACTGCTGTAGCGGCGTTATTTTAGATCACACTAGCTTGCTAGGCACGCCTAGCCCTACTCTGCCTCTGACTGGCACATGAGAAAAATAATTAAAAAATGTTTTTTGTCAATTTAAGTGTTCTACTAGGACCGCAAATCAAAAGTGAATCCCTGACACAGGCAAGAAGATCAAGAGAGAGCAGAAGAAAGAGTGAAAAGAGAGAAGTAGGCTTGTCATGTTGCAAGCATTGAGATTTCATGAAAGTACAGATTTACAAAATCACTACAGCTTATGTAAGCTCACAGGATCGAGTGAGATATCGGTGGGTTATAACGACGGTAACTCATGTCTCCTCTTATCAGAGTGATTGAATAAAACATTCTGTCAAATCCAATTTCTGCTGAGAGTCTGGATGTGTTTGATATATAATTCATCAATAACTGTTTACATACCACCCATTACTTTAATCTTAGTGAATATAAACACTTTTTTCGAGTAAATATAACACTTTAATCTCATATATTACAAGTGTGTGGGTTTTTTTTTTGGAATATTACCCTAGTTTTTTTTCAACAACAGACTCAGTATGCCATTGTGAGGTTAACATTGAAACTAACGTGGCTAAATGAATTCAAACTGTAAGCCGCTGTACCTCGTCTTGGCCGAGTCATAGTCCAGAACCAACTTGGCGAGTTGTTTTCTCTGTTTCAGAATGTTCGGAATCTCTATCTGTGAAAGAAACAGTGAGGCTCATGATTAAATCAATGTTTATAGCCGACTCTGAGGGTAAAACAGGGAAAACCCTAACCCCACAAAAAGATGCAAAATTCCATGTTGAACTTGACTTAATCATGACATTAAACACAAACACACACACACACACACACACACACACACACACACACACACACACACACACAGTTTGTCTGATCCCCCTCTGCCGGCTCACTGAACGTTTCGGTGATGTCATTTGCTTAAAGCTACAAATCTGCAAATGTACAACTTAAACACAGACACGTGCAGGTCAGAAATGATTACTACAGTATAAAGAGAGCTGCCGCTGTGTTTTTTTGTTGTTGTCATTTGTTTTGCTTTACCTCTGCCAGCTGGTTGAGAGGATCCAGGATGTCTCTCTCAAGATTGACTTCATGCTGCATCAGTTCGGTGGCCAACCTGCTCTCTGCCTCCCCACACACGTCCATCATCTTGCTGCTCGCGCAAGGAAACAGGGATGTAAACAAAAACGACTTATCAGTTCCTTCAGTATTTCTTGCTAATTAGGAACAATGCAATGTTTTTCTGAGACAGGCACTCATAAATACTTGTGAAACTTGTCTTGAAATGCAACAAAAATCTTGTATTTAAGTTTCATATCTCACCCAATCAGGCTCTCATCTCCCAGGTGACCGCCGCCCTCCTGCATGGCCTGGGACAGTGACGTCAAGGGCAACTTTTTCTGCGGCAAATATAGTTCAACATGTGAAGGCAGGCATGTAAAAGAAGCGTAAAAAGTAAGATGAAGCAATAACATAACTCCCTGTCAGTTTTATTGTGCGCGCCTGTGGCTGTGCAGCGATAGTTGAAGCTGGCAGCAGGCCAGTGCTGAATACTTGTCTCCTGAGTCTCTCACATATCAGCGTGTTACATAAGAGGAGACGCTACGGGTTCATAGCACAAGATAGCAGGTCCTCGCTAACAGTGACAACATCGTCTCAGTGATACACCCTTGTTCAATGTCTGTATGAGCCAAAGGGTTTTTACACAGATATCCTGACTTTGCAGCATGTTGAGATGAAAATGATAACATCAAGTCTCAGTCGAGTGCTTCTTACATGTCTCTTCTCCGTGTCTGTGCCCAGCTGACCCTGCAGACAGGTCACCAGCCTCTTGTGCGTGTTGTGCAACACCAGGCGCACCAGCTCCATCCGCCTCTCGATCTGCACATAAAGGAAGTGTTAGAAACACAGCACAGATAAACCAAATCAGAAACTACTGCTAGCGGAGTCCACATATTTCCTGTCGAATAGAAGCAACAAAGGTGAGATCTACAGATCAAAAACACAGAGGCTGCACCGGCATACATCCATCTGTAAACTTTCCATCCTGCTCTTGTTACGGAAAAGGTGATGGAGGATGTCGGCGCTGTTTGTGTAGCCCTGTTCTGTTACAACAGGCAGCGCTGACAGACAGATGGAAGGACTCACGGCTGATAAGCAACATGGGCAGATGGATTGTGGTCTTTACTGAGAACAGGGGAAGCTTTCTTTGTCTCGACATATGAAGACTGAACACAGAGATATGATGAAGGAAAACAGATGAAACATTACAGCTGCAGGCTTGAGGTGGCCTGATCTACTGGTTACACTTCATCAGCAGTTATTTAGAATATCGGATCAGTGTTTTTTTTTGCGGACATTTCTCAGGTCATGACATACGTTTATTCAGAATGATTTTCTATGTTTTTTTGTTTGCACCTAAATGAAAAAATTGAGAAAAGATAGTCAATCCCAAAAAATATCGAAGTTGGAAATCTGAATCTGAATCATTTTAACATTAAAAAATACCATTTGCATTGTCAGGACCAATAGCTATGCCAAATAAAGGGAGAAACGCCCCCAAAAAAGCACTTACATCAACTGATTAATTTCCAAAACATAAACTAAATTGCAAAATAAAATCTCTGATCTCAGATTGTCCTTGAATGCACCATCAATGGAAGAGTTTATAGCTTGTGCTCGCAAAATTCATGACCATGTGACAATTGCCAGTCAAAGTCATATCGCCAGAGTGTCTGCTAACTGCTGCTAATTGTAGCTGCTGTTGACTAGACAGCTCAGTTAGCCATAAAGCTAGCGGCCCAGATTGGGGAGCTCAACCAGGGGAGTGTTGGTGTTCTGGAAGCGAGTTCAAAACAATTATTTCTTCACAACCCAAAAATGTGACATTTTCGCCCTTTAAACTTGCTGTTCAAGATCTTTTACTCGGAACATTGTCTTCAGTAATTCATAAAGCAGTGAGTTTTTGTACGAGGTGAAACATTTACAACAAACCAAACAAACTGTTTGTGATTTAAGTATCAACTTCCTCTTCCTGTTTCGGTGTAAACATCCCGCAGCGCCACTATTCGTCTCCTCATTTTCGGTCTGATCCCCATCTTGCTCTCCGTCGTCTTCCTTCACTATCATCCTCACTGATTCGCCGTCTGCCTCTCCCTTCCTCCTCCCTCTCCCTGCGCTCTCTCCTCCTCCCTTTCCTGCAGCTGTATGCTCCATTGCCAGACCACAGCTGGACTCGGCTTCCTCGCCTGGATCCAATTGATTCGCTCGCCATTCAGCTGATCCTCAGCTCCGATTAATGCATGGCAGTCTAGCTCTATCTGGTGACTCCTCGATTGAATCCAGACCTCCCCAAAAAAATCGCAAAGGGTGGGGGGGGGGGGGGCTGTGTGTGTGTGTGTGACTGCAGTGACTGGATAAGGATTGTCTCTGCTGATGGGAAAGTGTTTTCCATGAGTGTAAACCAAAAGTACAAAATATTATGTCTCTGATACTGAATTACAGTCTGTTGTGCTTGAAGTTTCACTCTTCATCTCTACGTAGCTTATCTGCTTCTTTTGACCTACACTGTAGAGGCTGTTATGACATATTAGCAAAGATTCAGTCATTAAAAAAATACTCTTTAACCTCCTTTTAACCCAAAAACCCATTACAAAAAGAGAGTCAGAAGATCTTAACTTTCAATTAGCCAGTCTCATACAGCAGACATCACTGTGCTCACAAGAAGAGATCTGGCCTCAGAGGGGGAGAAACTCAATTATGGAAACAGACTCTCTCTCACACACAGAAACACCCTGACAAACTGAAGCCATAGAGTTGAAAAGAGGAGGGGGGGAAAAAAAAAACACACAGGAAAACTCCCTGATCATAGTAACAGACAAGCGCACACTCCACTCTACGATCCCTTCCGCCTGCCTCTCCAGTTATGGAGCTGTCCAAAGGTTTACAAGCCACTCACTGCCATCTTTTTTTTTTTTTTCTTTTCCAGAGGCAGTGAAAACAGAGCGAGCCGACGACCTCTGACCCGCCACAGCAGAAAATGTGGAACGTCGAGTGAGTCACAGAGGAACAGGGCGGGTGGACGCAGTTTTGTTTTCTGGCTCGGAGCTGCTCCGGCTCGCTGGCTGACCTTGTTGGCAGGATGGCCGACTAATTGTCTGGCTGGATGATGACGGAGCAGAAACATGATTCAAACGCAACAAGCGTCATGTTTGCTTCAGGAAATAGTTTTGACATTTTGGGAAAAACACTCCTTCTCTCTGTAGTCTAGAGTTAGAGAGAAGATCGATACCGATCTCATGACAATATGAAGCTACAGCCAGCAGCTAATTAGCTTAGGTTAGCATGAATACCCAAAACAGGGGGAAAGCAGCTAGCCTCTTTTCTCAATTGATTTCTGGGTAATAGTGAGCGGGAAAAGAGAAGCTTATGCATGTTTGCAATAACTTCCACAATAAGTGACATTTATAAAACAGAATAAGGTGTACACAGCGCACGCTTTATAAATCTGACTTAAACAATGTATTTTTCGCGTTCACACAGTTTGAGTTGTGAATATACGCATCTGGTCCCAGGAAGTAACTGTGGCCAGCCAAGGAATAGTGTGGTAAATTCAACCCCATACAACCGCAAAATGTCAAAAAAGTCACATACCTGCCTAAGATACAGTCTCAGTCTCCCCAACAGTAACAGCCCATTGTGTATTATTACTGTAGCTGTACTCAGGGGTGGAAGTAACCAATCACAGCTACTCTTAGTTACCTTGAAAATCATAACTGAGTACGGATTACAATTCGTATCTAAACCATCCATCTGCTGTCCAATCACAAACAGGCCCATGAAAACCGCGACGTACGGACAAAACCAATGCTTGAGTACAGACTTCCAGCGCTCCTCTCCACCACTGGCTGTATTCTAATATCGAGATATGGGAGCAGTTCTAGCCTGACTCTCTCTGTAACTTCTGAGGCCCTGCAGGTTTGAGAGCCTCCTCTACTTTCCCACTGAGGCAGGACGTGTCCAAACAAGATGAGTGCCCCAGCCAATGCAAAGGACTACGGAAAAATGGAAAAAGAAAAGACTACTACAACACCATGGAAATCATAGTGTCAAATTTCAGGTTGGACGGTTCAGAGAGCGGGGACGTGTGGGGGTTGGGGGGGGGGGGGGGTAAAGGAAAAACTATTCTTTCTCTGCTCATGTTTGGAAAGAAGGGGAAAACCTTTCCAAGCGAGTCTGATTGAATCAAAATGTTGAAACTGATTCGCTGGTTTGTGATTCAGTAAACCGCAAGCAGCACATTTTACAGAGATGACTGTAATCAGGTTTGCATATCAGAAAAACTGGCCATGCAGCCTCCTGCATCCTGATCGACTGCCGAAACCACAGATTCTGACATTTTGGAGCTCAAGTTGTTGTTAAGCCGAAAGACGTGCAGCCACTTCCACTATGCCGACCGCCTGACAGTCACATTCCTCGCTGAGGGCTGGCGCTGAAGGAATGTCTAACGCAGCACAAAAGCTCCTGTCGCTCAGGACGAGGACCAAAGACGAGAGGAAGCATTCCCTGGGAGGGCTGGGTCAGCCTGTGCCGAATTATTATCGCCATCAGCGGAGCGAAACACAAGCCTCCGATGATTGTCTCGATCAAAGCAAAAACAACTGCCTTGTGTATATCTGCTTCTGCGACAAGAAATAATCATTTTCACTGGCGCCGACTGTTTGTGCTGTTTCGTTACTGTGTGCGCAGACCACATGAGGTCCATAGTTCACCGCCGCATGTCATAAAACCGGAGAGGGTTCAGCCTTCACCTTTACTTTCCCGTCACAAAAGTGCCTTTCTTCTGTACACAGTCTCAGTCTTTTTAAGTCTTCTTCACACTATACTCCTAGCAGTGATCTCACAGTTTCACCAGCCAGAGTGCGAGTGCTCCCATCCCCCAACACACACACAGACACACACACAAACACTCAATGCACATCCAGTATGATTTCAAGATAACAGGACGTCGTCAGGGTTCGCCTTGAGTGGAAAAACCATGAGGCCCTTTTTTTCCCTGCCATGCCCATGAAGCCGGCGAGGCATTACTGAATGAAAGTCCCCCCCAGTAATGTTTCTAATGCCAGCGGCTGCAGAGAGACTTGGCATCAACAAGCTGGTAAAGCATGATAGCTTTAACAGAGCCTTTTTGAGCAGAACGTGCCAGTCCTTCGATAACTTCCGTATTATACTTATTTCAGCCTTCATGGGTGAAAGACGCTGAATTACAGTTACTGAACTATGATCATGAGTCTGCTGCAGGTGACAAGTGAGACGTGGCTATGACCAGTGGAGGAGCAGGCCCTCTCTGCCCCCGCACCACGAGTGATTAAAGGGCGAATACACAAATGCTATATGAGAAAAAGCAAACCAACAGTTGCTCTTTTTAAAGAAGTTGCAGGATGGAGATATTACACAGATGACATTTTATTTTAATTCTACTTTACTTGAGTCTGTCTTTTCTTTCTCTAAGATTTGCTGGTTTGGCACTCTTAAGTCTTAAAAACAAGAGCAAATTGCTTAAAACGTTGCGGCCGTGCTCTGAGGATTAAAAGTTTACATGTTTCTTTTGTAATTGTGTGGAAAGAAAGTGCCTCTTTATCGAATGATCTCCTCTTTTTTGATTAAAAATCTTGCCTACCTCATATCCAAAATTGTTTAACTTGCCCGTCACAACAGGTATTCAAACTGCCTGCTTTGCTCAATTTCATAGTCCAGTTTACTATCACACACACGGCAAAGAAAGGCCACGCAGCGTCATACTGAAACTGGAAATCACGATGAGTCAATTATGAAACTAGCTGCCGATTAATATTCACTAACTGAATGTTCAAATGAGATCAGGCTGCAGAGGCAGTTAATGGTCACATCATTACACACCAGCTCCACTTCACATACCCCGAGGCTACTTTATGAGAGTCACGAGTCACTCAACAGTGCGTGTCATCATGTTTTGAGATATTGTGCCATGGTGCATCTCTACACTCGGGGTGTTTGATGACCATTCATCACCGTCAAAAAATCCGATTAATTCATGAATTCATGTACAGTGAAGGACGAGAACAATGTCATATTCACCTGTAGGAGGTCATCACTCAGCACCTCGGTCTTCTCAGCCCTGTTGAGGAAAACACAAACATGAAGGCAAAGATCAGATAGAGAAATACAATATAATGTAATATATATGAGGGGAGCTAAGGGACACACCTTAAGTGTCTAAATAAATGGGAATATTTTGACATGTCTCTTTTGTATTTACAAAAAAAAAAAAATGCAGCAAACAGACGTCCTGCGATGCACTCGGCTGTATTTCAGCTAAACAAGACCAAACTCGCCGTTGAAACACAGCAAACGAGACCATCTGACTATCCGGCTCGACCTGTCTGCAGTCTGTGCCTGCAGCAGACTCACACGGAGAAGAATCTGCTTTAATCCACATGCACATTAAAACGCTGATAGGCCTGTTAACAATGTAAATTTGTCAGGGAGAACACAGGAATCACTGGGTGCCCCCGCTACACGCATACTCCACATTTATGCACAAATGCACCACTCGCTCCCTGAGGCACGACGGACCCGTCGGATTCCTCCACTCTCTCCCCCGAACAAACACCTCCTGTCATGTCATCTCCACAGTGTTTGTTGTGGCAACAGGAGCAAGGTGTGTGTATTGATGTGGAGGATTGTTGACGTCCAAAACACACTGAGCAAAACTGCGAATTGTAGCAGTGTGCGTGCGGGAAATAGGACAATGACATCACTCCAAAACTTCTAGGAAATCACCTCCTCAACCTCTGAAATAAGAGAAGGCCCTCGTGGCAGATTTCCACCAAGACTAATCATTGTTCTCTGTTCCTTGCCTTTAAATCTTGCTGAGCTGGTGAGACCCGGCCAGCCAGCTCATCGCTTACCGTCTCGATATCCGATGAATACACCAACGCGCACACGTAATACATCTGCACACACACACACAAATCCCTGAAGACCCTCCCTCCACTGGAGCAGGCCCACACTATAGATTCAAATCTCACAGGGATCAATTAACCCTCACCCACGCAAGAGTTATTACCTAATGCTGCAGTAAGTTACACCCTTTACCTCACTAATGCCTGAAATAACCCTTGGCACTATTGAAAACACCTTGGGCTGCACTCAGCTCAAGCCAGGAGTAGACGTTCAAAAGACGGCAAAGCTGCAAATCAGTGATAAGCAAAGATGTTCCTCGTTATGTAATCAATGATTTGCAACTATTACATTTAGATAATCTTTTAATGGGCCGAATGGCAACAACGTACTGGTTTAAGTTTCTCAAATGTGAATATTGGCAGTTTTTCTTGGTCTTTCGTGGTAGTAAATAGAATATCTTTGGGTTTGGGGCTGTCAGTTCAACAAAATAAGACATTTTACCATGGACCAAATGAAAATATGACAAATAACTGCCTGTTGCAGCTGTAGTTGGCATCAAATATCTCATCAGATTCATAATCTTCTTCCCTTATTCTTTGACAGCACCACAGTTACAGGATAGCCATTAAGCCGTTTTGCTTTTTACTTTTCCTTCAGTGTTTTATAAAAGGTTCTTGTGTATGTTAAAAGCCAAAAAAAGCCCAAAGTCTGCGTCAAAGCAAGCTCCTCTCTCCCACAGAAAACACTGCTCTGAAACGCCTCGTCAGTAGCCCCGCCTTTAAGTCTGTGACTTCTTGACATTGCACTAAATCACAAAGTCACTCATTTGCATAGTTTATGCCTATAATCATGCTAGAAGTGAAGTTAAAAGGAAGCTGACAACACGGCAAAGGCGACTGCAGGACACAGTGAGCAATACTGACTCAGGCGTGTGTGAGCTGACCAATCACAGCAGACAGGGTATTCAGGAGGCGGAGCCTTAAAGCTTTTTTGAGCATTAAAGCATAAAAACCTATTCTAGTTGTAACCAAAAATAAGATTATTTACCAGCGTCTATCATGGGCTAAATTAACCAACAGTATGAGAGTGCTACTACCAGCCGTGAGCTCCCTTTAGTTTTTAACAATAACATCTTTCCTTTCTGCAAGATACACACTGACAGAAGTAGCGTTCAGATATCCATGCTCAAAGTCTCTACTAAACGTTTTCAAATGATACCCAGCCCTCCTCAGCATAGTGCGGCTTGAAGAGAGGATATCTCCTCAAACCAAGAGAACATATACATACAAAATGTTGTACAGACTCAGACAGAGATAGAGGATAATCCATTAATTCAAGTGAGAAAGTCACAGCTTGTTGATTAAACTGGCTGAGATTTATGGCAGATGTATTGAATGCCATGAGATATGATCTGCAGCTAGAATTCCTCCACACTGATCCAACATGATCACATTGCACATTAGGGCTTCACTGGCTTGCCTCAGAAGGAGAGCGCTCACGCGCAAATCTTTAGATTCTTATCAATATTGAATTAGCACTGATTTGAATAGAGTGCAGCTCGACTCTGGACAGCAGCTATTGTTCCAAGAATAGACTCTCACAATGCTGGAGCCCAGACTCTCGGAGCGAAACAACACAGAAAAGGGAGAAAGAGAAACGAGAAAGAGTGTGTTGAGTAAACAGGACTTTTGATCACTAAGCGTTCATTTTCATCCCCAAATCAATGTTCTTTACAAATGATTCTCTGTACGATTATCTCCCCACAGATATGCAAAAAGACACCATAAACACTGCAGCCAACTGCATGTAAATCAAAATTGCTTCCTCCCTATTCATCACATGTAGTGAAACTGGCTTCCCCTTTATAAAAAAAAGAAAAACGCAACCCTCTGTGACTGCGTTGATGTCCGCAGCCCTTCACTGTGTCCACGACAACAAGTGCAGAAATGCTTGCTCCACAAAAAAAACCCTCCATGCCTGCCTGGCCCTTCCTGTGCCAAACAGAGAACCACATCATCACAAACACGAGTGAGACAAATTCACAGGCTTTGTGCAATAAACAGTCTTCACGGTGCGATGGTGGCAATCGCTTCACAGTTAATGAGCATCAACATCTAAACTGGCTTTTAGTGTTAATTATGTCAGCTGTGTTTTTTTTTTGTTTTGTTTTTTAAATTAAGTCTCCATCTCTGCGACAAATAGTTAGTTTTAATCATATTTAGTTGACCTCATTGTGTTTATTTTTCCACTGAGGTTTTACAATAACATGCTAAAAATTTCAGCAGTTTGGTCTCATCTTAGTCAAAGAGAAGAAAGAGAAGTTTCAGTTTTGGGATGTTGTGATGGTGATAATCTAAGGAATGCATCCAGACATAATAAATCACTTGACGCAAGTTCCTCCGAGTCATGACAGAGCTCACGGTCGGTGTAGTCCTGACACGTCACGGACAACGCAAGAAAAGGAACTGCTGCACTTAAATAAAAACAGCGTTATACATATTTCATTGTTGATACAAAGAAGAGAGATTTTGGTAACTTTTTTTTTCTTTTTAAACTACATATTAGTTGTGGTGGCACGGTACGTTGGCGCCTGTGCCGTATTGTCATCGTCGCGTCTTAGTCATGGAAATAAATGTTGTTGGCGGACATTTTTACTCATAGTGGTGTTGTTTGTGGAAATAAAACTACTGTGGAAGGACGGTATTAGAGCCTGACTGATATATCTGCATCAGCGTGGAAACTGTCCGACATGCACTGACGTAAAAGGATTTCTTTCTAAGAATGCAGAAATAAAGATGCTTGCAATAATACAATCAAAAAGGCGTAATCCTCAAGAATTTTAGTTTAAACCTTCTACAATTAACCAAAATTATCAACAGAATGTGAAGACACGACGTCCGTGTATTGTGTTACAGAGATATCTACTGAAGCTAGCATGCTAACCAGTTAGACATGTGCCTGAAAACCTCAGTTCAAAGCTCCTGTGCAAGTATTGTAAACACCAACTCTCCCCCCGGTAGTCCCGCTAGCTGCACTGCTAACTGAGCTAACAAGCTAACAGCAACTACAGTCATGGAACAGAATGCAGTCAGTGATGGTGGGCAGATACTACAGTGATACGCTGCCGTTACACTGGAAAATATCCTGCCTCTGTTACATTTAAAGGGCAAACAAAAAGTGTTTATATCCACCTATATATAGATATCGGAATGTTTCACTTCTTCATATCGGTGTCAGCGGTCGGCTCAGGATGGTGCGTGATTTCGGTCACCTCTCTGAATCCAGTTTAAGCAGAATAATCAATCACAAAATTTTTTTTAAAATTATGTCACTTAAGGCATTTTTTTAAAAGAAAATCTGTGTCACCAAACTGATGTAGAGCTTCAACAATTAGTCAACAAATCGATTGGTAAAATGACCTGTAACAGTTCTGATAGTTTGTTCCACAAATACAAGAACTTTGGGGGGTATTTTTGCAGATTCTGTAGACCAAACACTTGGTAGTTTAATCTGAAGCTAGAATAATTTATCGATCAGTTGTCAACTGTTAAATTAATCACTATCTATTTTGATTATCTATTAAATCTTTTGAGCAAAAAAGCAAAAATTGTCTGATTCCAGCTTCTTAAAAGTGAATATGTTGTGGTTTCTTAACTCCTCTATGACAGTTAACCGAATATCTTTGGGTTGTAGACAACCCATCAGACATCAGTTTGTCATCTTTGGCTTTGGGAAGCACTGATCAAGAGTCTCCACCACTTTTTAACCTTTTTATACACCAAATGATTAATCTTTTAATTGAGAATATAACTGATGGATTAGCCCTGAACTGCTTTCAGACTAAACAAAAATCGGAGAAAATAATAACACTTGACACACTGCTTCTATCCATGACACTGCTATTCTCAGCCTTTCATTTATATAACATCATGACTCCCACTTTGTTTTAATCATGCTGTGCTCTGAATGGCACCAGAGGGCTATCTTCAACTCTACCCGCAGCAGTAATCCACAGTGGGTGTGCGCCTCTAAACACTTCTGCCTCTCGAGTTGTCACTGCACTCAGCTGAGTTTTCACTGCTGTTGCACAACATAAGAAGGAATGTATGTGAGGAATCCAGCGGCTACAGGCGATCGGCTGGAAAAAAGTCATTGTGAAGAAACATCATCTGCAGACACCATTAATGCAGCAATAACTGGAGACATCATCTCAGTGGAGGCTGCTGATAGAGAACACAAGGCTGGAAACCCCTGAGGAGATGGAGGAGGTAGTGCGTGTGTGTGTGTGTGTGTGTGTGCGTGTGTGTGTGTACTAACAACTAACAGACAGCATTACCACCCATCAGTAAATATGCGTTTGCATGCAGAAATAGCAGTAACTCCATAATATGATATTGTTCCATAAAGACGAGGCACAAAGGTCAAACTATTAACGGTTCTGTGTGCCCAGAATTACTGCCATCAGGCATAATGAGCCATTTAGAGCTTAATTATTCTAATTAGAGCACAAAAATGAGTCAATTTATCAAATAGTCAACTGACGGAGAATCACCTGGCAACGGTTCTAATAATCAATTCATCATTTTAGTTACTCCATTAGGCAAAAAATGCGAAATATTTGCTGGTTCTGGCATCTAAAGTGAGAGAATTTACTACTTTTCTCACTTTAATATGATTGTTAAATGAATATACTTTTGGCCGACAGGCAGGCAAAAAGAGACATTTGAAGAGCTCGTCTTGTGCTCACAGAACCTGCGATTGGCATTTTTTTCCTTTTTTTCTCCTCACCGTCTCATAGAGGTAACACTTAATCAGTGAATTAAAAAACAACTGGCAGCCTAATCACAGTGAAAGTAGATACATCAGCCCCGACTCTACTGAAGCCACTGACTTATTAGACCACAGACACACCATAAGTCCACACACGGATGGTAGAAGGATTTCATGGGCTTAGATTCCTTGGGGGGGGAGGAGGACAGGTGAGAGAAGAAGCATTTGTAGAGGACTTTTATTTTGACAGACCTCTTTCTGGAGAGCACTTAGTTGCTTTCAACCCCTGATTTTGAGGTTATAGCTTTGTTTTATCCATCCAGATTTACTTATTGAATTCCCTGTTACACTGTCTGCCGTTCATACTCATATTTGCGATTACCACCGCAATTACTTCTGATTCTTTGTTGATATGTTGCACGTAAAAGCAACTTTGCAACTCTTTTCTTTTTAAAAGGTGCTATATAAATAAAGTTATTATCATTATTGTTACTTTATATTTTGACTTGTCACCTGGCGCCTGAACGTTGGCATTTCCTTTACATGAATAACAGACATTTCCCACGAATAACAGACATTTCCCACAATGAAAAGAAGAAGAACAAAAATGTTGGTGCATAAAATCAACAAAGAATCAGAAAACGAGGAGTGTGATGGTCACAACTTCCTTGGGGGAGGACCCCAGATTAAAGGGCACACACACAAACCCCACCTCCAACGCCTCTGGCCAACTGATAAAGTGATTTTTCACAAGGAAAGTCTTAAACTAACATCTGGAAACGTTATTCAAGCATCGAAACTCTTTGTATTGACCTCAAATCAATTAAAAACAAGGTGCATGTGATATCAGGCAGGTTTAGTGTCTTTGTTTTTACAACTTCAGGTGTTTATAAGCCAAAAAGGCCCTTCCTATAGATGACACTGACACAGTGAAATCCTGACAGACAGACAGGCAGCAGCAGTGCTGTGTCCTCCCTGCAACAATATATTAAAAACATGACACCGACTCGCATCAGCATGCTGGTGAAACAAACACCCACCTTCCCACAGTCTGGTTGGCGAGCTGCTTCATGCGGTTAAACTGTTTCTTCATTGTGTCTCTCCTTTTTCTTCCTCCTCTTGAGTCAGTATATATGTATATAAAAAAAACTTATCGGCACCTCACTTCGTTCATCCAGAAAACAAAAAAAAAGTTGCGCGTTACGTCGCAGCCATTGTGACAGAAAACAGCTTGAACTAACAGTACACACTACAGCTCGGCGGTGTTCACGGTCACACTCACAAAAGACAAGAGAAGAGAGAGAAAACAAAAAAAACAACAAAAAAACAAAAACAAAACCACAGAGTCAGATGAGACAGTTTCCAACGAGCCTCCGGATCCCCATCGCCTCGAATAATCACACTTCCTATTTAGTGTGCGGCTGGTTCGAGTGCAGCCAGTGTGGTAGGAAGAAGGAAGTGCCTTTACTTCCCTACTGACTGTAGCTGCACGGCCCAGCGGTGACATGTGATACCTTACAGAGAGAGAGAGAGAGAGAGAAAAAAGAAAAAGAAAAGAAAAAGCTTTGACTCAGCTATTGGGCTGTCATGGTCACAGCAAAGTCACACACACGTTTGTTTCTGGGGACTTTAGAAAGTTGTTTTCAATTGTAGATTAAGGGAATTGTGTTACATTTAGATCATTTTAATCAAAAACAGCTTCAGGAGAGTTTCACGTGTAGGAGATTTGACAGCGACATAGTAAAGAGAAAAGGATTGCAAAAGTCAAGATAATTGTTGAATTAAGGACACAGATTGGAGAAACTTGACGCAAAGAATCGTACCCAGGATAAGTTTTTTGAGATAACCGACTTTTAAAAAAAGGGAGTTTAAGAGCCAATCAGAGCCAATCAACGTCAACCAACACCTGCAAAAACTGACGTGGACGTCATGCAATTAGAAGATGAAAACAGATCTCCTCCACTGATCCAGGGTCAGCCCTGCCCACTTCAGGTAACCTGTTAACTTCAGGACTGACCGGAGATCAGTCCGTCATGAAACCCTGGAGCAGAACTGTGGTGTTCACAGTGATCTGCTGCCACCTTGTGGCCCATCTGAATTTATACACAAATAACTCTGTAATGATTTTATTTTCAGAATAAAATACACAAAAGTGTGTATATCGTGTATCTTATAATGCTACGATTTTAGTCTTTTTACATATTTGAATCGATTTATTTGTTTTTTTTAATCATAACGATTTATTCTGTTTTATCAACATTTCACTCTTCATCATCATCGTCATTATCTAAATCTTTTTTTGAATTAAATGTTTTAATCAATTTTAAGTCTTAGTTTTACAGTTATTTTTTTATTGCTTGTTATATTTTTCGTCTTAAAATATTTTTTTATTATCTGTAATTTATTGCAGTCTTGGTGTGCATTAGTCTCTAAATAGTTGTTTTTATTTTACATTCAAACTTGTACAACACTTTCATACGTTAGAAAGGTGCCATATGGATAAAGTTTGATTGATCGATAGTTTTAAGTCGCTATATGTAAGAGTTTTGTTTGAAAAACATTCAAAACGTGACTTAAATTATAGTCAGAATGTGCAAGTTTGTTGTTAAGCCACTCCCTCACAACGTTTCCCGCCTGGTCCAGTGCCTGAAAACCGTCCCTTCCCAGGGTCCAGAGCTCCTGTTCTGGCCGTGTAAACGACAAGAATGTTCCCCTGGTGGTCACAGCTCAGAGCTGCAGCTACAGTTAGCAGCAGCTCAGCTGTGGTGATATGCTGCCCCCCATTTCTTAGGAATATGAACATGACGGGTGAGTTATTCTTACATACTGCTCCTTTAATTAATCGATTGATTGATATAACTTTTGACACTGCCACGACAGACATTTGTACAATGGAGGTGAAATTGTGCCACAGAGCTCAAATCAAGTGTCCCGAATTACATTAATAGTGGATGTTGTCGGTAGACCTTCATGATGTTCAGGCTCATGGTAGTTAAAAAGAAAACTCCACACCTTTCTCAGGCACACCTCCGCCTTATCGACCTCTCGAGTCTATATAATGAGGGTCCATTATGGATAGATTACCTTGCTATCTGAGTTGTGAGACCTATGAACCTTGTCTGTCATGGAGACTAAATGAGGCCAATAAATGGAGGAAAACATGAAGTTGTGTTTGGTGAACTGAAACTTTGCTCGAGGTCCTGGTGTGTTGATGTTAAAGAAAAACTAGCGGCACAGTTACACACCTGTGATCTGCTCTGAACAGATTTGAAACAGCACACATTCTCCTCTGTGGATGGAACTAGACTAATTTTGTCCGTGTTTTCCCGGGTTATCTGCTCCTAACAAACACTTCTGCCTTTTTTGCAGAGCTGCTTCAAAGTCTTGTTACTAAATGCAGCTTAGAAATGTCAAAGGTTTGCACTCTAGAACCAAGACCTTTAAAATCACAGTGTCAGGTGTGCAATTCATTTGTGATAATGATGGGACGTTCAGCAAAATGGAGAGACCACTTAATATCTAGCATTTTAACCCCTAGTTAAAATATGAAAGTAGTAGGACTTTTTGGGGGGCAGACCACTTGCATGAGAGCTTAACAGCATTAGATGAAATTATACTATTTAGAATTGTCACCTGGCACCTGATTTTTGTGTTTTCCTTCACATAAATAAAGACATTTTCACAATGAATGATACAGAAAAGGCAAAAAATCGGCGCATAAAAATGAGCAGAATGCAGAAAATAAAGTTATATATATATTAGTATATTTACTTTGTTTGTATGTGGCGGACCCTGCCACCTCTCTAGCTTCAAACAGTGTTCCGAGGACCTTATTTTCCTCTGAGAACAGCTTGTTGATTCACTTATGGAAAAAATGGGGCCTGAATTTCTTCTACAAGACTACATAGTGCCCCTTTAATCTGCTCTGGGTTTTGACACATCTGAGGGAAACTCAAATCTTCCTACCATGCTCCTTGGTCATGGAATATCTTGCACAGCTGTGTAGTTTATCAACCTCCACATGCTGGGTGTATGTGAAGTAATCAAACGCTCTGATAATTCATGTGACTGTTTAATTCGCTGCTTGTCTCATTCTCACTCCCAAGTGGAAAATGTCAGGCTCATCAACCACTGGTTTGATATTTCTACCTACTAATCTCAACTTCTTCATCTAACCCCTGTGCAAAATGATCCTCCTTTTGACAATCATTAGCACTTATTCACTTATCTTAATGATCAAATATCCAATAAACAAAGTATCTTATGAGAGCAGCAAAAGATTCAAAGTACCAGTTTTCTTTTTCCACTAGATCTTCCACATAAAGATGTCTGTGTGGCCATGTATGTGCTCTGTCATGTATGTGGGTTTTGTTTTTTTTCATTTAATGTGTGATCGTCTCGTGGGAAATGATTAATAAGGCAGTGAATTCTGCTCCAGAATGAAATTATAAAACATTACTCGCAGTTAGTCTTCTTTTTTTCCTATTTAAAAACAAAGGAACAGACTTTGCTCTCAGGTAAACATGCAGCAAGAGTTCTGATTGCATGCTCTGTTTTTGTTAGATTATTATCAACAGAGGGATTTAAGAAACATGACAAGTTCCACTGCATCTTAATCACAATAGGAGGAAATGTATTCACCTGCAGCTTCTATGTTCTCTACATAATTAGTAAGAAGTCTTTGGCTTAGACTCTGCTCTGTCCTGCTTTAACCCTGTAGTGAAAAATCTGAAAACATGTTTGCTTTTAGGGGACAATCATTGACATAATCTAGCTGATCTTTAAACAGCGCTGGCACAGTTCTCCAACCTGTCAGCATGAAATATTTACCTTCGCAGGTGCACTTTCGTACTGGGAAGGCATGTGATGAACAAACCGTCTTGCATTATTAAGAAAAAAGGGGTCAGTGGGTCTTTGACAGGGCAGTGGGGCAACACCAGGCTCTATCTTCACGCACCAAAGTCCATGTGATTAGCAGGCATAAAGATATTTGCAGGCACCCCTTCAAGGCTTTCAAACTTAGTGTCACATCCTCAGCTCGCACAACCCACACCTCAGCGGACACACAATGGCTGACGAGAAGATGGAGATGGAGATGGCTGAAGTTGGGACGTCTCTCGTGTCCTCGGAGGTGAAGACGCCTCCGGCCAGACCTCCTAACAAGTTTGAGAGGGTGTTTCAGCCGTGCCTGGGCGAGCTGGTGGGGACTGCTTTCTTTGTGTTCATCGGTTGTGTGTCGGTCATCGAGAACGTTGAGAATGTGGGGAGGCTGCAGCCAGCTCTGGTGCACGGCCTGGCTGTGGCTGTCCTGGTGGCTTGTATGGCTGAGATCAGGTGAGACTCATCTTCAGTGTTTGATACGTATAATGCAAGTTTTATTTCATCTAAAACTTTTATTCTTAGGATTTTTAAGCATTTTACACAGTTAATTGTTTAGAAAAAATGAAAATAGTGCAGAATAAGACTCATTTTTCCAAGTTACATAAGACATTTGTGCTATTTTAAGTACATTTTTCCTCTGTTCACACAACTTAACACTTAACAATTCTTGATAGTTAGGGAGTTATATTTAGAAGAGGAGCCATCTGAATAAATCAGTCCTGGCCACCCATTTACCCCATTCATTCAGTCTGAGTTAAACTGTTTCAAGTATTAGAAGTATTTTCATTTGTGTTTTACTTACTTATATATGTATTTTTTCTATCAACAAAAGAACAATGTTCGAATTAAAAGAAAAAAGAAATGTGTAAATGTAAATGTCTGTTTTCTCAATAAAACCACTTCAAATTGATTTGAATAGAATTTAATCACACTGACCTGAATTAAATTGAATGATGCCACCAAAACTCTTAATTATCTATCACTTTTAAAGTTGATAACATTGCCTTACACTCAGAGGTTTTCTCTCTGTTGTTGCCTCTCCAGTGGCTCCCACTTCAACCCTCCGTTCACCCTGGCCATCTTTCTGTGTGGAGGGTTAGACACGTACATGGTGATCCCTTACCTCGCATGTCAGCTGGTTGGAGGGGTGCTTGGAGCCGCTATGGCAAAGGTAAGCCTGTCACATTTCTGTGCCATTAAAGCATGCATCATCTACTCCTACTTCTATGTACATAGAGCTAGGGGGTTAAGGCTAGAGGGTTAGGGTTAGAGGGTTAGGGTTAGAGGGTTCGGGCTAGAAGGTTAAGGCTAGAGGGGTCAGGCTAGATGGTTAGGGACTAGCTCTCATACTGTCTTCTATGTACATAGTGCTGAATAAATGGTGGATTAATGTCAACAGGCGATGACCTCGACAGAGAACTACACCAAGGCCCAAGGAGCTGCATTTGCTCTGCTGCAGTCGAACGGTGAGATAGGACGCGCTGTATTTGCCGAGGTGGCCATGACCTGCCTGATCACCATGGTGCTGCTGCTGGGGGCTGTCAACGTCAAAACCAGGAACCCCATGGTGCCCTTCATGGTGGGCTGCACGGTCATCTTCAACATCTTGGCTGGGTGAGCATCTTGTTTAGAACGACTACAAGGCATCATTTGCTGTAAAGTACTTTGTGTATATGATTTCATACATTCATAGTGTCTGACAGGTTTTTCCTAGTGAAACAAATCACACTCATTAGCATTTTTAGCAATATCTCACAGTGACCATGTGATATATCTGCAGTGATTCAATTAGGACAGAAAATTACAATAAATTTCATCATTCTCTACATGAATAATGTAAAATCACCTGAATCGCTCCAACCCGTCTGTTTTATCAGTGGGGATGTATCCGGCACCTGTATGAACCCAGCCAGAGCCTTTGGTCCAGCTTTAGTGAGCCACTACTGGACTTATCACTGGGTCTACTGGGTGGGACCCATCGCAGGCGGCCTGATAGCAGCTCTGCTGGTTCGGTAGGTGCAACAAAACATATATACTTATCATTTTGATTTTGATTGCGTTGGTAATAAAGACAGCTAATGATGGAGTGTTTTTACTGTTTTTTTGCAGACTCCTGCTTGGAGACAGGAAGATGCGACTCATTCTGAAATGAGGTCCTCTGTACGTGACCTTAAAGGGGACAAATCATGAGTGAATATAATATATCTGCCTTCTTTGTACATGAATATACTTCCTTTCTATACAATAAAAATGACCTTTTTTTTTTTTTTACATATTTACATTTGTTTTTTTTGGCCTTGTTATGTGTGTGACCTGACCCTTGTGTCTGAGTTTGATGGTTATGGAACAAAAGTGGGAGCGTGAACAGGATGCAGTGTTATTGTTAGTTTACAGATTATGTTAATGTGATACTGGTCCCGTCACTCTTCTATAGGCACAGTTAAAGTTAAACAGAGTCGTAGATGTTTTGCGAAACTGAGTTAACTTGTCGCTCCAGATCGAAGAAAGATATTCTGGTTTTATCATTCTGATGTCTTGACTCTGTGTTTCATTGAAGGACGTCAGGAAAATCTAGTTTTCAACCAGGTGCCGGAGACCCTTTAGAAAGGCTCTCTCACTCATTACCTTTAGAATTGAGAAGAACATTTATAAAAAAGCTTCCACCAAAATTCAATTATCAGATTTTCAAATGCTGCTCACTGTTAAAAGGAGACCAAATGGCAACCTTTTCAAAGCCAGGAGACATCTCTGCTGCAGCTTTGTCTTCCTGCTACTCCGTGCCTGCTCTCTATAGCCGGGGCGCTGAATGCCTCCTCGGCACTGGAGGGTATCATGCTGTTTCCATATTGTACCCCTGGGCCTCCACGCAGCAGTGGCCCACATGGGAAAGCAGGCCAGGCGGTGGGATAAACCAATTACCCCCCAGTCTGGGTGGACTCCTGCCGGCGCACAACGCAGCAGCTCCGGGCCAGGCCCTCCCGGGCTCGCTCCCTGTGAGAGCTGGCTGGAATTCCCAGAGATGAGAATTGTGTGGTTTGAAAAGCCTGCAGAGAGGCTATATTTCTGCTTGGAAATTTGACATGGTGGCCCCCTCGGGACAATACTGAGGGAGGAGACTTCAAACTGGGCTTCTGTGGGATGAAAAAAGTTTGAGGAAAGCTTGATTTTTGGCCAACATTTAGAAAAATAAGCTCTTTTTGCAACCTTCAACCATGTCAACGTCGAGAAGACATCTCCAGATATTCACAGGAATTGTTTTTCATTTTACTGTTGATTGCTAGAATCTATCTAAAGTTTTTTGTGCCAGAAATATAATTGGATTAATTATAGTTAAATATGTAGGTATATATATCATTGAACCATTGGACTTCTAGATGGGCAATGTGCTCTTTTTGTTCTCACCATAACTCAAAATACAGGCCTGTTTTCCCCGAAAAGTAAACATATGGCTTTAAAACACGTCTTAAACTCATGTCTGAGGTTGCATAGTGCGCTTTTAAAGATTATAAAAAAAAATGTATTGCCCACTAAATGAAGATTTGCCTTCAGTTTCACCACAGGACAACCCATAAAAACATACGTGTGACAATATATTTATGAAAAGGAAAAGCAAAACGCACTAAAGAGACACCTCATCCATACAAATCAATAAAATTAACGCTCACAAAACCCAAATAACATACAGAAGATACAAATGTTGGAGAAATGAACCTGAATAATGTAGAAAAGTCACAAGAGCCCCATCCTATATATATATATATACATATACATATACATATATATATATATATATATATATATATGTATATATATATATATATATATATGTATATATGTATATTCTTCTTCATGAAGTAAAGGTGTAAAAGACACAAAACAACACATAGAAAAGTCTTGAAGTATGTTTTTATTTGCTGAGATATCTGAAAAGTAAAAGATGCCGTAAAAAGAGAAGCAATAGAGAGAAAATAACAAAAACATACAGCAGAAATACCCAAAAGGACTGAGAGTAAAGGCAGCGATTGCCCCTCCTCTGGCTTCATGAGCCCTGATGGTTTCTAGATGAGAGCAGCCGTGACAATGGTCATTATGTCTGCCTGAGGCCTTGTCACTGCGGGGCCTTTGTGCGGGCCCCATTCACCACACAGTCATTTACACTTTCATTGGCAGCTATTTAGTCCTCATAAAAAGTTCAACACACCAATTTGTGAGCCCTGCTCAGCCAAGGAGAAGTGGGGAATAGGCTAAGAAGGCAGTTGCTTTAAAAGTCAATTAATTGTTCCCGTCTTGTGGGCGGGGCTGAGGGGGAGGATCCCCGGGCTTTGGGGCCCCACATCTGTCCATTTGTCTTCTCGGGCAGTGATGCAGAGGCCAAACGGCTCAAAAGAAAACGTCCAATTCAGTGTGCTCAGGGAGTAGAGCCATCTGAGGAGATTTTGTATTTCATTTTCTGGTAGGGCTATCCTATTATCATAAGAATCTGATTACAGGGGGAAAGATGGGACGCAGAAGGAAAAGGGACGAAATAAGCTTGTCGGACACTTCAGCCCTAAATCCCGTCCTCCAGAGATTATGCGGCATATGATGGGAAATGGGGGTGTTAGTTCATTTAAGCCTTTAACGAAGCAGCTATCAAAAAGAGCACCAAAGTCTTGAGGGGCCAGAGCATTCTTATTAACCCGAGGACCTCATGAAATTTAGATTTTTATGCAGTGTTCATGAGCTCTGTTCACTTGTAAATACCTCATCAGACACACAGATATATAGGGGCTGGCCATGTTCTCTTTGGAAATGTAAAAGAAATCTCCAAAATTGTCATGTTAGGAAGTTTATTTTGTCTTTATTGTGCTGCATATTGTGTGCATATTTGTGTCTGACAGTAAAATTAAAATTAAAATGTACTGACCATTGTATCCACAAATCAGATTTTGTGTTTATTTGAACAACCTACAGTCAAGATAAATGGCAAATTAATTTTCTCTTGCAGACCAGGGAGAGAGAGTTAGAATATGAAAATTCAGTCTTGCTGAAAAAAATAGACCATATCTGATTAATTACATCCTGCCAAAGTTCGCCAAGTTAAGCTTTTTACCACGTTTCTCCTTTACTAAACCTTTCATGGAGTCTCTTCATGGATTTGAAATTGCAAAAAAACAAACAAAAAAAACCCATAATTTTCAGCCATTTTGAAAACAAAGAGAGTGTATATCATAGCTGAAAATGCACAACATGGGATCACTGCTACAATGGAGTCTTAAGAGGATTTGTTTTGCACTGTGAGCACAATAACCCTGATGCACAAACATTTAGCTCAAAGAGCATGTACAACAGAACAACATTTATAAATAGACAACATGAGACATAATCAGAATAAAAATAATTCTCGGTCATGTATGTACAAGCCTTTGCACAAAGACAAATAACAAATGGCTGTGCTTCGGTCTCCCCTCCCGCCTCAGTTTAGAGGGTCACACAGAGCCAGCAAAGTGAACGACGGCTGATGCAGGGAGAAGCACAAAGAGAGCGCAGCAACCCAACCCCTTCTCCGTCTCCCAGGACCGAGGGCAGTGATGGGACGGGGACAAAGGCCGGCTCTCTCTGAGCCTCAGTGCAGGAGGCCCTGCTGTTTGCTCCTGTTCTGCTCCTCCAACATTTCTTTTAACCAGCAGTTCAACAGCTTTGTCCCTGCTGGTGACGTTGGATGCCACCTTGCTGGCACATGACAGCATCACAGGGATCCCACAGTGGCAGCACAGGGGCGAGGACGCAAGTAGGGCTCAGCGGTGCTAAAACAACACACTTCCTCAGTCTAAAGGGAAGTCACAGGAATTCCGGCGTGCCGCCCAGGCGGTCTGGTAGACAGACAGGAAGTCTTTGTATCGTGGGGCACACCCTAACCAAGCTTCCCCAAAGTGTTCTGACCCCGTGAACAGAAACTCTCCGTCCCCAGGCTGCACGTGGCACTGCAGGAGCGTGTGGATGTGGCCGCGCCAAGGCGACCCACCGGCGGTTGGTTGTTGCTCAAACACCCCGCTGCGCTGCCAGTACACCCTCGCTGCTGACACCTCCACCAACGAGGTCTGACGTGCAGAATCGTGGGAGACGTTCTTGATGGAGCCTCGGACCACTGACAGAACACAGAAAATCACATGAAAAATCAGGAAAAAAACACGTTTTCTGTAGAAATTCCCTCTCTCAGTTATCTCCTTCAGGTTTTCTTCTCTCTCTTCTTTGTCTTTTGTCTTTTTCTCCTTTGGGCTGTTAATCCCAGTGGATTTATAGCTGCCCCCCACCCACCAAATCTGTTTGACCTCCTCTGCACCACCAGGAGAGCTACTGCTTTGGGCACATCAACAGACCATAAGAAGAGTTTCTAACATTTGTCTTTGTCAGATTTACCAGTGGTGGAGGAAGTATTCACAGTCTTACTGGAGTAATAGCACAGAAGTAGGATCATTAACAGAATGTGAGGACATAAGAGTTTTGAAGTTATGACATCTATTTACTATTTAGCAGAGATACTTACTCTCACTAGCTTTGCACGCTATGCAGCTAGCCGCGGCCTGTCCTTTCTCATTAAACCACTCCGAGCTCCCGGTCTGGACCACTTACTGCACGGCTAACTCAGCTAACTAGCTAACAGCAGCTACAGTTAGCGGTTACTATGGCAATATGTTACTCTCTATTCCTGAGTATGAAGGTGGCCACTTCCTACAGATTGCACTTTTTCGAGGCCAACGGACTGCAACTCAACAAAACAGTGATTTAAGAAGATGTCAACAATTTGATAAAACAGCATTTAGAGAAAACACAACCAAATACAGTTACAGTTCAAAACCAGGGGACACGAAATGTGATGAACACACCTTAGAGAAAACTTACATTAAAGCTTAGTGTCTAACACTTCTTCACAGCAGGATCCAACAAGCGTGTCCCAGCCAGGTTCAACACCTTTAACTGTGGGTCTGTATCTGGTTTGATAATTTTCTTTTTTTTTTTTTTCTTTTTTTTTTAGCATTTTTCCAAATGCCACACACGTGTTATCAAATTGGTGAAGATGTGTTTATGGTTGGTTCTTATTTTGTCTATAACATGTCACAAGTTCCAGTGCACTGACCTCTGGGGCCCTGTTCCAATAAATGTGAGTAGGAACTTAAAGTTGCTCTGTCGGTGTGTTTGAATAGAACAGTGAGAAGTAAATCGTGTTGTTTGTTAAGGCAAATGATTGTGTACCCACCGAAGTCACTGTTGCAGACAGCCATGAGGAGTTCTGTGTCGTTGCAGGGCCGGCATGAAGCTGCGGGAGCAGAACAATCCGTTCAGAAAAACGAGGAAGGAAGTTGCGATTAAATACGATGAATACCTGCACCAAATCATTTTGTCAGCTTTCTCCTATTTCCCCACTATTTTCTGTCAAGCATAATCACCCTCTCCTAAACCATACATGACCCGAGGCTCTGAGACTGACGCTGGCTGATAAATAGGTGTCACATCTCCTCCCTCCCACTTCACTGACCCAAAAAAAATATCTGACACACATACCGACTCCTCTCATCAAAGAGAGAAGAAACCAGGGGTAGGATGAAGGAATGCTGCTCATTTAAGTGTTTGCCGACGGATCAAGAAATCCCCTCGCTCGTCTTGACCCTGCGTTTGACTCCTATTGTATCTACCTAATTGAATGACCCTGTGCCAACGCAGGAGGCCGCAGGAGTCAAACACGTCTGCCGGACTGCCAATGCAGAAAAAGATAAACCAGCGGTCTATTATGGACTCAGAATGACATCACCATGCAGGGGACAGGCCCGCACACATGGATAAATGCTAATAAACAGACGCACACAATAAGAAGGCATGCACGGAATCTGCAAAGTATTTGCCGTCTCAATTCAGGCTCCTTGGCCCGGTGCCCCTTCAGCCGCCCTGCGGTCCGCGCTGTCCCTGCTGCTTTGTCCCCCGATAGAAACCAGACAGCCAGACAAAACACAGGAATGACCGGCAGCTGCATGCTCCAGTCAGCATGATCGGGCTCTGTAATTACACAACCACTGTTTTTTAGCTGTGGCCCCCGCAGCTCTACAGCTTGCTCTGCTGGTTGGTAAATCGATCGGTCAGGCCATAAAGATTTTCCAAGTGTTTTTTCTCACCAAAGGACGCTGAAATTTGGTCTGGTGGTCGACGTTTGTGAGGTTGTACACGGATTGCATGCATGTAATTGGTTGCAGCCACCGCAAATGTGCTTCTTCTAAATTCAAGGGTGGAGGATTGGTTGATCCATCTTGCAGATGGTTTAAGAATTGTATTACAAATGTGATGCCACTCTATTGGTTACTTACCATGCATCATGCTTTAGCAATCAGTTATAAACCCTCTATAACAGATGTTTATTATTTCTAATTGGTAATAAGGCCGTTAAACCTGCTGGTAATCATTTATTAATACTTATTAATTCGATAATAAAAGGATTTTGATCTTCATGATCCTCTGCAGCTCCTCTAGGATCACACAGGTCACCCCCATCACAAAAAGGACCTCAGAATGGGACTTATTAATGACTTATAACGGATCTATAAGGCTTTAGCTAATGATAAATTAACCATTTATAATGCCATTGTTACAACTCACACTAAACCCTTTATAAGGGGCGACTTATTGGAGAGGTACCAAATGTATAAATGCGTCCTTTTAGGACTGATCTTTATGAACCAAAATAAAAGGCACTTTCAAATAAGGCACCCTCTGTAAAGGGTTTATCAGCTGTAACTAATGTCTTATTAGCATGCACTGACGCTTTATCAAGCAGTTTTTAATCATTAATAGCAGATAAATACTCCAATAAATGCTTATTGAGCTGTTGATAAATGGATTTTGGTCCTGATCCTCTGCAGCCCCACAGAGTCAAGTGGTTATACACTCCCATCACTTAAGGGACTTAACTATTAGCGGCCTGTAACTGATCTATGGCGCTTTGGTTAATGATTTATCAACCATTAATTATGTTATTTGTTACCGCATCTACTTAGGACTGATCTGCGTCAACCAAACGTTCTAATCAGGCGCACTTTAAACCGTTTTAAAAGTTCAACTAATAGCTTATTTGCTTGCAATTCATCCCTTTATTGATCTGTTACAACAGAAAAATCCCTTTCGTCCGTGTTTATCATTTATATTAAGTAATAACGAAGTCCTACTTGTTGGTCTTCCATTAGAAACTACTTTATAGGCTGTTAACAAATGTAATAAATTTTTTGTGGTCTTAAGGTCCCATCAGTAAAAAGGATTTCTCACAGCCTGAAAATGTGTGTTGTTAATGACTGATAACTGATCTTTCAAGCTTTAGTTAATTTATGGTGTAATGGTTTATTATCCATTACAATATATATAACGTTGTCTTACTGGAGTGGTTCTGAATGCGTCTATTTAGGACTTAAGTGTATCAGAATTGTAGAGGGTCCACTCACTCTGCAGCCCGCTCTGACCCAGGTTCGGAGCAGCGCTCCTGTTTCCCAGCAGCTCGTATCTGAAGCCCATCGTGCGTCTGCTCCAGGCTCCATCAGTCTGCGGGCTGGACTGGAGGTAGATGACGGGCCTGTGCGGACCGTCCGCCCGGAAACAGAACACCTGCTGCTCGGGCCGCCCGCCGCCGCCGCCCGTCACCAGCAGCTCGAGCTCCCCGGAGCGTTCAATGAACACGCTGGCTCCTCGGAGAGACGGGGACGGCTTGATGCAGACGGTGGTGCGCCGGGCGGAGGACAGGTTGGGCTCCAGGACCACCCGGAGAGCCTGGCCCGGGTAGATCCACCTGACCGAGCCCTCCGTGCAGCGCAGCCGCACCTGGAGGACGATCCTGGAGTCGACAGCAGCTGCAAAACCGCTGGACCCGGCGGAGAACACCGAGGAAATCACATTAACTACTGTCACAAATAACTGCTACTGATATTAATCACCGTTATCACCGTGTCCAACAAATCATTACTGAGTCTTTTTAAGACAACGATAAGAATTTTAGGCTTGAGGTTGATCACATATCCTTTAATTTGTGTGGTTTAAAAGTGAATCAATTTTAAAGAAATGCTCATGTGTTTCCTTGCAATAATAATGATTCAGAAAAATAAGCAGGTATAAATGTTAAAGAGACTCAAATAAAGTTTTTTTTTTAATCATTAAGTGTTACAAAAATGTATATTTGGAAACAAAACGTGCTCTTTTTAATGACCGATTTATGGAGTATTTATTAACATTAAGCGATCCCTTTTAAATGGACCGTTCTCCTTTTTTAGTATTTTACGTCATTTTCCCTCTTTTAAATGGAAATTTTAGAGAAAGTCCCTCACCTCCCGGTCCAGTTGCAGAGATCAGCCGCGCAGTGCCGCAGCTGGAGACCCAGCATGCACATCAAAACCACCAACCGCAACATCATCTCAACCACACGGAGATAGAAAATCCCCGAAACGCAGACAGGAGAGGACGGAGGCGCATCATGGCTGGAGAGGCGAGGCGGACTGACTGACTGCTGCAGCCCGATGATGGCTCAGCCTCCCTCTCTCTCTCTCTCTCTCTCTCTCTCTCTCTCTCTCTCTCTCTCTCTCTCTCTCTCTCTCTCTCTCTCACACACACACACACACACACACACACACACACACACACACACACACACACACTGCCCAATTAGGATTGATCCAGTTGTTGAGGACTGTGCCGGCCCTCTGCAGGTCTTTGTCTCTGCTCTCTAAGGACACAGTCAGCCTCAAAGCCTGCAGCCATCTGTTAACACCAGCGCGCCTCCATTCATCTCGCAGCCAAGCTATCCTTCACTCTATATATCATACCTTTTTAAATTATCATCTACAGGGGGAAAAAAACCAACCTGAAATATCAGAATAAATCTTCATAAAATTCCTCCCTCTAATAGTGTCTAAACCATCAAACCACCTCTGCTGCAGGAGCGGTGAAGATCATCTCAAAAGTAGGCCACATGAACAAAATTTAAAAAAAATCAAAGGGAGGAAAAATCTAAAAAAGAACTTGTGTTTCTGTGCTCGAGCTTCATCTAGTGGCGGGATGCTGCACCGCACACTCCCCCTCCCCACCCTCACCCCCACCCTCACCCTCCGTCACCCCCACACATCTGGAGGACCAGCCCAGGCCCGCAGGAGGAGGCTGTAACTCAACAGCCGCTCATACAAACTGGAAGCAGCTTTCAGCAGCGATTAATCCAGCGAGGATGAGTTGGCCCGCTTGCGTTTCGACCTGCAGGGGTCCCTTTGTGCTAAAATCATTTGGCCCCGTTTCAAGGTCTCGCCGGTGGCGACATCTTGTGGAGGTGAAACTCTGTGGAGCGTAACCAACAGGCCGAGCCGAGCCGAGCTGAAGCTCCTCTCACCGTTCAGCTTGTGTATATATCTCTCTATGTATTTATATATAAAGGCCCTGCAGCGTCACATCAAAGGGGTCTGGCGTGGGTGTGTGTGTGATGGAGTAAATTACACTCATGTGGAGAATTAGGCCAGATGTTGTCTCAGGTGCAGGAGAAGCCTCTGCCGCTCAGAGGTGTGGGCTTTAAAGGTGCAAAGTGTAAGAAAAGTTGATTTTAGAGTCTCATTTCAATATTCGTCAAATGATGACGCTCCGGAATTGTGTGATATCCCAAAGCGTCACCGTTTGACGAGCTGGGAGTGAAACTCTAAAATCAACTTTTCTTAAGAGTAGCAACTTCGATCACATCTGTAGACAAAAGTTTGCGCACTTTCACGTCACTTTGGCAACGATTTGTATCTATTTTTGCTTCAGTTCATCTTCAGAAAAAAAACGGTGCTTTTCCAAGTTCAGTTTCCCACCAAAGTGTCACGTTTTTTTTTGTTTTTTGTTTTTTGTTTTAAAAAAAAACAAAAAACATAAAAAACAAAAACGATGAGCCAGAGAGCAGCTCTCCTCACAGGAGTACCGGCCCGGTCAGATTGGGTCATGTGTCGCGCATCTCCCTGAATGGAGGCTTTGTTGCCTGAAAGAAAGTGGCCTCTTATCGGCGCACTGTAGCCTGGATCCTTCATTTACTGGAGGCCTGTGTTAAAGAGGAAAAAAGAAAAAGAGGGAGACGCGGATTGTGTGCTGAAAGGAAACTCTGTCGTTAACGAGAAGAATCGCGGGTTTAGCTGAATGCTTAATAATAATTTTAAAAATCCGAGGTTTAAAAACGACATTTTAACGCATCACCTCCGTCCAAGAGGTCAGCGCCAGTTGTCAAACGTCTCACTGGTGCTTTCACAAAAAATCATTTCCATCCTCTTTTAATTAAAACTGTCCTGGACCAGTTCGCTCCTTAAAGGCCTCACTCGCACCCTGAAGTCGTTCAGTAAAGAAGAAAAAGGCCCTGTGCTTGGAGTTTTAGCTGGTGATAAGGTTTTTAACCTGCTGACAAAAATAAATGAAAGAACAGAAATCGAATAAACGCAAATGTACTGAAGGATTTATTGATATTGAGAGCAGGGCCTTGGATGGGGTCACCCAATGTGTCGCTCCACGTTCAAAATCCCACCTGGAAAATAGACGATTTAATGAAAGAAATCGAATCCAAATGAGCAGATTTCTTTTCTTTTCTTTTCTCTCGCACGCTTTCAGTTTTATCCCCCGTGTCTTTGTTAGAATGATCTCTACAATCAGCAAGATTTAAACTCCACTGTCGGCCCGTGACCTCTGCACACAAACAGCTGTGGAGAATATATTTCAATCGTTTCCACTGCGGGACTTTTTGACCAGTCTTGAAGAATTTGAACGCTTTATTTGCAAGTCTTGATTTTCAGTCAACCAAATATATCCAAGTGGGATTGATTATTTCGATTATTTGCTGCCTACAAAACATCCTCAACAATCATGCTGCAAGGGAAAAAAAAATACATATTAAAACCTCCAGTTAAAAAACTTTATTACTCAGGTGGCTGAAGATGTGAACATACAATAAAAGTGTACATTTCTAATCTTTCTAATCTTTTAATAGCTTATAAAAAAAACTGTCACAACCAAGTTAATATTCCACAGAGTGTATCAGGAACTTGTTTCTGATGAAGTGGCTGGACAGAAATGTCGAACTGTGCCTTTTTTTTTCCTTTTTTTTTGCAGCAACAAAAACACCCTGAAACTCACGATGTCACGTTGGTTTTTAATGTTCTCAACAGCGTATTAAATATCTGTATGTACACGTTTGAAAGTTACATAGAAAAAATATATAGTCTTACAGTAGGCATGTTAGTAGCTTTGTTAAACGATATTTATGCGCTCGTCTGCTCATCTCTTCCCTCTGAAGAAGCCTTGGTCCGTGCTGCTCTCCCTCACCGTCACCGTCAAGAAGTTCATGGTGACGTCGGTCACCGTCACGGCGTCCACGTTGGCGTAACAAGGCGTCCAGGACGAGGCCGGTCCCGCGGGCAAGGAGTCGTGGAGGGCCTCGGCCTGCAGCGGCGGGATGAGAGCAGGGCCCGGCCGGCGCTCCTGCACCTGCTGGAGTCTCCGGTGCTCCTCGGGCCTCCTGCTCGCGCAACTAGTCCTGTGCTCGCCCCTGCGCACATCTGGATTGAACGCGCAGCTGCAGGAGAAGCCCGCGTGCCTCTGCTCGCCGCAGGGCTTGGGTGTTATCGTGGTCTCCTCCTGGAACCTCTTGGTGAGCTGCAGGAGGCTGTGGTCCGAGGTTTCTCCGTGGTGGTGCAAGCGGCGGGGGGCTTTGGACAAACCGTGCGGCAGCGGCTCCTCCAGCAGCCTGTTGCGTTTGACGCACGGCTCGGCCGAGCTGCCTCCATCATCTCTGTCATAATGCAAGTGCAGCTTCGGTTTGCGCCCCCTCTTTTTGGGGAGCCGGGCGGATTCTGGGAGCGTCAGAGCAGCTGCTGGAGCCGGCCTGGGCCTCCTCTCCGGCTCCGGTAGTCTGACGTGGACGCTCTCGCCTCTGTTGACCGCGCTCGGGGGGAAGATGGTGGGAACCACTGCGCGTAAACCCTCCCGGGCCCTCGGTGTTATGACAGGCTCCGGGATGGGATAGGAAACCTGGATCCCCCTGGGAGCCTCTCCTCTAAATTCATACGTCTTTTCTTTGGCTTTGGCTTTGGCCTGAGGACAGAGCAAATGAGGTTTATGAGAGGAGCCTTCCCAGAGATGGAAATCTAAGTCTCCTGAGGAAATGTAAAGGTTTAAGAGAAGCAGCTGGAGATCTGTTTGGTTGCACTGAAGGCCTCTTCCAACAGCTGCATGTAAAGGAACGTTTTTCTAATCCAAAATACAGATTAACAGGCCTTAATAAAGATGTTTTTCTATGTATAAACACAGCAGCTAACTTACAGTGATTACGATCGCGCGTAAATTTCGTTTCAGTTGTGATTTTACTACTTTGTACGGAGGCCTGAAACAGCCAGGCAGTTTCGAAATGAGTCAAAAAACCATGAGTTGTCATGAGATGGAAATGATTCATCGCCGCCTGAGAAAAGGCGACGAGATGAGATGAAAACCAGAGAACGAGTCACCCACCTTCAAGAGAAACGTCTCAGGTTTGGGTCCTCTCTTCTTCGGGCCGAACAGCTCCCGTTCGCGCTCCCTGGTGAATGAAAATCATGCAAAGATTCGTGTCAACAGAAGGTTAAACGTGTGTTCATGTTTCTTCATTTTTTAATCGGAAAATCTATTTATTCAAAGTGAGGGCCAAGCTGTCGAATGGAGCGAGATCTGTCCACTTTTTGTGACACATGTTGATCGAATTAAGTTGAAACAAAATGAGCAACATGTCTGAGAGAGGACGGTGACTTGTCTGTGATGCCACAATAGCCTCACACCTCGCAGCTCTCTCAACTGGAAACGGAATCATCTCGCTCCACTCACACTTGTTACCCACTTCCTTGACGCACACTGAAGGTTCAAAGATTCAAACACACTCTATGGTGTCTCATAATGTTTTAAGGACTTTGTTTTGGAGCGCAGAGTGCGCGGTGCCGTCCCGGTTCTGCGGAGCGGCCTACTGCTTGCGCTGTCAAACCCTCACCTCTCCTCGAAGGCTGCGAAGAGTCGTGCATCCAGAATGTTTTCCTCCGGCTCCCAAGTGCTGTACCTTCATCACAACGGGGAGGGGGGGAGAGGTGTGCGTTACCACACGGTGATCTGATCACATGTCAAAGCGCTCACACGCGCAGGTTTAACACTTTTATCAGGGCGATCTCTGTGCGTGCGCTGCGATAATTACAGACTACGCAGCGGACAGTGACGCATGGTGAACCCAGCCATTGCTAACGCTACTGTGGACTCTGATACATCCCATGGCGGGGCTGCAGCTCACACATTTACAACCCCCTGGACTGCTGCCGCACAAGCCAGCTGACACGCACTTAAACTGCACGACAAGCACACAGAGCAGATGTGATTAGACGAAAAGAAAAAAGAAAAAGAAAGAAAAAAAAACATCCACGGGCTGAGCAGCGACACAGTGTGAGGTGGTGCAGTTGTGCGAGCGGCCAGGATGGAGCGCTGTCCTTCACAGCCTCGGAGATTATACTCACTTCTGAGACCAGCCCTTCCATTTCACGAGATATTCCCAGCGACCCTGCAAAACAGATCCGAAACACATTCAGGTTATCAGAGGCTCGCCTGTCGGCGCCGCACAGACAAATGGTTGCGTAATAGGTGTGGAGACACAGGCTGTGGGTGAAAAAAGGCAGCGAATACCCGTCTGATTCTCCGTTTAATGATGGACTCAGCTGCGAAGACGCTCTCACCAACAGCCGAGAGCTCCATGCTTCACCATGCACCCCGTTTATTTCTGTCTCTTTTATTATTTTTGGCTTCCCCGCGTCCTCTTCGGGTTGTTTAATTCCGCACATCCCATAATACGCAATCTGGGGAGGACGTCATCACGTCTTTCTCTGTTGCCAGGCACCGCGGTCGGTAGGACGGATCGTGGTGGAGCACATTGGCTCAGTTGTTGCTACGTGCTCCGGCTCTGTGCGCGGAGGGGAGGAGCCCCGCTGCTCTGGCTGCTGCACAGGAATGTCTGGCACAGAAGGGGACGAGCGGAGTCAGAGGCTCCCGGAGCGGATCCACGGACCCCCCCTGAGGGAGGGGGACCCGTGGAGCCGGAGCAACAAAAAAAAAAGAAATATAGTTTAATTTCACAAGCATTTATTTTTCTAATGAGAGACGAAGACAGCGAGAGAGAGAGAGAGAGAGAGAGAGAGAGAGAGAAAGAGTCGGAGAGAGTGAGAAGACTTCACCCTCGGGCGCAGCCCTCTCACACAAAACATCTCCAAACATTATCTTTACAGTTACAATCATGCGCAACTCACACAATTAAACTCAAAATAATGCCCTCATAATTAGAAACCGATGCGTTAAAATATATCAAATGGGAATTTAAACACGGTTTCTGATAGATAACGCAAAAACCTGCCCCTCAGACACGCCTCACCCGCACGCTTCCATTACTCTATGCGTTCATTATTGATTGATTAAAATGTGTGTAGTAAAATCTACCTTTCATTTTACGGATTAAGCCGTTTAGGGTTCACGGGGCTGAATTTGAAAATAAAAGGGCCCGTCCGTGTAATATCAAACCATGCGCAACTGGACATTTGGCACACTGACTGCGCACTTTATTCGGTGCGCAGCGCACGATGATTGCGCCGAGAGAAGTAACGGACAGAGAAATAAAAAAATATATGTTTCAGGTCGATCTTCTTCTAATGATCATTCCTGATGTGTTATTACATACATTTCTGGTCCAAATTTTGCACTCAAACTGTGAAGAGAAGTCGGTTATGAGCTGAGATCTTTACTAAATATTGAAGCAAATATGGCTCCAAAACGACTCTTTTAATATCGTCTTCTTCACTCGCAAAACAAGAATAATACAGCCTTCATAAATTAAAAAAATAAAAGTATTCAGAGCTGTTCTAACAGTTTTTATTATAAAAGAGAGGAATGATTTTATTCAAGCTGGAAGCTGGGTTTTCAGGACTTTATCCAGCAGAGGGACGTCTGATTTATCTAAAAATGTAAGTTTGGCTAAATTTAAATGCTGAAGAGTCTCTGATTAATGAAAAAAATAATAATAAGATATTAAAGATGCTGAGAGAAAACTTTATCATCTGATCAGTGAAGAGTTTTTGTTAATCAAGAGAGAATAAAGATATGATTTAATTTAGTTTTCTTGTATAAATAAGTCTATGAGGGCTTGTTGTCTCTCAGAAGAAAAAAAAATCTACATATATTCAGAAATATTGTTCTTATTATTAGCAGAAGTATTTTTATATTTATATTTTTTATTTTTTGTCTGATACTCACAAATAAATCGAAGGACTTGGAATATTTTAAACATGGTCAGAAGCAAATTATAATTATTATTACTGTATCATTATTATTATTATTATTATTATTATTATTATTATTATTATTATTATTATTATTATTATTATATGGCTACAACCTCCACTCGGAATATTAATCACACAAATTAATAGCAAACAGATGAGGAGGAAAAAAAGAGTGAAGGAGGTATAACTTCATTTTCTTGAGGCCTCAGACGCAATATTTCTACATTCACCAACTTCACATTTTAATTTGATTAATGACAATTAAATACAATGATAATAAATGTGGCCCAAATCGTGAGATCAAGAGAAAGATCTGCAATCTAATTTATCAAAAGAATAGGTAAGGCACTCTTGCCAAAGCCTCCAGGTCCTCATCCACATCATCCGGTCACCGGAGCTGAACGGAAGGTAAAAAAAACAAAACAGCAGTTTGAAAATGAATTTTAATATATTTGTTTGGTGCTTTATACATATTTGAGCTTCGGCCCGACTCTGGAAACACACTGTGCTCACTGTCAGGCTTGGACTCGTCTTCTTTTCAAGCTCGTCCATTTGAAATGAGCACAATCACAGAGGCAGCCTGTCCTGCACAGGCCTGTAAGAGTTCCTTCACTAGAACAATTTAAAGCTCAGAATCACTCAGAATCACAAGTATGTGTGTGTGCGTGCGTGTGTGTGTGTGTGTGTGTGTGTGTGTGTGTGTGTGTGTGTGTGTGTGGTGTGTGTTAAAGATGTGTGATGCTGGGGCTGACCCGCTGTGAGGCCACACATTTCTGTTATCTCCAGACGCACAAATATGTCTGATTTCTAAAAGACGAGGTGACATTTTGAGGGAAATCTTTAGTTATTTGGCACCAAATCACCACAAATTCTCAGCATCATCGACGAACACCACGCACGAACGTGCTCCTCCGCATTTCTCCAGGTGTGCGCTCCTCGTTTTGTCGCGTAAAACCATGAAATCCTGACCCGATATTTACCATAAATGGCACCTCGAGGAATACAACAAGCAGGATTTTAATTGGTTCGCCTGGTTAATTAGATTTCGGGTGGCTGGAAGCAGGTGTGTGTGTGTGAGAGAGAGAGAGACAGAGAGAGAGAAAAAAAATGGAATGGCAACGCATGCACGCAGGGCGGGAGTGTGTCCTGTGGAGGGGTGCGGGCGGATCTCCCCGTGTTAAAAGAGATCGCCCCGCGTACTGAGGGACAGGTCTGCTGCTGCTCGGTGCGATCACTGTCCCCGCCGCGGAGCGCACAAAGGCGGGCTCGCCGCGGACACAAGATGCGTTGTGGCTGCCGTCGAAATATGAACCACCATTTTGATAGTCATAGGCTGTAGACCGACATTTCCTGTCGGTGCTATAATGGCTCTAGCCTGCACGGTTTGTTCAGAGGGAGACAGATAGACGGCGCGGAGAGGAGGCAGCCTCGCCTCGCCTCGCCTCGCCTCGCACACTGCGGTTCTCTCCATATTTGGCTGCGACTCGATGAAAAGTGAGTCTGCAGGAGCCGCAATGGCGACAGCCGTACATGAATAAACAGTGCTGGCTCTGTGAGAACATTATTGGCTCTCTGGTTTCTGGGCAACTGCTGCACACAGCTCGCTGTTCACTGTCCTACTTTACCGGAGCGACATTTTCTTTTTCGTTTTTTCTTTTTTCTGCTGAAGGTGGCTCAGACTGAAATAACCAAAAAAAACAACAACAAAACCCCCCAAAGAAAAACCCGACACAAAACCATCGAGCCTTAAAGTGTGCGCGAAATAGAAAGCATCCCCTCTACAGCCCTTCCACCGCATCACCACCAGCTCTCATTTCTCACTATAACTATTCTGGGTTTTTAGGTGAGATCTATTTGTGTTCAGATAAAGACATGAGAGCAATCCTTTATTTATAAAAGCCTATTTGGAGAGATGACCCAACAAAGTGATCTCACGTTAAACAGGAGCCCCTCCTTTCATTTGTTTCATTCTTTATTCTAAAATATCTTTCTCTCGAGAACTGTTCGGTTTTTCCTGAGCCGCAGGCCTCCGCCGGCCGGGTCACAGACGGGGGGCTTTAAATCAGCCAACCGATCCCGCTGGTGACACGATCCTGCGAGGCTGCGCGGCGTGTAAGCGACACTGTGCAGGCTGCTGGTGGGCACGACGATAAAGGGGGAATGTGAAACATCACACTCGGTCTATAAATATGTCCCCCTCCTGCTCAACGATGCTTCAGTTTCCTGCCGGTGCTTGACTGACTCGCATAGTTGGTGCACGGCCATCAGAAGGCCCACAGACACACACACACACACACACACACACACACACACACACAGAGAGAGAGAGAGAGAGAGAGAGAGAGGGAGAGAGAGAGAGAGAGAGAGACGTTCCAGCTGTGTGTGTGTGTGTGTGTGTGTGTGTGTGTGTGTGTGTGTGTGTGTGTTTGTGTGTGTGTGTGTGTGTGTGTGTGTGTGTTCATTGGTTTTGAAATTCCCGTCATATCCCGTGATATAGTTTTGGAGAAAGTGTGTGAAGTAACGCGTGGCAGACAGTCTCCCATGGGCCTGCTTGGATTAAAACCATCGCGTCTTCGTTATCTTGTTTTGCTCTTTCTAGACTCCAGCAGATCACACACCCCACACAGCAACGAAAACGCGTTATTTGTTTGTTAATTCATACATTTATTTGAGTTATAAAGTGGACACTGTCGGCGATTTTCGAAAAGTAGTCGGGTTATTCTAATAAACCAGGTCATAACAGGGAAGGACATGAGTTTGAAATATATTTATTCAGGGGCGGAGGTGGTTTAAAGGTCGACAGTGAGTCAAATGTAGAAGTTGAAGTGATTCTTATGAAATCTTGGATGAAACTGCAGATCTTTAGTATCAGTCATTGACCTCCAGGAACAGAAAATCATTTTTCTTCGAATATAGATTTTTTTTTACGCATTTTACGCAGCCAAGGAAAACCTGCAGACGCAATTTTCTCTGAGAAGTGACTCTCAGCTGGCAACATAATCCAGATCACAGGAGGAGCTCAGAGAGAAGATTTCGTTTGGAAAATAGCTGGAAATGCTCGAAAACCTGCAGCAACACCCTTCGTGTCACTCCAAACCCCTGAAGGAGCGCTTGGTGATTTATATCATTTAGAGAGTGTGACTCAACATTTAAAACACTTTCCTCTTTGTTTTATTAACCCCAACCCTTGTAAAGATTTCCCTGTCCACATTCTTTGATAGGCAACTCCCATGCCTGACACACACACACACACACATTCCTGGGCCTTTCTATCATTCAAGTCGTTCAGGACTACAGCTTGAGATTCCAGTAGAACAGCACAACAAGTTTTGTCTGCGTTTCCACAGAAGACTCCTGCGGGCCTTCTAACGATCCTCCCGAATACTGAGAGAAGGTCACAGGACATTTGGAATTTAAAGATTCCTTTCATAAAGGCCGACCCATGAGCACAGATATGTGTGTGTGTATCTGCGTCTTTAAGGTCTGAATTGTACTGTGTGATAACCACGCCGGGAGAACTGCTGTGTCATGGTGACACACGCCTTTTAACGAGAAAACAAAGCCTTTTTTTTTTTTACAACAACTCGCCCAATGTTCTGGAAACGTCACGGAGCATATTGCAGACACATTATATTTAAATGGCACATAATTGACGCCCTTCCCCGGCGCATTGTGCAGCGCCGCGCACACTTGTAACCTTCCACGGAGCCTTTTCTCCTCCACACGGCCCGGGGAGTTGCATAACGGCCTTCCCCTGCCCTCCTCCAGCGATGTTTCGTGTTTACATTCCCGCTCGGGGTCGAGCTACAATAGAAAAATAATGCATGGGCAGTGTTTTAATAATACGAGTGGCCGGTGCAGTTACGCAACACAGAGGGCCCTTTGTGCAGGATCGTCTGCGATTATGCAACTTAATCTGTTTTTACTATTCACGGTTCACAGCCGAGTTTTTTTCTAGTGTTTAATGTTCCATTCTTTGTCTACAGGGCCTCGGAACAACTGCAGGAACAATGATACATAAATCTGTCACTTGGAAGGCTGGAAAGTTCAATATATTAACGCCACAACATGGCCAGCTCTGACAGCCCTGTTGGCCAGGATGAAATGTCAGCAGCTAACCGGTTCACAAAATGTGCCACGTCAAGTTCACAGTGTGTGTCTGTTACCTGCCTCTCACACCGGGCTGTGGTGGAGTCTCATGTGACCAGGCAGATAACCGAGTGACCTCAGTTGGAGTCAGCGTTTCAATATTTGTAAGTGTGAAACCAATGGATAATTTCACAATTTCCAGCCAGAAGTTATGCCATCTGCAGCCATGTTAGTGGTCACAAAACCAGGTTTTGTTTTGTTTTAACAAGACTTCAGGACATTTCCAGCTGTGTTTGTGGTAACAAATGGCGGATATTGTTGATGGAAAGTCAGGCCATCTGCAGCACATGTTTCGTGGTGACAGATCCAGGTGTTTTTAACAAGACTTTGGGGCATTTACAGCCGACTCTGTGGCGACCAAAAAAGGGGTTTTAAGCCAGACCATGATGTTTTACTAAACCTAACCAAGTGTTTTTTGTGCCTTGACCTGGCCAGAGCACAAGCACAAGCATAAGAGATATAAAACGGAACCTTAAAGGTCCACTTTGTAAGAAAGTTGATTTTTGAGACTCATTCCCAACTTCTCAAAGGGAAAAGTTGCAACGTAAAGAAAAGCGTTTTTTCTGGTGATTGAGTTGGTTTGCACCCACCACACATCAATGCAATGACACGTCAGAGGTCATATCTCATTCTTTATTGTGAAACATACCATCCAATAAGCTGTGCCAGCGGCAATAAGTCAACCAACTCGTGGTATAAGATCCTTTATAACAATCGTATTCGAACCAAGTGCAAGAAGGAAAGAGCAAAACAAAGAGAAAGATCAACAAAAAAGAGCAAACGGACCCAAATTATCTTCAAAAAGGGCAAATTACTTGCAGCTTCTGATGCAAAGAACATCTTGTCAAGTTTTCTGATCAAATTAAACATCAATAAATATGCACTCTTCACTTTTATCGTCATAGCATTTAGCATTCTTACTGGTTTTGTATTAAATGTGCATGGAAGGCAATTTTCGACTCAAATGTAGGTTACATCCAACAGCTTTGACGTGTGAATCTTCAGCAGCATAATCAGAACAGCCTGCACTTGTTGGATCGTCTGTAACCGTATACAACAGTCAGCCTCGCAACTCACATTTTAATCTGCATAACATACTCATTAATGACCCAGGTCACCTTTTCTAAAGCAAGTAGCATAACGTGTGTTTCAGATCATATAATGAGCTTCATTAGCTAAATGAGATGAATATCGCTAATCTGTTTCGCATCAGGAGACTCTGAACAAGACTAGCGTGTTTTCATTAAAGTAACTCCAGCAATGTTGTGAGGTCAATAATGAATGAGGTCATAAATCACAACCTAATCATGGTATGAATCAATATGTTGTCCTAACGGGAAGTCACACGTTTTGATGAATGACATGATTTTCTTAATGGTGACTGACCTTTTAGAAAATTACATGTCGCCATTAATGTTTGCTAAAGGTGAAATGTGCAATATACAGTAGATCAGGTTGCAACAGCATATTCACTGACAGCTTTGATGCATCTCAAGAGGAAAAGAAAATGTCTTAAAGGTTGTTGACGTGGCAGAGTGCATCCCACAGTTTGTGTACACTGTATTCAGACGCACCTGTAACAAAACAAACCAATTCATTCCAGCGATATCTGTCTGGGAGTAACAATCAGTGAAATAAGACTTTAAGGGAACAGCTGTTTCACCACTAGTAATGACACAAACCAACGTATGAAAATGTTATTAAGTGCTTTCATTTGATCTTCGATCACATATACCCAACAACTTCCTTTCTACCTTGTATCAGGACCAAAATAAGTGATATTATTCATACAAAATATGTATAAACCTTCATACATCTCAGATTATAAGTTTGGTACAGTTATGAAACAACAGCAAAAGTATCCCATTAAGCTCCATCTGACAAATAAACTGATTTTTTTTGGGTGGCGGGGCGGATGGAATACATCCACCTGAATGCATTCGCTCAAATCCTCGAGGGCACTTTCTTGGCTACAACGTCATAGAGTTACAGTATAAAACATTATAAGAAACATATTGAATTTGAATGATAAATTATAAATTTCCACATATACAAAATTCTGATGTTTTTACATATGCACATATTAACAGGTAGTCCCATTTTACAAAAAGGTTTCTCAGAAAGACACGTATTCCTTGAAGGTGACGGTGAGACTGTTCGTTGTGATATCAGTGATTATGATATTTCCCATAAAAGGGGAGATCTTTTTCACAGGTGCTTTTGTAGATTTCTCTGTGGATGGCTGTGTGTCTTCTACCACAGGAGGCGTGTCTTCGACAGCAGGCTCGGGCTCCGGCTGTACCTCCGGCTCCACCTGCTTCTTAGTCTTTGGGCAGCTGAGATCCATCGGCTCCTCTTGGCTGCCAGAGTCCTCATATGTACATGTGCTGCTGTGGCGTGGGCCACTACAGTGGAGGTCCATCGGTTTGTCCTGAGGCGGCGTGAGCACAGTGCTGGGGACACTGAAGCTTCTGGAAGTCAGGTACGCTTTAGAAACACCCCTGTCCTCGGTGGGATCCGTTAGCTTTCGCTTGCGGTCGTTGGGAAAAGAGGGGATCCTGATCTGGTCGACAGCTGTAGGGGTCGAGATGTTGGAGTCGACGGACCACGACGTCATGGGTGAGCTTGCGGTCAGCTGAAGGGGTAGATCGTCTGGTAAATCCGCCTGACCGCGAGCCACCTCAGTGTTGTATTCCTCTGCTGTGCTCGGTGAAGGTTTGGAGAAATGTCTGTCCTTTTGGGAACACTTCATTGGATGCTCTGCAGCAGGGAGCGAGCTGCCGTTACAGAGCTCTTTGGGGATACCGTTCTCCGGGTACTCCAACATTTTGGTCGTGTGCATTGGATTGTTCTCTGATGGTTTGGTGTTTTGAGGTTTCTCTTCGCTTGACGATTCCCCGTGTTTACCCTTGGCTCCCTGAACCTTGTTGCTGTCCATGTATTTGCTCATGACGATAACAATACGTCCATTCTTGTTTTTGTTCTTGATTATCTTCATTTTGCTGCTAATAGAGCTAGGTAGGGTTGCATCTTTAGGATTGGGCTTAAGGGCATGTTCACTCTCAGCCTCTTTAACGGCTGGTTTCCTGACCTCCACTGCCAGCTCTTTGACCTTGCTCAAGCAGCCTGTGTCTTTGTCCCGAACCCATTTTTGCTGCAGGGCCAGCGGTAAGTTCCAGCCAGGATTTGCTGGTTTACTGGCCGGTTCTTGAACTTTGATCACCTCTTTGAGCCTCGAAGCCTGTGCGTCGTACATGTTCAGGTGAGGCTCGTAGTGGTGGTGCTTCTTGCTGTTAAGCTGGTAGATGAACTTCTTCTTGCCGTTGGTTAGCTGTTCAGCAGGCACCTCCTGGCTGCTGGGCTGGTACTGATGGTGCTTTTTGCTGTTCAGCTGGTACTGTTGAGGCTGGGGGCGCTGGACCTGGATGGGATCGGACTTGACGCTGGTCTCTGCATCCTGAGATGATTCCTCAAAACCTGCAAGGATACTGGATCTTCTGGCAAATGATGGTACCTCAAAGAAAGAGACGACACACCAAATTTAACATGTTGTCATCCAAATCTTGCTGTCAGCTCAGTATAATAAATAAATAAAACTTAAGGAAAATAATTGACATTCTCAGATCTCTTTTAAGGTAATCTGTGAAGTTCTTGACCACTAGTGACGCTATGAATGCAATGCTTTTATGAATGGGTACCCTTTTCTTTGCACGAGGATGCAAGTGACACAATACACATTCCTGTCAATGGTTTTATACCACAAGTTGGCAAGAAAAGCACAATTCCTGCCCGTAAGGCAGGGAGGACTAAGTCGTTGTAACCAGTTCTGGTTTCGAAACTTGTTTTATGATCACAGAAATGCATTCAATACATTTCTTAGAGCGGAAAGATTCACACACTGCATTTCAACTTAAGTGAAACAGAAACTCTGTTTACAAAAAAACTCCACAGGGCACCTTTAAAGGTCTTATTAGTAAGAAAAGATTTTTGTTTGTCTCATTCCCAAATCATCAAAAGCTGATGCTTTGGAATGGCAGCCAACACCAACAATAATCCAAAAGCATCAGTATTGGAAAAGAAGAGACTGAGGCTCAAAAACAATTTTCTTACAAATTGGACCTTTATCCTTTGAAATAAAAAAAAAACATGGCCATGTTTTAAAGTGGTACTCCAGTGACTGTGTATTCCATAAATCTGGGGGGGACTGATAAACGAAGTTCAACATTTCCCATAATGCAACCCTGTGCATCAATCTGTTTGATCCTCACTAGCTGAAAAATGCCAATGTCCCATCAAACTCCTTGTCGCAATTCTATTAAGGGCTTCATGGAATAATTTGCAGTCTCCCAAGTCAAATCTGAATCAAACCTGATGACATCACTATGACATCGTTTATCAGATTTGTCAACATTTCTTTCAGATCCACCAGATGCAGCGCATGTTGAGTCAACTTCATTTTTTTGAGTAATATGTGCATGCTCAAATTACAAGATAACACATTTTGTTAGAAATTGGAATAAGCTGTCTAATAAGTGCCCGGCTTATGACCTCCCTCCCACCCGCCTTGCCTCCCCCCCTCCTCCTCCCCCTGTACAGACTGACCCCTCAGGCCGTCAGAGGGGCACTGCAGCGGAACGCTCAAGACGCTTTGGCTGTGACCTGAGGTCAGAGAAGTGCCACCAGACATGTCACGCTTTATCCCTGATCGCTGGCCACGTGTCACTCTGGCAGAGTGCTATGCCTCTTAAGGAGTGACACTGCATAGCAATCAGCTCCGAGTCTCTGGAAATATATAATCACATTTGGCTCAGAGTACAGTCCTGTAAAGGCCTCAGCTAAGATAGTCAAAGTGCTATACGGGGCTACTCTCAGCCATCTATTTTTGTCTTGGAAAACATTTGCAAACAGGGAAATGAAAGAAAAACATTCACTGGGTGCCTACTATAATACTATCTCTCTCTCAAAAAGGAAAGGGAAACAATATTTTGAAGCTATTTAACATAAAGAAATCATGAACATACTGGTGAAATGAGTGCACTCAAGCAGTACACGAGTAACCTCAGGCAACAAATCCAGTTTCATAATGAGTGTGGAGAGCAATCCAGCTGCAGAGCCCCATCCTCTCTTTGGCTTTTACTCCACCTCTGTCAAAGAACTCTATAAATAACCCCGACCCAAATGACGGCAGCTCTAAAACACCTGACAGGACCCTTACCCTCTTGGCCTCTCACTGACTGAAACTTACATAAAGGCTCGGGGAAAGCGGAACACTTTCCACAGAAGCTATTATGTCTGCGGTGACTCATCGATGATGAAGATGATAATTACCTGCAGTAAAAGATGTTTTGGTTTTGGCCCCCGTTTACGGTATCCCATCAGCTGCTCCTGCCTCTCTCTGTGAAAACAAAAAAGATAATTACATTTTCTTGCACCATGTTTACCTTCTAACCAACATCTCATTTGACAGGCTGTGATTCAACGCTCCACTTGAGAAATCCAATTAAATCTGATAGTAAATTACAGGCCTTGACATTTGGAGTATTCATTCGTTTCCTTCTACCTGTTCAAGGTCAAAAGTGGAATTTTGATTCGAGGACTAATGAATGCCCACGTGTGACCTGCTGCAAAGCATTATGGTCCTTATTTGCATCGCTCTCCATGGTAATCGGCCCATTCCATATTCTCATTATCCCGGAGAAATTCAATTAAGGCTACAGCAGGGAAAATATCTCCCTGTTTTTCAGACACCCTCCCTCCTTCAGCACGCCCTTCCTCTTCTTACATTCAATCTCTAATTAGGGTCACGAGGTAGGGATGATATGGGATAAAAACAACACTGTGGAGGACTTCTGGGATGCATGCTGCTCTCGAAAACATGCAAACCACAACTGCTTGAGCGACACGACGCCAACGCTTTGATAAATATCCAACAAACATCTTGTGGAAGAGTTTTGATTGAGGGAGGAGAGAGTGAGATGTGTTATTGTAGCTGTACTGACTAGACTAAGCACCGGGCTGTCTCTGAATTATCCCCGATATAAACCTTGACTCATCATTGGCTCATAAATAACCAGCGGTGGCTGAAGGCCGACTGCACTCAGGCTGCACCAGGCATGCGTAAAGCCCAGCCCATTGTTGGCCTCCTGTTACAGATGTTCAAACTAACAGGGCGGCCAGAAAATTGCCCCAATAAACAGTCGACATTTTAATGCTATAATGTGTGCGACTTCCAAACAGCATCCAACGGGGTGACCCCCTGTTCACAGAAGATTTGGCAATTACAGCCTCCCTTGTCGGATCCCCTCCCCCATCCTCTGGGAGCCGAGAGGAATCCACACACACAGCGCAGAGGCAGCACTCCATGACCATCACACACACACACACACACACACACACACAGCCAAGGCAGGGAGGCAGGCAGGCTGTGGGGGAATATGAGAGCGGTACACTGGAAACGCTAGAGAGCACTGCGTGTCAATTAGCCTTTTCAGAAATGCGAATTCCTTTCCCCAGCCATCATGTCTTTACCCAGAGCGGCCTGATGGCCTACAGAGAGAGAGTACATCTCACAGGCCTCATGGGCCCAGACGAGATGTGGCAAAGCGAGCGCCACGGGGCATTTGTATTCATTGGCGTCCCAACCTTTTCGAGATTGGCATGCATGCGTTTATGACCATGTCACAAGCCTCCACTGTTGACCCAAGACTGAAAGCAGGTTGAGCATTTCATATGCATGTGCTTCCACAAAGTATAGTTGTTGCATGTCATGGTTTCCCTCATACTGATAGTGATGAGGGTCCCATCAGGCAGCAGCTTAACCTTCAAGAAGCTAAAATAAGATCATTAACAAATATGTTGCAGCTTGATCCACATGAGGAGCATTGCTCATTGGTCCAATATGCACCCACTGGCAAAAACAAAACAAAAATGGCAGCTACTTGAGTTTTCCCCTTTGAAACTGGGTCAAGGCCGGCCGTCTGATTTGTGACGCAAAATCATGCAATCGGACCATAAATCTGTCGATGGGGTACATCCATGCAATTTTTTCCTCCGAATTAGGAATTCGCACCACCTACATCCCCAAAGCTTTTCCCCTCAGGAGACAAGTCCTGTGGGGAAGGTGGGAGGAGGAAGGGGGGGGGGGGGGGGGGCGGATCAGTGATCAGAGTCACTGGGTCGCCCCTCCTCCCATGCCCATATATGGCCATGGCTGAAGTGGGGAGGCTGCGCGGGGCCCTCTGTCCGAAGTCCACATCTCTCTCACCTGTGTTGAAACGCGACGAGGAGGCGCGGGTCAAGGATGTTCTCCTCTGGCTCCCATGTGTTGTATCTGGCGGAGAGGAGCAAACAACTGTCAGAGGGAGACATCACGTGCACACTTCCTATTTTGTAACCGACACACAGGCCTCACGCACACACACACACACACACACACACACACACATTCCCACATCTTCACCCATAACATAGCAGAGTGCAAACAGGTGAGGCGATCCGGCAGTTTAAACATCAGAAGACGTAGATTTTTTTGTTTTATTCTCATGCACATAAGGAACATAAAGACCAAATGCTGTCCGCGCCGGTGCGTTGCAACTGCGCGGCGAGGAATGTCAAACCAATATTGCGCGTATAGGCTCTCCAAGCGGTCCTCCAGCACACATACAACATACAGTCGGCCATTTTAGCACCACTGTCTCGTAAATTCGCTGGCAGAGCAGAAATAATTAAAACGGGATTACATGGCTGTGCCTACCCCCCTTTCCCTCGCATAAATTAGTGAAGGCATCCGCGGATCCACTGAAACGCATACCGAGCGCGCTCTCCCGGTGCACGCACGCACGCAAACACGCAAGCACGTACACACACACACACACACACACACACACACGTCCTTGATGACTGGCATGTCCAAACTAACAACATTTTCCCTGCAAAATGACGCGTCTGCTCATTGCACTGATTGGAGACGTTGCACGGAGACTTACTTGGGAGACCATCCTCGCCACTTGACCAGGTACTCTATCTTGCCCTGTGATGGTTGGAGAAGGAGAAGGAGAAGGAAAATTAATAATTGAGGCTCGTGTCAAACGCCGATGTCTCAGCGTCCAGAGCGCGTTTTTTGCAAACATGCCCCCCCCCCCCTCTCTCTGTTACCTTACGGATGCGCTTCTTTTCGATGCCCTCAACCGCAAAGACGTGCTCTCCGGCGGCGGGGAGCTCCATTCTCGAACTGGATCCGATCGCAAGGGGGACGACGACGGGGGGGGGGGGGAGTAGGTGAAATGTTGGCTACGGCACCCGTCGATGTGCCTTCCGCTCGGTGCGTAGCTGTGCGCGCTTGGTAGTTTTCCAGTTGTGTCCAAATCCAACTGTATTCCCTCCACCTCCTCTCTCTCCTCGCTCGCTCGCTCGCTCGCTCTCCCTCCCTCCGCACACTCCGTGCTGGCTATGAGAGTACAGATATTCACAGTGGTGCGGCTGCGAGCAGCTCTCCTCGCGCAATAGCTCGGTGCATGACGTCAGGAGGGGAGGGGGGAGGTGGAGACCTTGCACAGGGGTTGGGGTTTATCCCGTGCGTACTGGACTGCAAAGGAGGGATGTCTGGAAATTCAAATCAGCCGCTACGTTACTGTCAAAGCACAGATGCATAAAATCCACTCATGCAGTTTTTTTTTGTTTTGTTTCTATGGCGGAGCTGCTGGGGACTCCTCCTCCACCTCCTCCTCCTCCTCCACCACCAAAAAATACTCTGAGTGGTCATGTTTGGATGTTAATTAAGTGTGCAATAGATGCATGCACTGCCATTAACACCAACATGTGAATACGAATCTGTCACAATTGCTTCAAGCATGTTTGTTTTTTTTATTTAAAGCTGCAAAACTGCACCAGGGGAAACTGGAGACGACCAGTTTAGTCATTTTCAAACCTCCACATCAGTGGAGAACACTGTTCAGGGAGACTTGTTCAACAATGCTCCAACAAAGACACACCACTGTGTCAGCAAAGCTTGTTTTTTTTATCACTTCTAACCGAGGCTGACGCGCTGATGAAAGACCAGTTCCCCTTTTATTTCCGATCCCCTTGAAGCAGCGCAGTTGTAGACGCAGCCCTCGTTCGATCCGCTTTACCGCGCTGTGCAAATATAGGTCACAGTCTCATGGTCGTCAAACCAGTGCCGTGTCCCCCCTGGGCCCAACTGCCGTTAATCTGACACACGGCTTCAGTCTACCTGTGGCAACTTTTCTAAAAGCTCAACTCCTTCACTGCCAGGGCGCGCATCTCGGGGTCCCCCCCCCCCCCCCACAAAAACCAACATTACAGCCTGTTCCTGCCTGTAATATCTGCTGTCTCGTCTGCAGCCTGACAATTTAAATCCAAAATCATAAACCACAACACCAGCGAGTGTGTACTCTGTGCTGTAAATGTCACCCAACATTGAGTTAGCTGGATTTATGGGCGCTTAATTGGAAACATGAGGACGGAATTTGCCTCCCCGCGCATCAAATGTTGTGTTTTCTACGCGTAAACTGCGATCCGTGCGCAGGGCTGCCGTCAGAAAAGGCGCAATTCGTTCTCACATCTCGCGGAGTCGGCTTCAAAAGACGATTAAACAGGCGAAAAGCCCGACGCTTTTTCTCGCTCTAAAAATAATTCAGCACCACAAGGGTTAAAACGAAGCCTCCAAGCAGAGCGGCAGCGGCCAGCCTATTAAACACAGGCACGATATATCTCTGCCCTGCCATATAAGGCAATGGACAAAAAGCGCCCAAATAACGCATTTTGCACTCGTCCATTCCCGAGTTTTGCGCTAGAATCGGGCACGGGAGGGGGCCAGGAGTGCGTGGGTCGCGCACATGCTCGATCAAAACTCATGCTTTTCGCCCTATTCCTGGTTTTTTCCTGCGCCCTTCAGCCGCGGCCAGGGAGCGCATACGCCCTGCTTCCCTAGCAACAACAGCATGAAAGGAGAGAGAGAGGGAGAGAGACGGAGAGAAAGACACGGAGAGAGAGAGAGAGAGAGAGCGAGGAGGAGGGGGGGATTTAAGTTTGTGACAAACAAACGAGCACTTGATTAAAAAAAAAATGGCACCACGGAGCCGTCGTGTCCTCCAACATTTCGTCTTTTCAACAGATCTCATCCAATCGAAAACGCAAAAGACAAACAAAGTATGAGAGCTTCATGAGAGCCCCCCCTCCTCCTCCCCAAACCCCTCCAAAAGAAAAAAGAAAAATGAGTTGGAGGTGTTCACTGTGAGCGCTGTTTACTCAGCAGGTACCCAAAATACAAATTATGGATCATTATGTGTTTGTACACTGACGGCAATGACGCTTGTAATCTGCGTCAAGAGGGGAGATCATCATTTAGAAAATCCTCTGACTTAGACTGTCGGCGGGATTTGATCGCGGGAATAAAACACGAATAGATTCGGAAACACCTCCTGAAAATCCAGAGAGTTTAGTCAGTGTGGGCTCGAATCGTTTTCCAATCAAGAAAACGCAGGATGACGAGGTTTCCTTTTAAATTAGTTCACACACTCGAAGGATGAAATTATTAAAGCCGACCCGTCGCTCTTAGATAAAATGTTTTGGTCGCCCATATATGTGTGTGAGGTCTCCACGAGAAGTTACCGCATCCAGATCCTCCCTGCAATATGTTTCAATAATATGTACAGTCGTGTCGATCCCCTTTAGGAAATGCGCTCAGGTGAGCTCCCTCTCTGCACTTGTTCACCTGCGAATTTTTGACAACCCAGCTGCTGGCTGCGCGCTAAGATGGTGTTTTTGATTTGGTTTATTTCGATCGCCGATATTATAAACGCAGAACAATATTCAGCCGAATTAAAAAAATAAATAAAAATGAAATAAACAAAAATAATAATAATTATAACAGAGCGCGTTCTGATCCAAAGCGACGGGTGCCGATCGGTTAATTTGTCTGAGAGATAATCTGTGAACAAAAACTTCTCAGTCCCAGCTCAGAGCCGCTTCTCCCCGCAGTTATTTGCGGTGCGTAAAAAGCCTCTAAACCCTTATAAACGTGTCTCTCAGAGCTCTTCTTTTCTCTACACTTGAAATATTTTGTATTCATTTTTTTTACACAGCTCCGTGAGGGTTTTTGCATGAAACCCTCTCCACGTCCATGCTGTCCTTGCTGCAGCCTGTCAAGGTCAAACGTGCTCTTATCTCCAACAGGAGGATAAACTCAGGGTCAGCCGGGCTGTTTCTTTATCTGCTGGTGGAGGGGAGGGGAGGGGGGGCTCTTTGCAAACAACCCATGGCGTCATTTTATTTCGACAACGAGCCCTGCTGGGCCGTTATTTAGACACATGAACGCAGGGAATATTGCGAGGTTTTTTTCTCCCCTTCTTCCTTTTGTGATTTCTGCATTTCAGTTTGGGCAGCATGGAAGTGTGGATGTCAGTGTGCGTCCGCAGGGGTCAGGTGAAGAGATCCCAGCCTTGTGACCTTTTATTCTCCACCGGCAACACCACTTTCTCCACTTTCTCCTCTCTCTCTCTCTCTCTCTCTCTCTCTCTCTCTCTCTCTCTCTCTCTCTCTCTCCTTCTCTCTCTTTCTCTCTCTCTCTCTTCCACACGAACACAGCTGGCTCTCTCACTCGAGGAGGTAGCGAGCCACAAAATGGTGGCTCTCAGGGCCTCCTCCTCTCTCCTTGGCACCCGCCACCCACAGTGCCAGGAGTGCCAACTGAGGGAATGGAGAGATGAGATGGGAGGGAGGGAGGGAGGGAGGGAAGAGGGAGCTTGGGAAAGTGTGATTGATGCAGAAAGGGGGGAGGGGGAGCACACAACCAAAAAAAAAAGGTGTGGTGGGAAGAGGAGCGGAGAGAGGAAAGAGCATCCGATTCATTCCTCCACATGCGGCCGACGGAGGAAGAAAAGAGTTGATTGGTTTAAGGGACATAATGCAAGGACGGAGTGGAGAGGAGGAGGAGGAGGAGGAGGAGGAGGAGGAGGAGGAGGAAGAAGAGGGAGGAGGAGGAGAGTGTTACAAAAATGTTAAGAGGGCCCTACAGCCATTCTCACGGCGCTCAGCGGGCGGTCATTAAGCTTCCACTATCAAACAGGCTGACGATGGACCCCGCACATGAAACACGCCGGGAGGACACGAGGAGGCTCCGCACACTGTTGCCCACAAAAAAAACAAAAAAGATTGGAAACTCACACTGAAGCCCCCCTCTTCAACACAGCAACTCCTTTAATTAGCTACTGTAAATACATGCGCCACCATTGCAAGCGCGCAACTCTGTGCGGGCTAATTAAGCTGTGACAATAGACGATCCGCTCCTGCTTCAGGTGCCAACACAGAAATCTCCCGTTTCCTTTGTCTGCCCCTGACATATGTTTAATTATGATAATTGTAACAAATGGAAGCTATTAGGAGGCCATTCATCTTGGGCGCTGCAGATTTTTTTTTCTTTTTTTTTTCTTTTAATGCACTGTGAAGATGGGGTGGGGGGTGGTGGGTGGTGGGGGGGCTGAGCGGAAATTCCTACTCCAGTGTCATTGTCACGGCCATTGTTGCGCCGGGGCGACAGGTCTGCAAGAGAGAGAGAGAGGGGTGCTCCTCTGCCAGGGTGGGCTCTCCAACCAACCCACCCTCTCCCCTTTCTCCATCCCTCCCTCCTCTGCGCCCCACCGCCTGCTTGCCTGCAAGGCTGCCGTCGTGTGGGGTTCACCCCCTCTCCACCACCGCCACCCCCACCACCATACGCTCCCCCCATTGATCCCCCCTTCAACCCATGAGCAGGAGGGGGGTGGGTGGGGGTGAGGGGGCCTATAGGCAGAGCAGCAGGCTTATACAGGGGGCGAGAGGGCCGAGGCCAGTGGAGGAGGAAGGAGCTGGTGCAGTGGAATTCTCGTCGATACTGTATCGAGCTGCAGAGGTGGAGGAGAGGCATGGATGTTTGCTCGAGAGAGGAGCTTCCCGTTCCACGGAGCTACTGCTGCTGAAAATTATTCACCCGCAGCCATCAATGATAGATACTCCACACACACACACAGCCCTGCGCAGGGAAATCACAATGGCGAGCTTGTACATGACGCACAATGGTGAGCACACAATGGTGCGCCACGGAGAACAAAGGCCGAATAATCCACTGAATAATTGTGTGGATTTTTTTTTTCTTTTCTTTTCCCCTCCGACAGAAGGCAGAAAAAAATGATTCCCTCCGTGTGGTTGCAGTCTCATCGGCGTGGAGACCTCGCAGCGGCAGACACAGCTCCTGCTAAATGCGCCCCTGACCCAGCCTTCAGATTTAGCTCCCTCCAGTCTAATGCCATGCTAATGATGAGTGACGCAGGCCCCTTATCCTGAGAGCCCTTGCCTCCTCTCCTACTCCTCCTCCTCCTCCTCCCCATCTCCAGGGAACAGCCTATTTGCCTGTTTTTAATTGCGTTTTAATTTACATGTAAGCCTGGAAGCACCAAGATGAGGAGCCGTCTCCCCCCCCCCTTCCCTCCACTTCCACTCTTGTTCCTCCCCGAGCTAGTCGCCAGGGTAAAATGTTAGCAGTTAACCTTTCTGCAAATCAAAAAAGGTCCATGAGTGTGTTTATGTAACATATTGACATTTGTGCGAAACATATCATATGATGGTTGTTAACCTGACTTTTAGGCTGCCAAACCAGTGACCGCAGTTCAAGTCTGCGTTCCGACGTTTGTAAGCTCAACACCTCTGGATAGAAGAGCTCCTGAACGTTTCAATTCGCATTTGTGGCGACAAAAAAAGTATGTTTTTGATGGGAAGTAAGGACATTTCTGTCCAGGTTTGTGGCAACAGAACCGGGTGTTTTTAACAATACCTCGACATTTGCATACGTGTGTACGGCAACAAAACAATTGATATTTGTGACGCGAATTTGGTGTCTGTGGCGTCAAAACCATGCGTTTTTGACGAGACCTCAGGAAATTCTTGTAACAGATACTTTTGATGGGAAGTTGGGACATTTCTATCCGTAATTGTGGACATAAAGCTGGATGTTTTTAATGAGAACATAGGATATTTCTATACACGTCTGAGGCAATAATCTGTAAATATCTTTGATGAGAAGTCGGGCCATCGCCAGTCGAGATGGTGGCAACAAAAAACTGTATTTTTAACAACACCCCAGGATATTTCCATCTGTGTTGGTGGTAACAAAACAGAACCCCAGATATTTTTGATGGGAAGTCTGATCTGTCATGATCTTTGCATGACTCTAAGTGTTTTTTGTGCCTAAACCTGACCAGAGTAGAAGCACAGAATTTTCACAAGAGACAAGTTGAAAGCTGACCCTTAAGAAACACACAGCTGCAACATAAAAAAAAAAAACGCAACATTTGGACTCTTTTGTAGTTTTGCAGGAGGATCCGTTGCGATGGCGTCTTCCATTTTTTCCTTCCTCTTGGAGCTGCATGTTTTACAGGAGGAAAGAGGAAGGAGGAGGCCAGATTGAGCAACCTCGAGATTACAAACGAACACAACAAAACCGTGGCAGGAAAAGAAGTGGTTCCTCTTTATGGGGTCAGCACCGGTTCAGAACCAATCAAGTGTCCAGGGCAGATAGAGCGAGAGAGCAGGGAGGAGGGGGGAAAGGGGGTGTTGCAAGTTGATGATGTAGATGAAGCGGCCATCTCGCCATCAAAATGTAATAAGGAGGAAAAACGGACAGTGAGCTTGCAGATAGACAAGTTTAATGTGCTCGTCTATCTATATGGAAATGCAGCCACGCAGGCGTTCACCCGGCTGCTGCTGCTGCTGCTGCTTCTTTTTTTTTTTTCTTTATCATAATTCACTTTGGGGTTTTGATTGGCTGCATGAAGAGCAAAGAGAAGGAGCTTCAGAGGGGGGGAGCTGAGAGATAAAGCCAGCTTTCTTTACTTGAGCAAAAGAGCACAACGGGGATTTTAGATTTGTATTAAATTTAGAGAGATAATCGAGCTGCTGCCAAAAAAAAAAAGGAAAAGGAAAAGAAAAAAGAGGTGACAATCACTCAGAAACTGCCGTGCAAAGCACAATATAAACAAAGACCGCAGCTCAATATTATCTATTGTTTTCTGGCTCGTGCTCTTATTCCTTCTTTGTCGCTTCTTCCCCCCCCCCATATTTTCTGTGCATCCCTATTTGAATAAAACCGTCCGACATTATAGAAACTTTTCAGGCTATAAGCCGCGGCATCCGCCCGGCTGTCTAATCACCTCTCACTCCCACACTTGACGGCCTAAGGCGAGCCTGTCAGGACTCATAAGAGGCAGAGCTGGGAACCTGCGTCTCTCATCACCCTGCCACGTGAACCAGACATCATACACTCAACACAGGAACTCGGTGCATGTCGCAGGTACTGCAGCTCGCCACATCAGAGCCTGTACAGGCCACTTCCTGAACACGGCAGCACAGACAGGCCTTTGTCTGCTGCATGTCCTGTACCGTCCGCTTCTAATGTTGCCACCGCGCTACGTGTATTCAGTCACACATTAGATGATGAACTTACACTGACGCGGATACTTCAACACATAGATTCAACGTGGGGGGAAGAGTTTATATTAAAGGTGAAGTTCAAAAAATTGTGAAAATGTAGTCACGGTCTACTCAAACCGGAGTAGATGGGGACTTGTTTCTAACAGAGCCAAAAAAGGCTCCTCACAGCTCGTCCATTGTAATCCACATCTCTTTAAGACCCGAGATCCCAAATTAATTTAGAAAATAAGTTAAAAAGCCAAGAATCGATCGCATGCACTCCGCCAGTGGGGTGAATAACGTCTTTTCAAATCAATTTTGGATCTTTGGGCTCCCAGCGGACCTGGACAATCTGTATGGAGCCATTTTATGTTTTATTTCTATTTTATTTTTTTAAAACAAGTCCTCATCTACTTCAGTTGTGTAGGAGAATACTGCAACGCTGTTTCGCTGTGACGCCCCAGAAATGTTGCGTGGGTTACAGAACTTCAAATGAGTTTCCATCGGCATGGAGGAGAGGAGACGATGACTACATTTTGGTTTTTGGATGAGTTTATCCTTTGAGGTCCTTGTAGTAATTAACAAGTCATCAGGCCTTTATACATTCTTCTGAGATAGTGTTAGATTATAAGACGTTCATGTGCACTTGTTTTTATAGAATGTTAATGGTTCATGAGTTTCTTTCAACTGATCACGATCGCAGCACAATCACATGTATTGAGTTTTACTCACTCACTCTTGATGTCACTGTTAACTGTTGGCAAGCTTTTTCTGGTGCTTCATTAATATAATAAATAATATTGCTGTGTTATGTGTTTATTAGCAATTAACAGAGCTTTTTGCAGGTATCTGTTCCAAAGTAAAGAAAATGCCTTAAGGGGGTTAAAAGTATTTTTATCATGCGCTTATTAGCATTTTTTTAAGATGAGTTTGTGTGCTTTTTTTGGAAAGTACTTAAGACAAACAAGTGGGGAGGGGAGACGTGCAGCAAAGGGTTTCATGAGTAGAACTGAGAATTCTTACTGAATAATCACACCTAACTTCACCCACCCACTACTTTCTTGATGTGAACACAGTTACTTTCAGTATGTTGTGTCTGTCAGGTGAAAAATGCACTGCTGGAAAGTTTATTTTGTTCCTGGTGAAGGATTTAAAAGCGCAGGGCTATTTTCTCAGTTTGACACATACATGAGCACACCGTTTGTATGCCATAAATAACAGTGTGACTTATTTGTCATTAGAGTTTCTGCCTGTGAGATGTTGAATCTGTGCTCTTCTGGTTGGTTTGGCTCAGGTGGTTAAAGCTGACGTCATATATGTCTGTGGCTTATTTAATAATAATTTATATTTAACGTTACAGCGAACCACGTTTTATGGGGACTTGCATGTTTCTGTTCTCCACATTTGGGTTTGTTTGAGAAAGCCAATTATACAAACTAAAACATGCACGATTGTCCGACCAAAACCTTTTTTTTTTTGTCGTTTATGAAAATCTGTCTCTCAACAGAACCAAGCTGTTACCCATCAGAACCCTGTGAGCACTGACTTTTGATTTTAAGGTCAAAAACACATCTTTTTCTTCTCATTTAAATCTGGGATGAATTTGGTTGAAAATTGAAAACATTATTAGACGTCTGTGTGTTTTAACAGCATCTCATTAAAGGATCACATTAATCCAGGTCTGTCTTAAAATACTCACATGCCCTGACGTGCATGAAAGAGTGATTCGTTTGCTGTAATTGTTTCTCCTCTAAATATTGGCTCTAAAGGGAGTTAAATCCACAGCGAAAAAAAAACAAAAAAACATTCTTAAGTTTATCCAAAGCTAATGCAAAGCTTCAGCAGTCTGAGTCAAATCGAGGGGGAATCTTGCAAAGTAAAAGTCTTTTTTTTAGTGCAAAAACTCCCCCTTTGGTCTCCGGCGGAGATACAGTGACACAAATCTTGTTCTATAAAAAAATCGCAGTGAATTCTGGGAGATGCCCATTTCTTCACATGTAACAAAAGAGGAGCCAAATGCAGAACTGAGACAGGCAGGGTTGAAACTAAAAAGTCCAAAAACTCAAATCCAAAAAAAACAAAAGACATGCACAGGGAAGTCAGAGGAAAAAAGGATACATCAAAAACTGAGGACAAACCAGAAACACCATGAGGAACAAATCAGGAACACAGGGATCACACGAGGGCTGGGGACACAAAACAAATTAACCAACAAAGAGTGAGGGAACAACACAGGCTTGAATACAAACTAAACTAACAATGTGTTGAGGTGCAGATGGAGAAACAGGACGGTGCTATCGAGGCTGATGGGAGACAGGTGTGTGGGGGAATCAGTCCGGGGAGGAACACAAGGAGCACAGGAGGGAACCAGAACACTGATGAGCAGGAAGTGATAATAAGACACAAGGACATAACTACAAAATAAAACAGGAAATAACTGACCAAAAAAAAAAACCATCACACGTTTAATTTGTTCAATCAGACCACTGAAGCCTTCTTTTAGTTTCTTCTGCATCTCATTTTGTAAAAGTATTTTTTCCAAGGTCAAGATTTACCTTTAAGTCTTGAATTAAAGCACCCCCAGTTTAAAAGCCGGCCTATATCACCAAAACCACTCGTTGGGCGACGCGAAACACATGCAGATTTCTCGGTGGAGCGTCGGTGTGAGGAGGAATCCCTCACAACAACAAAACCCTCAGACGAGGACTCTCTGGAAAAGCTTGATTCAGCAAAGCTTAAGATAATTCAGCAGCTCCGTCTTTGTCAGACAGAAGACACGCGGCGAAGATTGCCGCGCTTACAGCGGGGCGTCCCATGTGTTCCAATTCGATATGGTTTCTCCATGATATATCTCTCTTGTCCTCGTGTGATGGTTATTTAAAGGGAGAGCCATGGATTTTTTCCCCCCATGCAACATAATGGCAAATCAATAACGCAGAGCATGCAGGGGGAGAGTGGGCATTTCATAGAGCCGCTTAAAGGATGGGAGGCCAAATTGGAGTGGAGTTCTGGCAAAAAAAAAAAAAAAAAAGAATGGATGGATGGATTTTTAAACTGCATTATGAAAATAAATGTTTAATCATTGGGATGCTAAATTTTCTCATCATCGTGGTGCCACATGGCGAGACTGGAGAATAAACCCACAGCATCACTTTAAAAAGTAGTTCTCGACAGGCTTCCTCTGACGTGAGTGAGGCTCAATTACAGCTGTGGTTGTGTATTTAGTCTGTGCTTACACACATGTGGAGCGTGAGGACGAGTGCGCCGCCGTGCCTCGAGGCCCCTGTGGTGTGCGCACACACACTTAAACACACTTATGCATGTTTTTCCCATGGCAGGACCTGTCAGCCAGCAGACGTCTGACATCATGCTCTGAGCGAGGAGGAGGTTTTCCGCCGCCTTGTTACAGTGTGTGTGTGTGTGTGTGTGTGTGTGTGTGTGTGTGTGTGTGTGTAGGAGGAAGACGGTTGTTATCATGACTTATGGATTGGACAGCAGTTTCCTACTGGGCAGAGAGGACAGGAATGGTTACACAGAGGAATGCAGCAGAGGAGGGCTTTGCAGGAAGGATGACATGAGGAGAGAATTCAAGGAAAACAAGGAAATGAATCTCCACCAACCAGCAGCAGCAAAGGCAACAAAAAAAACACATAGGGAGAAGAGATGTCAGAAGACAAGACGCCCGGAGGTCCTCCGTGTTTACACTTTCCACTCTGTCAGTCAGTCAGTGCCTCCTCCAGTCATTTTTATCTCTGACACGGCTGGCAATCCCTCAATGACTCACTGCTCTCTGAAGTGCTGCGAACCTCACTTTGCTTGAGGAGGAGGTGGGGAGGATTGCGGATCCGACAGCAAATCCTGCTTAATCATCCCCGCCACCACCACCAGCACCACCGACAGCACTACCGCCGCAGCCGATAGCCTTTAGGGTATGACAGGATGTGGATGCCGTGGGTGGGAAACACGGGAGTAAAGCCTCACGATCCAGACATGGTGACAGCTGAAGTAACAGTTTGTGACTGCTCGGCTTTACCCACGCTCCCACGCTGACAAAGGGGAGGTTGTGTTTCCTTGTGTCCCCCCGAGTTGGAGAGCCATCGTCAGGGCGAAGCTCCAGCCAAACTGCTTGGGCCAGGACTCCTTCAAAGAGCCTCTTTTGTGCCGGGGCAGCCTGAGAAGACAGGCTGTCAGTGTTCTCAGCGCGGTGTGATCAGATGATGGGACCGGTTATGGATCAAACATGCAACATTTCTGCACATGGAATCGAGCCTCACCCTCCTCAAACCATGCACACACACACACACACACACACACACACACACACACACACACACAAACCACAGCGGCTGATGAAGAGCTGAGGTGTTACTTTGCATTGAGTCACTCTCGACACCTTTACAGAAGCTGCACGCATGCATACGCTGTGTGCAGGTGTGAATTCATGCAGACACACAGAGAAACTCATTGGTGCTGCAGCTAAAAGTGAATTATGGAGGAAATCTCTCTCTCACTCTCACTCTCAAACACACACACACACACACTTCCCTATAGGTTTTGTACTGCCTTGGGTGGGTCTATCAGAGCTGTGGATGAGAGAGGGGTAGGGACGTGCGATGTTAATCTAACACTTTTGAGTTCGAGAGTGAGGACAGTAGCTGATCTCACACTCACACCTTCCTGTCTTCCCGCCGAATCAGACTTATCACATATACTGGAACATGCACATGCACACAGAGGGCTGCTCCTTGTGTTTTTTTGTCGCTCAGACTGTCATCACTAGGATAAAATGTCAGCCGCCGGCGTCTCTGCCCCACCACGTATGTTCAAATTTGGCTGCACAGCACGGTGACTTTTGCACACAACATGTCCAATCATGTGCACATTACATGTTTATAATCTGACTTGCATGTCAGGAGATGGAGGGGACTGTGTTTCAGCATTTGAAAATGTGAAAATACAGGATATATTCGATGAAGGACCTCAGCGTTTCCACATTTTTATAGGTGTGACACAACTGGACATTTTTATGGACACCTGGGGTCAATTTCCAGCTGTGTTTGTACTTTCAACACAGGTGTTTAAAGCCAAACCATGATGTTTTCCTAACCCTAACCAAATTATTTTTGTGCATAAACCCAATCAGGTCATATAACACAATGACAAAATGTGAAAACTGAACCTACAGAAACATAAAGTCGCAACACAAAGAAAATTAAAGGTGCAATATGTAAGAATTGGCCACCTCTTGAATTCATACTTTAAAAAAAAGAGAGAAACCGCTTACTGCTGTTAACTGTAGCTGCCATTAGCTGGTTAGCTCAGTTAGCCGTGCAGTAGGCAATATAGAACGGTAAGGCCAGGGCTAGCTGTTTAGCATGCCAATATCAGTAGATATCTCTGCAACACATACATAAATGTCTTTGACTAGATGTTTAAACCCCTATTTTTTGGGCATTTTGTTTATATTTTTGAGACAATTTTAACTAACATTCTTACATATAGCACCTTTACATGTTTAACTTATCTGCATTCCTGCAGAAATGTACTTTACCAACATATATTCATGCAATTGGGGATGCATTGCTCAGTGTCAGTGGGGCAGAAAAATATCTGGTTGAAAATACACAGTCAAATTGATGCAAAGAGCTACACGGGCTTCCCGCTGCATCTGTTTGCAGCTCACTGATTGAACTGAGAGGTGTGTTGTAAAAAAAAAAACTCCATGCAAAATTGCACACACACATCCTGCAGGACGATTAATTCAGCTACAGTAAAACAACCACGCAAATGGAGAAGGAAAAAAAAAGTTTCATACATGGGGGGCCCCAAATAAGCAGGACCCAGAGGTGGACCCTGTTCCGCGAGCCATGCCTGAACACTTCACAGACTAGAAACACTTAAGACAGTCTTTGTGGTTATCAGGCACACAAGAGCAAACACACTTCTCACTAACACACACAAATGCCATCCTCTTTATCATACGAGTTGTCATCTGCTCTCTCATATTTCTGCAGGACTGCCAGATCGTGCTGTTTATACCGGCTCAGCTCAGCACACACACATACGCTCTGAGCTACGAGCACATGTTTGAAAGCTGCGGCAGAAGAGGACTGTTTCAACGCCACATCACACACATGTCTGCTCATTTTCTGCGGGCCTCTGAAAAAAAGTCAAACGCTTCCGATCAGAAAACCGACGCTGGCTTTAAAGTTACAAGGAAACAGAATGATTCTGCACACATTATAATTACTTCCACAGCCGCTCCGACCGAGTGACAACATCTCAGTCCAACGGCTTCCTCGAAATGATAGCAGCCATGTAGATGTCTCCCCGAAGTCCCTTAATGTGGCTGTTTTTATTCTAAGAGGGGCTACTTCGGAAATACGACGCTGTTAAGAGCAAAAGCAGGGAAGGTACACCGCTGGGAATGAGATTAGAAAAAGTGTAAAACCAAAAGAAAAAATAACAACTAGAATGGATGCAGAAAAACAGCAGGAGGGACTTGGGGAATACACTGAAATAGACTTTTTTTTGTTTGTTGATTTGTTGGTTGGTTGGTTTGTCAGCAGGATTCCATAAAATCGACTGAAAGGATTTCCACAAAACTTGGATGGAGGATGGATCTCAGCCCAGAATACGCCCCATTAAGTTTTGGTACCGATCCAGATAAAGGAAATGGCCCTGGGCGCTTTGGCGAAGGTATTTCACTCTGCTGCCATCTTAGTCATATTGGAGATTTATAAAAGAAAAAAAAAATCTGGTACAACATGTTTGACACCATGCATTGCTGTCAGAAATAAAATTTAGGAAACATAAGCCAGAATTATCATTAGTACTGACCAATGATGAAATGTAACCAACATTTACTATACTTAGTTCTACTTATGTCCCTTTTCTGCTACTTTATACCTCGGTCAAGCTAATAAATGATTGAGACAAATTACACAATACATGTATATAAATACATGTATAATTTCCTTTTAAAATGTTGAACAAATACTGCCACATAATTACATGTGATATAGATTGTGCCCCCCCCCAGTGCTGACACCACGGCTACAGCCCTGCATGAATCAGTCATCTGTTAACTTAATCCAAAAGCTCATTGACTGAACCTAGAAAAGTAAAGGCAACTGGCACGGTTTAAAAATTGTACCTAGGTGGTGTTATTGTTGGTGCAGCTGTCACAAAAAATCAACTGGATCGCTTTTTGTTTTCTTCTGGGACTGACAATTACCACCGACACAGGACACGGTGCGTTACAGTGTAGAAGCAATTAGCACCGTTTTGGAAATAAGAGAGAAGAAAGAAGCGCGTTGGCTGAAGAAGTAAAAGTGAAACTGGCATCATTTTAAATGGAGTATTGCTTTGTGCAAAACAAGTAACTACAGCTGAGGCAGAGGAAGGAGGAGGGGGGAAGTAGAAGAAAACAAAGCGCCAGATTACTTATTCATTTAGTCGATAATGGAGACATGGAGGCAGCTAGTCTTGTCATATGTCGGGTCTTCATTTTCCCAGGAGACTTCATATCTGGTGGCGGACAGAATTTGCATAGCGAAAGCGAGGCACATAAGAAACCAAACTAAGCGCAGACGATGTCATTACTCTACAGCCATTACACTGTGCTGTAGAAATGAGCTTTAGAATGATGAGTCAAAGCAAGAAAGATGACCACTGCTGTTTTTTTTCTGCTTATCAGAAACAACGTTGTGTTCATAAAACGTCTGAGGAGCTTCGTGCTGTTTTCTGCAGCTGCAAATGTTTGTGAGTCAGCCTCCAAGTTGGGTCTGTAGATAAAGTCGAACAGGCCCAATTAACCAACAGATTGATGGTAAATAGCTGGTAAACTCCAGATAGTAAAAAACGACCGGTCTAATGACGCCATAAAACTGTTGTCAGGCCTCGGTCGCATGACCCCGGAGTCTGACTGCATTTATCTTGACGTTATTGATTAAAATGGCCACATGAATGATTGCATCAGTTGGATTATTGATGGACACGTGGAGAAGGAGTGTGTAATTAAACCGTCCCTCGTGTGTTGCTCTGGTCACCCCGATGGATATCAGCAATAAACACAAGACGGACACAAAGAGGACGGAGATCAATGTCTGGGTCTTAGATTTCAAAACAGGATATCATGGCGCGTGACACGAGTTCACGGCTAGCAAAAGGTCCATTCTGGCGCTTTTTTGCTGTTGTGTTATCTTGAGCAGAATTTTGAAACACATTCATGTAAATCTGAAAAATCCGACGTGTCTTGAACTAATTTTCCATCATGTTTTCGTGTCTAAATCTTTTTCCCTCCGGGCCCGCGCATGCATTGACCTCTTCCATCATCTCCAGCCGAGAATGACTTTGATTCCCGTTTCGTCGCCTCATCCCATCCATCTCTCTCGAGCCCTCCATTGTCTGAGGCGCGCATTTAAATGACATTGATACATACTGCACATTACAAAGACAAAAGGTCGACAAGGCCTCAGTTATTGCGCGCATCAGAAAAAAATGCACCGTGACAATACCTTCCGCCACGGCCTGCCCTCGTGCTGCTGCATAAAAAATTCACGCGGGGGCCGGGAATTTTATCGGCTCCCTCTTTAACGCCAGCATCCAGAGACTTAGCCCGGCTGAGGTGTGCGCGAGGATCCCATTAAAATGCACTACAGAAAATGAGATTTGGGGGAGCCCTGTGAAAAACCATGCATGTAATCATCTCTCTTCCCCTCTCAGTTTATCTGCGAAGGATTTGGAGGAGGCTTTGGTTCCCCACCCTCAACCTCCCCCCTGTACCACACATTAATATTCATAGAGAAGATTCTCTCCTTGCTGTCTGTTGCTGCCTGTAGCCCACAGACTTGGCTTATTAGGACTCTAAAATATGGCTAGCTGACTCTCTGTTGGGAGAGACTACTGTTTTTTTTCATGCAGACTTGTAATGGTAAGGGCGATACACGGTGCAAATCAAGTGAATCTTCAGTTTTAGTAACAGATTAGACTTTATTTGGCTAATTGGCGCATTTGTGAGCATGTCGCCTTGTGCTGAGCGATAGCAACTTCATGGCTCAGTGCTGCGGCGCGAGTTCACAGAGTGACTGGGTTGATCTTGTGGCTTGTTTTGGTCAAAGCACCGCGGTGGAGTGAGTCAGAGCGAAACTGAGTGCCCCACTTTGCCTTTTCCTGCTCAGGTTCATGATGAACATTAAAGAGAGAGAGAGACAGAGAGAGGAGGTGACTCATGCCTACCACGAACAGCCTTGGTAATTACATGCTTAGAGTCATTAAGTCCACCTTGCAGATCTCTGAAAAACAAGCTCCACAATGGCTATGTATTACAGCACTTCCTCTCCTCTCAGGGTCACTTTCGTGTCGTGTATTTTCTCCACGCTCACTGTGTCATACAACTGATTTACAAGTTGACTTCTCTCCTCAATTTTTTGCCTTTCTTAGAGGATCAGGTGTGACAGAATGCCAGATGTTGGCCTACATGCAATATGCAGAACTACCACCTGTCTCACACGCATAAACACAACACACGTTTCACTTCACTTGAAGGAACATAACAAGAGTTATCAATTAATCTACTGAGTAGCTACTTAGTAATCCCTAATCACTTCATGATAATAATAAGTAATAAATAAATAATGACTCATCTGAGTAACTACTCAGTATTGTTTCACTTTCCTTGAGGATTAAGAAATGAGTAAGTAATGATTAAGTAATTAGTTATTAATGCATTTACTTAGTAACTACTCAGTATTAAGTTTCACTTCACTTGAAGGTGGACAACAAGAGTAACTCGTGATTTAGTAATGAGTGTTTAATGAGTCGTCGCTGGTGCCAGGAATGAATCATGAATAACTCATTAGGAATTGGGTCAGTATGTTGATTTACATATATCTATGAACTAATCATTACCTCTTGATTCGTGAATATAGTCCAATAATCCTCCAATCTGTTCTCCAGTAACTCAACATTATCTACTACATAGTCCTCGAATCACAGTTATTCAGGAATTACTCATTAACAATTCTGTAACTATCAAGTCGTTCCTGATTCATTTCTCGTTTGCTGCTCCACATTTTTGTGTATTATTGTTTAGTGTTACCATCTCGAAAGATCTAGAACTTTAAACAAAAAAGCAAAGGATTTTGAAATGTTTATTTCCGTAAATACATATGATAGAAATGGTTTTAAAAGCTTTTCACAGAGACACTCGAGATAGCCAGGAAACACGTCAGCAGAGGAAGATTGTGACTACATGGTGACTACATTGTGCATAAAGACACTTGTGAGTGTGTCTACAAGCCACACTCACAAGTGTCTTTATGCACACTTATGGCTGAAATTGGTTAAATGTGCTAAAGTTGTTTTATAAGTCATATACTACAAGACAGAAGCCAGGTTCATAACAAACGTAGATGTACGTAAACAGTCAAAATGTTGGTCAAAGCTTCTGCAAACATTTGCCTGTACGCTATCTGACCCTCTTCTCCAGAATACACTAAAGGGAGTAGAGTGCAGTCTCTCCCTCTCTCCCCTCTTTCACATGTAAATTAGTCTTTAATCTCCACTGCTCTAATAGACAACCATGGCAACGGAGGCAGGCCTAATGAGGCAGAGGCGCAGGTTAAAATCTGCCTGCATGCACGATCAACAGTTTGAAATGAACGCACACTCGGTCATGCGCACACATATTGTCACATGCACACAATTGCACGCATCCTGCACTTTCGCCCTGCACAAGAGAATGGTAAACTTCTGTTGCTCAAAAAAAAAACAGATCAGAAATCCCCAACAGGGTTCACAAATGTTTATGTTGTGTGTTATGAACTGAACTTCAAAAAGTCGAAGCTGAAGGCTTTAGAAGCTGTTTTTGCATGAAATTAATCATAGGCCGACTCCGTGCGATGTGTATGAAAACAAAGCATGAAGCGCTCGCTGGGAAAGAAATCATAACAGGAAGTGAACTCGAAGACATGAAAGAAAAAGCATAACCAAAGACATAACTGACCACAAACACACTCAACCGAGTCGGCTGAATGATGCTGCAAACACACGCACGCCGCTGATAAATCTTTGAATACAGCGTTAAAAGCCACTCAAGAAAGGCTCATTTCCATGTGAGTGGTACTGATGCTCCAGCACTCTGTTGACTGTAATTTACAGCCATATTAAATCCATTAGACCAACATGTGTTTTCAGAGCAGCTCAGCCCGCAGACGAGCAACTCAGCGTGCTGCAGTCCCAAACCTCAGACTCACACACACACTTACACACACACACACACATGCTTCACGTAGGCAGCAACGAGTCAAGAAGAACATTGGGGGGTTTGTGAGGCTGTGTGTGCACGTCTTGCACGAGAGCCACAATACAACAGGAGTGTTATGCAATTATTTGATTGCTGTTCTTAAAAACAATCCTGTTTTACTGGTTTCACATGGAGCAATCTGTTTTTTAGCTTCACGGGTTTCCTGACAGTCACTCAGTCACATTCAGGTCACACTGTCTCTGTATAACCAACAGTCTGTACTGTATGGGACACTTTATATATATATATATATATATATATATATATATATATAGAGAGAGAGAGAGAGAGAGAGAGAGAGAGAGAGAGAGAGAGAGAGAGAGAGAAAGAGAGAGAGACTCTTTCTGGAGTTTTCATTGCTTGTGTTTTGTTTGTTTTTTTACTCAAAATGTATTGCTGTGCTGCAGAAGTTGTGTGCGCACACATTTGGACTGGGTTTTCCCCAAATCTTAAGGGAGTTTTCTCCAAAAAGTTCCTTTCCTTTTCCTGTAAACCACGGATATATTGTTTTGTTACGTTTCACACTATCATATGAAGATTTCTACTTTACGTATATTACGTTCAAATCATGTGTACGAGTTGCTTTGCTCACCAGAAGGCGGTCGTAGTGGTGTGACGAGAGAGGTTTGAGCCCGATTCAACAAACAAAACCAGGTCATTATACACAGACAGGACATTTTCCAAAAGTTTTTGTGGAGACAAAACCGGATACATTAAGCCAAAACATGATAGTTTCCTGTCTTGGCCAAACATCACCAGAAGGTACGTGAAAAGAGTAACTATTGATTAGGTAATTAGTTATTACCGAGTCCACTTAGTAACTACTCAGTACCAAGTTTCATTTTCCTCGAAGGTACTCAAAAAGAGTAACTAATGATGAAGTAATTAGTAATTAAACTTAACTACAGCTTAAGCCCAGCATTGTGACAACATAAAACTGAAACTGATACGCAAATAAATTTAAAGTTTCAATCAGTCAGTGACATCATAGTGTGTGTGTTTCCATCGCTTTTCATTGTTTTTTTTATGTAGCTCAAAATACACCGCTGACCTGCTGAGGATGTGTGTGTGTGTGTGTGTGTGTGTGTGTGTGTGTGTGTGTGTGTGTGTGTGTGTGTGTGTGTAAATTTGGACATGGGTTTTCCCCAGACGTTGCATTAGCTCATGGATTCTTCCTGCAAAGGGCTTTTCTATTTGTTATTGTTTCATATGGCTTTAAAGGATTTAAAAAAAAAAAAAAAAACATTTACAGAAATCTCGTTAAAAAAACGTGCATACAGATGTAAAATGATGCCGGCTATAAAAAATAATGCGGGTAGTTATTATGTCAGCTTTCATCTAAAAGAAGAGAGAATGTATTTCATGCTCATGAAAGCTAATAATCTATCAGTTGTTGCTCTGAAAAGTCTCTGTATCTACTATTGTACCAATAAAGAACAACCTGTCACATCTCTGAGAGCTCTTCTCACGAAAAAAACCTTCTCTTTTCTTCCAGCCACACGGGGAGCAGATGTTGACACGCTCCTCCAACACCTTTCATTGTAATTATTCTGTGTACACCGACACAGTGCCATCACCTCACACAGGGGTCTGTTGCTACACCAGCCTAATTAGCAATTAACAGTCATATAGTCATGAAAACACTGTCTATTGGGATTCACTCGGGGATAAAAGGCTGTAAATAAGAAAAAGAGGGAAAGTCGGGGGGAAAAAATGAACAGCATGAATATCCTCTCCATAATATATAAGATATGCAATGAGTAATAATTATTGTATTCATGAAGGAGGTGGAGTGTGTTGCATGATTGTAGCATGATTGTGGCGTTTTGTTCTCATGGAAAAGCGCAGGCTGCTGAAAGACAGAACACACTCCGCCTGTCTTTGGTGCAATGTTATTTTTGCCCTGAGGCCCAACACAATTAACACCCACTGCAAGCTGGTAGGCTGTGTGTGTGTATGTGTGTGTGTGTGTGTGTGTGTGTGTGTGTGTGTGTGTGTGTGTGTGTGTGTGTGTGTATTGTTAGCACGTGCATGCATGTGTGTGTACATGCATTAATGTGTCTGCCCCAGAAACATAAACCGGTTTAATTTGTTTATTCATTCAGGCAGAAATTACTGTTTTTTTTTCTCTCTCTAACAAAATGTGCCTTTTGCCATAATTACAAACACACATACATGTCTGCGGATACACCACCAGGGTAATTTCCGTTTGATTGATTTAGATTTTCATAATTTCCGGCTCCTAATTAATTGCTCTTCAGAAGTTAATTTCTCAGTCATTGCAAAATAAACACACGAGGAAAGCTGTGTTTAATTTGGCACACAAAGAGGGAAAATTGCAGCCGCGCGCTCGCACAACAAACATGCTTGGCTTGTTGAACGGCATCTGTTTAAAAAAAAAAGCACAAATCTCCCCCAGATTGATCACTCACAAGCAAATCAATGGCATTTGGACATTTTGGAATGTATCAGTAAATCAATTTAACCCCCCTGCAACAAGAAACAATAAACCTTTCTGCAGAGGTAATAAACAGTACAGCCCATTCCATTAATTTATTGCCCTCCTTCTGTGTGTGTGTGTGAGTGTGTGTGTGTGTGTGTGTGTGTGTGTAACTGAAATATGAGTGGATAATCACAGGCCAGGAATTCTTCCGATGGTCCGTCAGGCAGGTCGGTATGCCGTTGCGAAAGAATGCGGAACCTGGTAAGTCAAAACAATGTCGGGTAATGGAATGAGGAGGAAAATGACGAAGGACGTGAGGAGGACCAGAGCGAGGGAGAAGAGGGGAAAAAAGGAGTGGCCAAGAAGTGGTGGTGGTGGTGGTGGAGGGAGAGGGGCAGGCAGAGAAGGGAGGAATGAAGTGGGGAGGTTTTTTAATCTCACTGGAATGAAAATATTCCCCAACCTTTTTTTTTGTGGCATCCAAATCTGTCAAAATGAGAGTCCAGATTTGACAGTCCTGGAGCCGAGAACAATCCACCCTCCTTGAATGAACACGCTTTTCAGGAAACTAAGACGCGCTCTGTTTATGTGTCCTGTTTATTATGATGCTCCAAAAATCCCCCCATATAGGGGGTTTACCACAATAATCACTCCTGTTCTCCACCTTCTCCCTGCCTCAAACCTCATCCGTTTTTATTTTCCCGGAGCCTCCCGTGGCCCTTCCAGAATCGCTCTAAATCTGTGTACATACGGAAATGCTCCAATTTTGATGCAAGCCGCGGAAGAAAAGATGCATGAAAAGATGCATGAAAAGATGCATGAAATGATGCGTGAGCCCCGTAACACAATGCAATTCAGAGGTGTGGAAATCTCCCCTCTTTAATCCAGAAATCAACGCTGTGGAAAGAGGGATTTGGGGCTGTCACCGCTAAGCTCCTTGTCCCCTGGTGTATTATTGGAGCCGTGGCACAGAAGGAGAAACACTGGGAGGATGATGCCGCCGCTCGCTGCATTGTAAACAGGTTTTCGGTGTTTGGGAAATAAGCACCTTGCCATAACAGAATTTCCAGGATCGACGTGGGAAGAATGATGGCATCGGCGGCAGGGGACCCTTATCTGCGTGCTGCATCTGCCTTGAATGTGCAGCTCCGACTGACTGCTGCGCTGCAATCTTAGGATCGACAATACAGTATGCGGTGTGGTGAAAAGTGGGAAAAAATGTGCGCAGAATGCAAATGAGCACGATTATTTACCAGTTTGACATCATCTTTTTTCAGCCGAAGCAGCAGAAAAGGGTGACGCACGCCACCCAGGAAGATAAACTGCGCTTCCATTACTTAAGAAAACTTTGAAAATCGGCACTCAAAGCATCATTAAATACGTGACACGGTGTGTAATTCTCTAAAAATTATCTTGAAAAGAAACTAGGATGTCGTCGCGGAACAACAGGAGAAAAAGCGCCTACATGCATAAGACATGAGCTGTGTCGAGGAGGTGAGTGGGTCGCAGCTCCAACCCTGAGCTATTCATAGACCCTGCCGATAACAGGTTGACTTCTTTGGGAAAGCAGCAGGCAGGGAGAGGGGGAGGAGAGGGGGAGGGAGGAGAGGGGGTTGGGGGGGGTTGGTAGACGAGAAACAAAGGAGGGAGAGTGCTAGAGAATTCACCTGTGGAAAGAAACAGAACAGAGCTGCAAAAAGAGAGGAGGATGTTTTGGGCTCGGAGCGAAAAGGATGAAAGGGAGGATAACGAAAGGAGGTGGAGGAGGAGGAGGAGGCATCCACACAAACACCTGCACATGACAGCTTCACATGTGATTGTCAATGACAGCGATGGAGGAAAGAGGGATTGCCAATGAGAGGGTTGAATGGAATGGGGGTGAAAAAAGGGAAGGGAAAAGGGAAATTGGTGAGTTTCCATCCAAACACACATCCGCACGTCAGCAGCATCTCAGAGCAGAGGCCCGGAGGAAAGACGCTCCATCGCTCCGTAATGTGTGAAATAAACTTGTGAAATCACAAGACGGTGACGCAGACAGATGCCACATATCAAACCGGCCTCAATCAGCCACGGTCATGTGACCTGGCGTGACCAACTCATATCATGTCATCCGTGATAAGCCCTGTGACTGCAGCCGGTATGCCTGCAGCAGCGTTTTCACACATATCCTCCAATCTCAGACCTGAAGACAGGATGGAAAAGAGAAACAAGAAATACAGAAAATGCTTTTAATTAGGTACTTAAAATGGTACTTTTACTTGAGCTGATGATCTGTGTGCCTCCTCTACCACCATGTGCAATGCAGATCCCGCAGGCATCATCATTTATAATGTCTCAGCTCTCGTCAGGTAGTCTGAAAACCAACGTTAGACAGCGGGACCCACTCGCCTGAATTAATGGATACGTTAAATTTGTTAAAGGATTAATGTTAAAGGATTTCTATAAATGCAAATCATATTATGTCCAGATTACATGTATAAGTGGATTTTCTCACCAGGAGGGGATGGCGGTGGCGCGGTGTGAGGCGAGATGGATGCAGAGTATGAGACCTCTTCAGTCGACAAAACCATGCCATTTTAGTGACTGTTTTGACATTCAGGAGCCGTGTTCGTAGCGCAAAACCAGATATTTTCAGGACATTTTTTTTAGCTATCTGTGATTCTAAGCCCAAAGATGAGCTTTTCCAAACCATGACAGAGACAGGGTTTTTGCTTAAACTTAGCCAGACCTTAAGAACAGCGCTTTCACAACATGCAAACAAAAAGAGATTTTGAAATGTAAAGAAATATAAAGTTGAAACGTTAAGAACTGTAAACTTAAATGTGTAGTTGAAATGCAAAGTCTAAATTTAAGAAATGTAAAGTTGAAACATAGATGTAAGGTTGAAATGCCAAAAAATGTGCATTTGAAATGTACAGAAACGTGAAGTTTCAACATTTTCATGGTTTGCAGAAATGTACAGTGCCAACATTTATTCTGCAAACTGTTTCCTCCTCAGTGATGATTCTTTGGTTCCTCATCTCCTTCACTCCGTATCGCAGTGTCCACGGTCTCCCCGCGGAGGACCTCTGCCAACGTAGCCAAGCCCTCATGCCAACGGAAATGGCTGCCTCTAATTTAGCTGAACCGGCTGCATTCCTCGCCTAAAACAAAGCCGTTGCTGTTCACCATATTAAAGCGATCTTGCAACAGATACCAGCTCCATGTTGAAACGGACTCTAATCCTTCTTTTCATGCTGGCCTCTTGGTCCTCATCCAGTTGCGTTACAAATGACAAGTGAACTCCCTCGGGCACTACGCGCTCTCTTTTCTTTTTTATTTTTTCTTTTGTTGGGCCTTGCTAATAATAGTGATAATGCATTTTATAAATAACACATGTTTCATTAAATGCAAATCTCAAAGGGGAAATAGGAGGGTAAGAGCCGCTCCGTAATTAAAAGCAGGTACAACAACAGGGAAAAGGCCAAATCCAAAGCAGTGGGATCAGAATTAGCGGGTGGATTTTTAGTAACTTCAGATTAGAGTGATAATTTAGAAAGAAATGTTTCAGGATTGCTGTAAATGAGTGTCTGATGTGCCATTAGGTGGTCGGGTCGGCGTGTTCGAGCACTACAAAGCCCCTCTTCTGGAAGTGGAAACCTCCTGTGGTTCATGTTAGACCTCGAGGCCTGAACACGGTGGTGCAAACGGAGGTTTAAAAGGTTATTTTCTTCCTTCCCCCTCATGCTTCACCCTTATTTCTCCTATGCGCACTTCTCATTTTCCTTCCCTTCCCTTTTCCCTCTCAGTCTCTCCCACACTCTCTCTGCCTGAGCCTGCCCTGACCCAGACGTCTGTTCCTGTCTGAGCTCCTGCCAGATTCCTGCAAGGGGAGGAATGTGCGAGAGGGCCTCGCCGAGCCACAATTAACATTTCGTCGGTGCTGCGCCCACACCTAGGCAGGGTGCTTAATGATGGCATATTCATGAAACGCAAATATTTGCACAGAAAAGCTGTCTCCCGGCGACCGCAGAGAGGTAGGGGAAGATAATTGAAAGGAGCTCGCGGCACTTCTACAAAAGCGAGAAGGGGAGATAAAAAAAAAGGGGGGGGGGAAGGAGAGCTGAGATAAATGGAGGGCCGGGCTTTAAAGAGAATGTTTGGTAGCAGGAGGATACCCTGTGAGGAGTGTGTGGTGACAGGAGAAAACCCACTCTGTGGGGGGACAGCGGCTCACGCTGAGAGGACACCAGCAACAGCGAAAAAAAAAAAAATCCAGTGGGGAATGAAGATACAGGGAGAGAGAGAGAAGGGGGAGGGGAGGGGGAGACAGGTAGGGTGAAATATATGTTTTTGGAGCAGATACAGTAAAGCAGAGATGTGCTTTAAAAGAAGCAAAGAAGAAGAAATTCACAGCTGACAAAGGGAAGAGAGAGGAGAGAGATGATACACTGACGGTTTTCCAAGAGGAGCAGACTGCATACCGTCCTCCATTTCCCCAAAGAACATCCCCCCCTACTGCTGCCCCCAGCTGGGAGAGCGCGCACACACACACACATACGCACACACGTACACACACATCCATCCAACCCGGCTGTCTGGTTGGGGGAGGGGTACACCGAGATGCAGGGAGATGGCGAGGGATAGTGATGGAGAGAGGAGCAACAGAGAAGGATGCAACAAGAAGGGGAGGAGGCGGGATAACGGCAGAAAAAAAACAAAAGAAGACAAAAATTATGTTACATACGGCGCCTCTGCGTATGCGTGTGGTGTGTGTGTGTGTGGATCCACCTGCTCGGCAATGCTTACACTGTAAATCACCAGCCTGACTCAGCATCCACACACACCACACACACACACCTCTCTATTCATCATCCATGTTCCCCCGCCGGCCACCCGCCGCCACACACACACACAAAATTCCAACAAAATCCCCCTGCAGAGAAGTAATTCAGGAGTCAATAACACGTTACACGTGCACACACTCCGCACCCTCACACACACACACACGTGCACCACCCCCCCATCCAAAAAACACACACATATATGTACACACACGCGCACACGCAGTCCTAAACGAGACAGCTGGAGCTATCAAACCAAAGCCTGAGAGAGCCAGCTTTCTTCAGATGGATTTGAGATGTGGGCTTTACCGTATCATCTGCCAGCACGCTGCTGGGAATGAGACGTCACGTTCATAACAGCCTACTGCCTTATAAGGCAATTATCTCTCTCTCCTCTCTCTCTCTCTCTCTGTCGCTCTCTCTTCCCTACAGTGGGGGGAGGGATGAGTGGTTTCAATTATGTGCGACAAAGACCAAATTAGGCACCTGGCAATTTCAATATGGCCCCCTTTCTCTGCATTAAGTTGATAGGATGTGGTTTTGATGGGGAGGTACTGTGGTCGCGTGCATCTCGGGGAGCAGCGATAAACACGCTGCTTCTGAATTCATGAATAACAAGAAAGGGGGAAAAAAAAACAACCTTTGCGACGTCTCGCGGATAAAGTGGACAAAAATGCTTCACAAAAAATGAAAAGGAGGTGTTCTTTTGTTCTTATGAAGCAAAGCAAACACGGCCGCGCAAACATTCCATTATGCCGGTCACACAAAGGCTCGGTAGCGGGCCGCGATCGATCCGGCAGCTTTGAGGGCACATTGAGACTATACCCTCATTGACTACTTCACAATCAATAGCAGCTGATTACTGGCTGGAGGAACTAGCCGGGGCTGCTCCTGCTGCTGCTGGTGCGATCGTGCACTGTCACACAGACCACAATGAACACAAGATATACAACCAGTTGCTGCTCACAAAGCACACTGCACACGGCAGAAATGCACACTGTAATGTAGATAATCTCTCTAATGAGGGATAGCAGGTTGCAGCTGCATGGGATCTGTCATCTGTCGGGCTGCGCGGCCTTGCACGCAGGCCCCGGTGAGATAGAATTGGCTGCGAATGTGTGAGGGCGCTTTCTCATTTAAATCTTCCTCGATTCAGCGTAGCACCATCCACCCGTAAAGCTGGCCATTATCTCCTGACACCATATTTGAACACCCCCCCAAGTCAAGAACGGAAAAATCAACTCTTCATCGTGTGTGAGTGTGCACTCGACCATCCCCTTCTTTCCATCTCCATGTATGGTACTGCTGTGTAGCTGCGAGGGGACCGGCGAGGCTCGCTGTACCTCACAGGCAGCCTCGGCTCTATAATCCACTGAGCTGCTGGGGAAAGAGTGCTGACGGTGCCCTTTTCCACCGACTATCTCCTAATCCAGCTGGCTGCGGGTCTGGGGGAATAATCCAGGATTAGGTACTCCTCCCCATGGAGCGGCCATAGGGTCCCTCGTGGGGCCCCCACCAACCCCCCCGTCACAGTCAGCTGTGCCTCGAGGCGCCGTGCCTTTCACATTGTGGGAGCACATAACAGCCAACCCGAAAAAACAGGCAAACAGTGTCTGATTAGGATTGAATTGCACCAAACCTCGCCTTGTCGCCCTGAGGGGAAGCCGTGGCGCTTATTGGAGATGAATAATAGTAAAGAGGGATCATGGCGGTTAGGCCTTGTGATGTTACAGGCGCTTTTCATTTGAGGTGACACAGATTTGGATTCAAGGAACGGCAGGAATTGAGCCCCCAACGAGGCACTTTGTCAGCGCCGGATACACCCTAATTAGTGCATTGTTGGAGACGACAGCTATTGTCTCAAAGAGAGCACCGACACGTGCGTGTGTTCCCATCTTAACCCTCAGTGTCAAAAAGCTGAATCAAAACGACCCAAAGCGACTCATTACACAGTCTCGGTTATGACAAAGAGCTTATTTTACCCACATTTCAGACATATCTCAGCCCTGAGTCGAATTCCAATGTAGCTGTCAGACAAACAAACACGGTACAAAAACAGCTGAAGCTGAGTTGTTCACAGTTTGAGGCGACCAAACAGTCTGCCGAGAGGCCACGAAGATTCCCAAGACATGAACAAGGTGTTGATCCGACACCAGAGGACTTTCATGATCGGAATGTGTCAGAGCCACAGACTCACTTAACTGCAATAAGAAAGCAACAGTCATCCACAGCGCGGCCAGACAGTGGAGATGTTAGAAGTTAAATAACAGAGGAGGGGTTTCAATTTCTTTAAAGTGATCAGCGATTAAGGTGAAAGGCTATTTTCATCACCTCACATATTGAAATCGATAGCTCTCCGCCTAGCACACGCAATTAAATGCAAATGGAGGTTGGAGGAGAGTTTGCTCCGCGCTTGTATCTCAGTCACCAGATTGATCCGGAGCTGAGAGAGAGTCGGGACACAGAGCGTTATCAGCGTCGGCTGGCCGATCAGTAATCAACAGGCTTTTTTTCCTCCGTGCACGTGACGCCCTCCCTCAGCACACAATCACCGGCTTATTTACCAGCACGGCTGCCCAGAGAGAGGACAGCTTGCGTCAGTGCACATATCCCACGGCCCCAGTGAAGCACGACGGGGGACAGCAGGGGAGGTTTAATGCAGCGAGACATCGTGGCAACATCACTAATGGTTGTCAAGATGACGTTCAGCTCCGAGCTTTGAGTTTCACATGGACATTGCAAGGCTTTATGGCAAACAGGTGATTTTCAGCTCAACTAGCTCTTTTTGTAGCCACACGCACTAGTGTTGTTTTACTGTGTTTCTTACAGAGCTGCCAACAAATCCCATGAAAAGATGAAAACCAACAATGATTTACTCCACCTCTCGGTTCTTTCTGAAGCACATTCTTTCTTTTTGGAGACATAAATCTTAAAAAAAAAAAAACAGTTCCTCAATCAACAGTTTTGTTCTTTTGCAAAAGGGATCAGTGATTTCAGCTGGGTACTGTGGCTATTAAGCAAAGCTCAGTCAAACAGGAGAAACTTACAGTGAAATACACAAAACCAAAAGCAGAATTATTGCACATAATCCTGAAAAGCTCTACTTGTGTTGTTGTTAGAGAGTGAGGCCGAAATGATCCTATATTTTTCATCATTACTGATAGATAGATAGATAGATAGATAGATAGATAGATAGATAGATAGATAGATAGATAGATAGATAGATAGATAGATAGATAGATAGATAGATAGATAGATAGATAGATAGATAGGTAGGATAAAGGTTAAGTTGCTAAAATACCAAAATAAGCTCGAATTTATATGTAAGTATGTAATAAAAATATATATGGGTGTGCAAAAATGCTACCTGTATTATTTAAAACTATAGAAACATATTTCCAAAAAATAATAAAAATACAAAAATATACTGTTACTATCTGACTTTCTTATGTGATGTGAGTTTCAAAAACAAGCTCTCACATGAATAATTTTAAAGTAAAAGATGAGTCGAGGACCTGGGTGAAGCCAACATTCCTCAAAAAGGAAAACCGGTGCGTATGTTCGGGACTATTTTCAGCGGCGGATTGATACAAGTTTGGTACTCTGAGTGTTTACAGCGGCTGGACGGGGAGTTTGAGCTCCAGTTGAAGTAAACTAGAGAACTCAAGTTCATCATAATGAAGGAGCGCTTCATCCAGTGTAACAGAGTGGCTCGCTGATGTTCTTTTAATGGTTGCCCTGTTTGTAGCACACGGCTCGGCAGTCTTTAAACCAAGCCCACAAACATAAAGAGCAATTTTAAGAAAGGGATGAAGAATCCGGGCTGGGCGTTGTAGTTTTTCAGCCAACATTAATCAAAAAGGAATAAATGGTGAGATTGTTAGGGACTATTTTCAGCTGCGGACTGATACACAGTCGACGATGTTCTTCATCATAATGAAGGAACATGTCATCCAGTGGACGGTGTGGCTCGCTGGTGTGTTTTTGATAGATTTTGGGGCAACAATGGAGCTCTGCAGCACAGAGGAATCACACGTATCGGGGCATTCGGGTAAACAGGCAGCACTTGATAGAAGGATCAGACATTGCCAGATTTTTCCTTTCATGCGTCTGAGCAACAAAAAGCCACAAACGTACAGCTACAGTATAAATTCAAAGCGCAGGGCAGTCCCGCAGTGTGTGATCAAAGCGTGGAGCACCAGCTGTTCAAATATATTTACATAACTCGTTGTTGGGTTTTTTTTTTAGGGGCCGCGATATTAAAGGTCATGTACATAACAATGAAGCATCTTTCATAAGTTGACTCTATGATGCAAAAAGCATCATTTCAGTCCTCTATGAATCACAGAGCTTTTTTTATATTAGGTGAATAAATGCAAAGCTGCGCCTGACTCATTGGTTTCCTCCCTTGTTCTGCCTCCAACAAAATATGCAAACGCTCACACGCACAGCGTTTTCGCGCGCACACACATACACACACACACGCTCGCAGCGAGCTCGTGCGAGGGAGGGGCCCCTCGGTCACACACAATGACACAGATGTGTGTTTGCATTCACAAGCACACGCACCTGCACGCTCTATCTTTTTCCCGTGTGTGTGTGTCTCTCTCTCTCTAACACTCACACGATGCAAAACCAGCATACCACGTTCCAATCCATCATAACACCTGTGACATATCTCAGAAGCGTTTAGCGCGGCGAAGTCTCAAAACAACCCCGTGAGCTCTAAAACACACAGAGAGTCGGAGCATATATCTTCACCCCTGTCAACCTCAATCCTCGGAGCCTCGCTCCTCTCCCCCCCTCCACCCGTCTGCCTGTAGCTATTTTGAGGAATGCCTCATTTTCATTTCAATCTCCTACATGATATAGAGCACGGCTGCCATAAGTTGACTCCTTCACCTAAACGCCGTTAACAGTTGAACGGAGCGCAGGCGAGACGGGCTTGAAAGAGCGCCTATTGTGTCGATAAGAGGCCGAGTCAATCCATTTGCATTCGAGTTTGAAGAGACATCTATTTTTGTGTCTTCTGCTCATGAATAGAGAGGAGAGAGCGGAGGCGACATGAAAAGCAGTGATCTGTGCATGTCGGCTGTCACACTTCATCACGTAGCGCGTGTGAAGATCAGGCGTGGAAGACGCATTCAGGTGCTTTGCCTAAGAGAAAGGGCCGATAATACGCCGTGAAAATACTTGAATACAAGTAAAAGTGTGTAAAAAATGGCCTTTAAAAGGTGCACTACGTGAATTTGGACATTGAGGACATTTTAGTCAGAACCAACTAAATAAACAAACTCTCTTTGTTTTCACGAACTGAAGAAACAAACTGACCTCAAAGTTCAACACATTTTCATACTGTTTTACTTTGTTTACTTTTGGCAGACCCTGCCACCTTTCGAGCTTCAAACAGTCTTCTTGACCTTGTGTTCCTCTGAGAACAGCTTGTTTATTCAATAATGGAAAAAATGAATATCTCTGAGTTTCTGTCATTACCTCATTATCATTTTAACCATCAAATTCTGAGTTGAATTTCTTCTTTAAAACGACATAGTGCCCCTTTAAGGGGAACATGCAGGTTGATTTTTGTTCTGAAATTTACACTTGACCGTGTATGAAAATGACACTATAAACAGCAATTGCAGAAATGTGCGGTTTTTACAACACAAGGGCACAAATTCAAAGGAAATAGTTGCCGATTTGAGCAAATCTCCTGCGTCACACTTCGTAGAGCTGAAAGGCGACGTGACAGCAAACTCAACAGTATTGAGATGTGAACGTACGGTTAGCTAGCATAAGATTAGCTAGATAATACTCAGATCCACAGTACACAGTATATTACAACTGATATATTATAAAGGCCACACACTGATGACGCATGCTTTGAAAGCAGGTAGTGACAGGATACAGCCAATCAAAGCACTCCTCATGAAAAGAAACACGGCTTTGTTCAACATGTAAAAGATTCAAATATTGATGGTGAATACCTTCCAAAATGTTACGATAGATTTCGAGTCCACCTCCTGTGATCAGCACCTCAGGCTGGACTCGGTGTGTGTTACTTTTCTTGTGGCATTATTCTGGATTTGTTGGAAACACGTGGGGGAAAAAAAGACATTTTAATGCAGAAGTATTAAACATTTAAACCTTAAGTGTGCCCGTTTCAGTTTTAAATGTCTGAATATGGTCATTATATTTTTTTTATGTGTTTATGTGCAAGGATGTCACTTTGTGTTGAAAAGTGGTGGGAGTGTACTGTCAGGGCTCGGATGAAAATGTCTTCAGCGTTCGCAATTTCATATATAATGAGGTCAGAGCAGACAATTACAGCGAAAAATGGCCCATAAAATAATTCAATCTCAATTGTTGGTTCATATTTCTTGGTGCACATTTTGCTTTTTCAAAATTGGTTATTTAAAAGAGTGATGTGTATGTACAGTGTAAACAACACCTATGGTTATGTGACAATCTGAGGTTCGCATTCTAAAGTGTTCACTTCAGTCATTTTTCTTAATCTTGTTTGACTTCTTTCACAAAATGTAAACAGCACTTCTGACGATTAAGTCGTCTTCAATATGCAAAATCAGTGGAGTGCCCTCTAACGCATCTCTAATGTATCTACAAATAATGCAAACATATCAGCGCATCCGTCACAAAAAATATGTAAATATAATGATATATATGTATACTAGCAACATACTAGTCCTAACAGCAGTGCAGCCTGAAGCTCAACACTCTGATGGATCAGCCTGCTCTCTGTTACCCCTGAAAGGCCCATTAACACCTCCAGAGGGTATAGAGCCCAGCCCCCTCCATAAACAGCCCAGCCGGAGGTCCATCCTAATGGGCTAAGCTCATTCCCAGCCTGGCCTGCTCCAGGTGTGGAAGCCGAGCCCCATAATTGATAATTAGGGGGCAATAACCCAGTGTTCAATGGCGGCCTCATGACAGGAGAGTAGACACACTGTCACTCAGGAGCGGGGGGAGAGGATTGAGGGGGGAGGGGGGAGGCAGCAATTCAACAAGGGGGGGATATTGGACAGAGAAGGATCTAAAAACACGTGCTCACCGGCAGGTTTTAGTGTGTGATGCACTTGTAAAGTCTGATACGGCAGAGAATTTGACTGCAACCCGGCCTCCACGGAGATGCTTGCGCGCTTTGCGTATGCTCACTGATAGCGGTGCTCATCGTATGAGGTCGTAACCGGGGACAAAAGGTCGGGCGTTTGTCTTACTGTTAAACCACAGACCTTATCAAATCATAATGGAGTCCCTAAAAGCCCTCTAATCTCACGGCTGTAGAAATAAGCAAAGCGCTCCCCAACGAGCCCTCACTTTCCTGACAGGGGCAAAGTTTTCATCCTTCGCTCCGTCATCCACGCAAACAGTCGTTTTAGTTTTCCCGGTGGGTAAAACGCTGCATTAGCCTCTCGAAAGAGGCCCGAAGATTTGAGTAATGAGAAGTGGCGTTTTATTCATTTATGTATTTATTGTCATTTTCCCCCGATCTCGTCCTCTGCTATAGCGATGCATTAGCCCTCCGAGAAGCTATCAATCAGGGGCTAATGGGTTGTAATTGGAGGCAGGCGGGGCCCCACATCTGAGGCGGCGGGGTCTCTGGATGGCAGACGTACAGTAGAGAATCCCCAGGTGATCTAAGGGGGGGGGGGGGGGGGGCGATGTCTTGCATTAATCATCGAGGTTAATATACTGGGAAGGTTAAAGGAGAGGCAAGTCAGTCATGAAGAGGAGTTCCCTACATCTCTAATAAATAACAAACACTCCAGGGTGTTTAGTCACTGGATACCAAAGAACACACTCACTCACTCCAGAGAAAAATGGGTCTTGTTTTGTTTCCCTGTAAGTCTGAATCACTAAACCAGAATAACTGCGCCGCAAGACCTGTTTCCCCCAAAGACGAACGTCAGCCTCCAGTCTTCTTTCAGCCACCTGACGACGTCTGATGCCATCGCCGCAGCTGTCCGTGACAATCAGTTGATCGCTGTCAAATGCCTGAGCCAGCACACACACAAACACACACAAACACACACAGAGCCACAAACAAAACGGCACCGTCTGATAAGGCTCTGCTAGATCGTTTAGGGTAAAAACTCGGGGAAACACGTCGTCTGCTTCGCCGGCGTGTCTCGCAGGAGGTTTTTACATTGTTTGTCAGAAAACTGGAATGAAAATCTCCCCCATGGGGCAGAATTCACACCTCATCGTTTTCATCTCGGCAGATTTAAAAGAGAAGACATGCAAAAAAATTACATTTCAGCTTCTGCTCAGGGGAGTGTCAGTGGTTTGGATTGGAGGTACCAGAGCTGGTCAGGAGTTCTGAAATTTAGGAAGAGGACTAAAACATTTAATGTTGATTACACAATGAGATTATTTCCCTATAAATTTCAATTTCACCATAAAATCTTCTGTACCACCAGGCCGGCAGCTTGGCATCATTTCTATCTGCTTCATGTCTCGATTATACAACAAAAGAGTGAATTATCTCACGCTTTGTTCTGTGTTGTTGGTAGCTTTGCGTCTCTTGGGAAAAAGAGTCAGTTGTCTTTGTGACAGCGGCACCAACAAAAATACCTCTTGGAAACTCTCTCCACTTTAACTCCCACTGTATTTAAAAAGTCTCATCAGGACAGCCAACGTTAGGCTTCATGTATATTATGTTTTCAGCAGCAGAGAGCCAAAAATCCAGAAAATGTTAACAGCAGAGACGAAGAAGGTCTCATTTTTCACACAACATTACAATCTACTTACATGTGATGTTTAAAAAGAGATTAATACATGTCAAGTTTTACGAATTGATTGTATTGAATTTACACATCAAGTCTCATTATCTCAGTGTCTTTTTTCAGAGTGTTTTAAATTTTTCCCGGATTCAAATGATCAGCCCATCGTCAAGCTCTTCTGATACAACCCATTCATTCCCTCAAGGAACAGGACTGAAGAACACTGTGTCGAAGCTGCCTGTTCATATGTGGGCACCCTCCATAAGCAGTGAAGGCGCTACTATAAGTTGGTGCATATGGGTGTGGCGGTACAACTCATTAAGTTCAAGAACTCTGAAAGACCTACGTGTTGTTTTCCAATGTTACAATTATTATGAAATTAAGTTTCAACAGAGGTCGATGATTAATCCTCCTGGGATTTATTTATCGCGAAGGCGGGTGCCAGTCTGACCGCCTGCACCCGTCGTCTCCATGTGGCAAAACCAAAAGGAAAAGAAAAAGAAGGGAAAATCCCAGTTTCAAGTTTGTGCCACTTCAGCTGCAGTCAGTGATGTCAGCATGGGACAAATCCTGCATCTGCTCCACGTTTTGTGAATTATAGAACAACTTCCAGGTCTCTTATTTGGGACATTACAAATCTCAGTTTTGGGGGGAATTTCCCATTAAATGTGTTTTTGTTTTTTTTTCAATAAATGCAAACAGTAAACTGAAATTTTCATGACTGCAGACAAACAATGTTGAAAAGAGACAGAAAAAATCTTTATGGCTACAGATTAGTAGTACTCTTATCTTTTTATTGGCAGCAGAAACGGTGCAGCTTCTGCATATTCTGTTCATTGTCTACAATAAAATCTTACCAGCCTCATACATCATTGATACTTTTTGGTATATTGTAAATGCGTTTCATTTTATTTTGTCATTTATGAAAATCTATTACCATGAATCATTTTTTTTTATGATCTTTCCATTAATAAAACAAATTACAAAACAATACACAGACTTTCTTCTATTACTTGAGCAGTGTTTAATGATGAAAAGGTGGTTTTGTAAATCCCAGCATTGTTTTTTTTTTTTTTTTACACTTGGTATCAGATCACAATCACAAGTCATTTATTGTCAGAAAGGCATTTTTATAAAGTGTATGCTTGGTACATGTTAGTGTTCAGTAAACCATTTTCTTGAGATGTTTCTTCAAAGTATGACTGTGTTTTTTTTTATTAATACCAAGAATAGGCTCTTTTTTTATATATATAATCTGAGATGTGTACATTAAAACATCAGCATATCATGGAGCTCAACAGCAACATTGTACATTCAGTGACGACCGATCGAAACCCCTTTAAATAGGAGCAGTCCTTAATTAGGCTTGTGACTTACAGTGCCTGTGCAGACAACGTGATTCAACAATGAGGATTTTAATAAAATTCATGACTTTATCCAGGCACACACACGCAACACACACTTCGATAACTTTCCCAACGTGCATCTCCAGACTTTGCTCATTTCCCCTGCAGCCGCCCCCAATCTTAAAAACTCTGCGGGCATTTCCAGCGAGCAGCTGTACATGATAACTAACAGGGAGAAGGAGCAGTTATGAATGTCATTTGCAGAGACTGCTTGCTGAGTGAGTGAGAGAGAGAGAGAGAGAGAGACCACAAGAGAGAGAGAGAGAGAGAGAGAGACCACGAGAGAGAGAGCGAGAGAGGAGGAGAGCCTGATTGAAGGTCTTAATGTTACATTTTAGCAACGATTTGAAGATGTTTTCACCCCCCCTGGGAGTGTCACTCGAAAAGCTCTCAGGGAAGAAACCCTCCGAGTGGAGACCCTCTTTTACATCTGGGACTTGCAAATCACAGAGGCAACATCGCTACATGAAGCCTAAATCGTCCCTCTTCATCTCATCTCGCGTCTTCTTTTTTTTTTTCTCTCCAGAGTCCCAGAACAGCTTTTTCGTTCTTTTTTTCTTTTCTCTCCCAGGTTCTCCCTCATGATGACTGCTATAATTAAAGAGACTGGTCAGGAGGAGGGCGGGAGGTGGTGGTGGCGGGGGGGCTTCTACGGCTGCTCTCCAACTCATTACCAGATGTTCAGAGGTCACTCAAGTTTATGCACAAACCCACACACACACACACACACACACACACACACACACACACACAAAACCTGATACATTCATGTGGACTGATTCTTAGTGTTGATAGTGTCATTCATTGTAAGGTGAGAGTGGAGAGGGAACAAAAAAAAAAAAACAAGAAACACCGTGCTAACGATTTCTCACAAACCTGTCCAAACACGGTTCGACACAGAAGACAAAAAACTTCAAGTAAATCCATCAGTTTCTCTTTCGGGATTAATCACACGATCTATGCTTTCTTTGGAAGACAGCGCTGTCATATCCATCCAACACCTCAGACGGAAGCTCTTGTCTCGCGATGGTGACATGTAAATGATTGAGCTCGACAGGTAAAAAAAAATAAAAAATGAACGTATGCGTCCGACTTTATCAGGAGGAAACACGCGCCTAGTCTCCTCCTGCCTGCCGGGAAACACCATTTTAAGGGGAGAGAAATTATGAGAATGTTCCGGGCCACAATCTGATGAGGAAATATGCAGAGCCCTGTCATGATCTGTTTGTCATATAAACACATTCTCAGCTCTGTTTTGGGCTCCAGTGTTTTTCCAACAAACATGTCACGCCCTCTATAATGTCAAGAATCGCTCATGCAAGGATATAATATTGCTAAATATTTGTAACTTTGCTGATATAAACGCAAACATTCACTTGTTTGAAATGAAATGGAACGAAACTTTAAAGTACCAGTCATTTGTTATAATCCTATTTGTCTTTGTTAACACAGAGGGTTTGGGTTTTAATGTTAAAAATGTCCTGCTCAGACTTCAGATATGCACATGTAATTTGATATTCACACAAATATTCCATTGTGAGAACACAGGAACAGTTTTTTTTTTTCCAAGTTCAAGTTCAAGTCCTGTGAATGAATCTCCAGTTTCGTTTGACCTGCAGGTCAGAGTCTGCAAGAACTCAGACTGGTTGCCTCAGACCCTGATGTGACCCCTGCCCACAAAGCTTGTGGAAGTATGCCAAGCCAGCAGCAGACTTGAACCTGAAGTAGCTCCAGACCGACGCGGCGCCTGGTGATTGTCCGTTCTGCTCTAAGAGGAAAGCAGCCCCTTGTCTTCTGGCTCATCCAGGATCGAAACCGTCCTCATCGCAGAGTCACGTGATGCCGAACGTTGTAAATAACATTCTGGTAAGGCAGTGTTCCACATCGCACCACATGAAAGGATCAAGTGACAAACGTCCTCAGTAAAAGTGAAACTAGAGAGAGAGAGAGGGGGCAGCAAACAATTCAGGAATCCAGCAGATGGATCCAAATATTTGCTGGGCTAACACGAGCCAAGACCAGCAAAGCTCCCCAGCGCCTCTGCCTCAGGACTGTTTCCGGAAGGTGAAAATATCCCGCGTTTTGGAGCCTTTTTTGCCCAGAGGTGGAGGCGTGGTGGTGGTGTTTGGTGAGGGCGAGGGCGTGGACGACGGGGAGGGTGAGGAGGGCTGCGGGGTGGACGTGCCTCCATAGGGGCAGCTCTGCGAGTCCGGGTGTTCACCGGAACACTCCACAGTGGGGATGTAGCGGCTGTCCCACATCCCGGGGCCGCACAGTTTACAGAGGTCGTGTAGGCTGCACGGGATTCTGGGTAGGAGGCGGAACTGGTAGAGGAGGCTGCGAGCCTGGAGGAACAGGACGAAAAGTGGCAAGATAAACTCAAATATGTAGCAGATATCAAACACAGTGGATTGAGACATTAAAATAAATCAATACCCTGGACTCCGGGTTCAAACAAAACAAAACAATGTCAAGGTCAGCTCGGCGCCGCGTTACCTAAAGCTAAAAAGCCGGCGTGCCCGCCCTGGATGCAAAATCTCGGCCAAACAACAAAAGGAGTTACACCAGCTGCATGCTAAAGTGAACTCACTGCCTGTGGTTGCAGCAGCACTAACACAGCATCCATAAACATGAGGACACAGGATCAGTAGCAAGGATGCAGATCATAAATCCTCGGCATGGCACGGCAGCATCCCATTTAGCACCTCAAGGCCTCCGTGGGCAGGTTACAGTATATCAGAGCTGCTTTGCTGCAGCACTGGGCAGGGCTGGTCCGATGCAAACACTCTGACTTTGATGAAATGCAGCAGTCTGCGCTCACACATCACTGACTATTCAGATGACGGATACCCGTGTACTTTGACTAACTAAACGCGGCAACGTAAACACGATCGTTAAATGTCACTACACGTCATAAAAAGCAAGAAAACCCCCCCGAGCAGTTCCCTGCGATACCTTGCGTAGCACCAGCTCTCCATTCATGTGCATGGAGAGGTTGCTGAAGTGGAGCAACATTTGGTCGGTGGCGAGCTGCTGCTCCGTCACATCCTCCCCGTACAGAACAATGATGGCCACGCACAGGAACAGGTGGAAGTAGTCCGTCTGTGGAGGGAGGGATCAAGGGTTCAGTGAGGGGGGTGACACTGGAAGACAAACGCAGGAATATCCAGCGTTCACAGGCCTTCTTAAAAGGAACAGTTCACCCGACAACAAAAATTCAGTCATTATCTACTCCACACCCTGCCGATGGAAAGTTGGGCGAAATTTTATAGTTCACAAAACATGTTTTGAGGATGAGCTGTGTGGACCCGTTTTATGTTTGTCTGTTTTTAAACATTTTAAAACGACTCCCCATCTACTTCAGTTTGTTAAGACTTTTTGGAACTTTCCAAGCTCAATTTCCCTCAAATCTGAGAGACCGATCAAGGTTTATTTCTGTTACAAAACCCAGAATAACTTTGCTGAGAACTAGCTGGATTTACAGAAGCTAACAGATAATTAAGAGAGGTGTGAATGTGTGAGCACTTCTCAACTGAAGAAAAGAACAACTGAACAACTTCAGTTTCCACATTTAGAAATTCAACTGTTTTTTAATGATCTGTCTACTTATGCATATTTTTCACAGATTATAAAAGCCTTCATATTCCCCTGAAATTCACACACTTTCAAGGATTTGAAGGATCAGTGGAATGAATATCTGCAGATTATCAGTCATTTTAATCCAAAATCCACTGACAACATGGTCTCACATGTATTTAGACGAGCCCTTTGCTGCAGGGGACAACTTGAAGGTTACTACAGATCAAAGAGAGTCGAAGAACAGAAATGCAGAAAATGCAAATTGAACTGAAAGCCAGTTCAAGGACAATGCAAATTATTATAATGTTTGACAATTTAAGCTGAAAGACAAAAAGTAAATAAGGGGCTGAGCAGGACAAAGAAAGGTTAAATAAATATTTAAAACCTAGATGAGTAAGACTTTGTAAATGTCAGTTAGTCTAAATATTCAAGACAAGAGGAGCAGTGACGAACAAACTATTGTGGCACAATATATCACACGGTGCCTCCCTTTTCACAGAAAAATCAGATATCAATCAGAAAATGATGCTTCTGGTCCATGTGACATTCAACTGTCTAAACCGAGGTTTCAGTCTGATATCTCCTCTATCAGCACCTGTAGTAGAAGATTACAACATGTAGCAGGGAGTCTGAACAGATGGTATGAAGAAGAGAAAGACTGATATTTTGACTCTGCCTCAGCGAGAAGAGGTTTTAAAGCGCTGTGTCGTTACGCATGACACAGAAACAAGTTTACTGCACTCTGAGACAAGACAGACGGGCGATTGATACTAGAGTTCACCTGCTTCATATATACACTGTATCTGATGCTTCTAAGAAGTACTGAAATATATCAGTTGAAATGTGGGATTTTATGCATGTTAAATAATCTCTGTAGAATTAAACCATTAAACCCCTTCACAACCAAGAAGCAATGTGACGTTTAAAAGGGATTTTAGGAGGATTACAATAGACTGTGGTGACAGGATTTGAAGGAATAACATGGACTCTCTTTATTGGAGACAATGTAAGCACATCTCTGCACAGCCGCTGGAGGTTCATCCAAAAATGTGGAGCTGTAGTAAAAACAGCCAAACGCCTCTGTGGGCTCATTTATGCAAAGTTGTTCTCACAAACTTGTGTATGCAAAAAAAAAAAAAAAGAGGCCACTCGGACTTTGCCCTGACCTGATAGTGTGCCCAGCAGGCCTCCCACATGCGCAGAGCCTCGGTGTCGGGGAACTCTCGTTTGAAGCAGAGCAGGATCCAGCGGTGGCAGAAGAGCAGCTGGAGGCCGTCCTCCCCCAGTCTGGTCAGGTGCTGGTGGAAGCGGGGCAGCATGAGACGCAGCAGCTCCCGCAGGTACATCTGGAGTCGGGTGCAGAGAGAGTACACACTGACTTTACAACGCAAACATTTCATACACATTTTTTCATATTCTTTGGCTGGAATTACGCCTCTCCAGGCTGCACGTTACTGAACGTACACAGATGTTTTATCCTTTAAGGATTAACTAGGAAGCAGTGTCACTCTTAGGAAACCGCAATGAAGAGAAAACATCGAAAATATCAGTAAACTGAAACTAATTTCTCCCCGTTGACGTTGTAACATCTGTTAAATACATGTGATATAATTTGAATTTAATAATGTAAATGGACCATGACAAGAAGATCGATGATTTTAACTTGTAGTCATTTATTTTCCTTTGCTCTGTCAGACAACCACTGTTGAAAAAAATGAAAACTTCCCCACAGGATGTTCTATCAATCAACTAAAGAAGGAGTCAAAATAATCCAAATCCACTCTACTATTTCAGTTAAAATTTAAAAGTCACTTTAAGATTCCATTTCACATTTTTTCAGTATTGAACGTCAATATTAGACTATCATATTTGGATTGTAAGGATCATCAGATCAATGGTTTTAAGTCCTGTTGGCTGTTTTGTTTCACCCAAAATTCGCCAAAAACTAAAATTCATAAGTGAAACAAAAAATACCACCCTTCAGGATTCAACAATCAACAACAAAAGATTAAAATTCAGTTTGTTACAAAGTGTGGTTTCACAAATCTGTCCCAAGTAAACCCTCTTCCCAAAAACAAACATATAAAGGATCTCTGAAAAAGAAAATCGACCGTCCAACGAACACATCTGATGGAGCATTGTGGGAGCCTCCATGTTTATTTACTTTGGAAGTATAATTCCAGTATAACCTGACAATTTTTGCTCCACATAGAAACATCGTACCAGCTGCCTCTCCATGTCTTCATCGCGTGGCGAGCTGATGAAGATTGTGTTCTCCATGAGGCCGACGAAGCACCAGAAGGTGTCGCTTTCATCCTGGATCTCGGTGAGCAGCGGGGCCACCAGGTCAGACATGCCCTGGCAGTAGCCCATGTCTGGATTAAAAACTGCATAGTTGAGCAGAATGCGCCTGTGGAGAGAACAGCCGCGGACGTTTCAGTGCAGTAAAATCTAATACAAATTGACAACTGAGACTCATAAACAGCGCAATCGTTAGCTTTTTTTTTTTGAGTCTCTAACATAAAAATGTTCACGACCCTTGAGCTCGGCCAAACCGCCGAACTGCGTGGTCCCACCCAAACACTCTGAGTGATCCAACATGTGTTTCAGTGTTACTGGTAATGCCCAGAAAAACATGACAACTCCCGTGGTAACCGGGGAGCTAATGAATGATCTGGCTTTTTCTTTTGTGTATGGATTTAAACAGCAAAAAAAGTGGATGTCATCTGGAAAAAACTAAGGGGAGGGGACAGACTTTTCAGTGCCTTTGTGTCTGTAAAATTAGAGATGGAACTGAGAACAAGATCATGAATGACAGAGAGAAGGTTATCTGTGACATATCAGTACAATAGATGTGAGATATCTGAAGAGGCACGAGATAAGCGCTGGTATCATCCTGGCCCCAGACGCAGCATAAGACATAATACCTGCACAAATACCAGGAGCCTCGATGAGAGTCACTAAACTAATATGCTATTTAAATCCTCTTGCTCCTCGTTTAGAAAGCCATTAGCTCTGAGTATGCATCAAAAGTGCTCAGACGGCTTAGTCAGAGTCAATAAAGCATGAAACTCATTTGCGGCTCCCCCAGGGTTCAGAATATGAAATGAATAGGTACGCCCGAGCGTCAAGCTGAGGAATGGGAATGATAAGGATGGATGGCAGAGGAGGTGACAGACGGAGAGGGCGAAAGCGACGGAGATAGAGATCGAGAGTGGAGGGGGGAAGGAATGAAAAAAAAGAGCAGGAAATGAACGGAAATAGTCTGACCTCATGATCTCCACATTGGGGTTGTTCTCTCCTCTGAAGAAGTGGTTGCTGCGGTCTGTCCTCACCACATCTTTGTCCACCGTGAACTGGACTTTCCTCCAGAACTCGCTGTGCTCCTCCGGGCTCATGGACAGCCTTAAAAAATACACAAAAACCATTTGGAATTCGAATAGGTAGGCCGCGCTAAAGAAGACTAGTTTCCAAAGTTGTGACTGATTAGTAAGACAAAAAACTTTGGAAAGTTCTACGGCACAAACTCTGGGGAAATTAAGGTAATTAGGATGTGAAAATAAAGCCACATCAAATAATCTTTACCTCAAATGTTACTCCAGTGTAAAACGTTAATGGTTTGATTCAAATGAGTTAAAAAATGTGGGGGTGGGCGAGCAGTGGACTGAGGGGGTTGTTCACCAGCAAGCGTTCCATTGAGGATAATACCACAACCATAAAACCCCTCTGAAAGTCAGGCATCATATTAGCAATGTACTCTGTGTATGGCACTAATGTACTCAAGTCCTAACAAGCAGAGGGGATTTAATTAACACTGTTTGTTTTCCATGTGGGCCCACCAGGAATAAGGAGCGCACACCTGATGCAACGCCACGCAACTGTTTAGTTTCAGTGCCGAGTGTTTGTGTCGCTGGACCCTCCAGAGTCGCCTCTCTGTCTCTCCTGAGGAAGAGTTCAGTGCATGTTTTCTTCACTTTTTATTCCTGAGGCTTGAATGGTAAAGGAAAAATATAGCTGGAAACATAACAGTGTATTAACACTAAACTGCAATAATAGTTTACTTTTATTCTGTTTTATTTCTGTTTGGGCAAATAAAGGGACAATGGCCAAGCCACATCGTGACTCATAAGTGATGAGCTGTTTGTGAATTTTTGGGCTGATATCGATGTTTAAAATAACAATTCAGCCGGAAGCCGATGCTGATACCGATGTGTCTTGTTTTTGTCATTCATTCCCCGTTTTGTACCAGGTGGAAAAAACAAACACTTTTGACTCATTTGGCCTCTGAAAGCACAAATCCGATCGCACAAATTTATGAAACAACTCCTAATAAAAACCTTCCTTCATATGAAAAGCATTTATTTCGAGCAACAGCTGCCTATTCGATGATAAGAATTACCTTAAAAAATGTGATGGCAGGGATGTCACAAGCCAGAAGCTCGTGGAAATCGATGTGACGCAACAAATAAAAATCAGCCTGTGTGGTCGATAGCAGTCAACAAGCAGAAGATCGGTCGATATTGATGATATGCAGATACACACGGTGCATCAATACAGTGTTTACAGGCAGAGCAAGACACTTGATTAAAAAACTGTAAATTATAAGCAATTGTGAAATGAATGGTCAGTTGCAAATCTGGTCTGAACATCTGCAAAGGTGCATTTCTGAACAAATATGCTACAGTTAAAGAGAAGTGAACTCTGAGGCATAAATAGAGCTCTTTTGAATTTCAGGCACTGGTGCAAAAAATAAATATAAGCACTTCCTCTTTAAGCCAGAAGGGACGTTTACTTATGTTAGGCCTGCAGCGTGCTGTGCGTCACCTTGAAACTCACCAACCCAACCTGCTTTTTGTGTTCTTGTTTACTGTTGAAAAACATGATAACAAAAGACTACATTCAACTAAAGAAAGATGATGATTTAAAGGCTGCCATTCACGATATCCACAATAACAATATCCATAACATTCACTCTGCCTGTCGACCTACATCTGCAGTAATCCATTTACTAGTCCGAGCTGCATTTCCTCCACTTAGAAATCCCAGCTAAGGAAAGGACAGGCGGTGAGGAGACGAGGCACAAAACCACTGACGTGTATCCTCTCTCCTAATGATCAACTAGTGGCCCTGGAGGCTGCTCAAGTCAAATGGTCTTTAAAGGAATCCACATCAGAGTCAGAACAAGGGCTCTAATTACCTGACTTGCAGAAGACCTTCTGATGTACTCAAAATGTTAATAGGTCGTACAGATGAAACCTGTCCAAATATCATATTCATTATGGACTGAGCTGCGCTACGTGTGAAAATACGAGCACACTCGACCTTTTCGGTGGTGAGGTGAAGACAAATAGAGTTGGGGATGTGCTCGTGTGTGAGAATGTGTGTGTGTTTTCCTTCTGAGGTGAGAGTATTATCTGATAAGCACTGACATGTTTTTTCTCCAGAGACTTTTTTTTATTTCACACCCGGCACCTCCCCTTCACACTTCCCTGATTGTGGGTATTGATTGCTCAAGCTGCTGCGACGAAAACACTCACATATGGTTGAACGTTTGACTGACGGAGCGTTTGGCAGTCGATGGTGCAGCCATGTGACAGTTCATCTGCCGATTTGCAGTGTCAAGAACACTGCTGCGTCTTTGTCAGAAGTTGTTTTAGATGAATTGATTACCCCCCTGCAGCAGCCTCAAATCTCCCCATACTTCTCTACAAACACACATTTATTTCTTTCTCCCTGTTCCTCACCTCCTCTGCTGGATGTCGTGGTAGTGGGTACGTTTCTGCAGCCTCCAGGCCTCCCTCTCCTGGGAGGAGGAGTCATAGCTGTAGTAGTGCAGCAGGAAGGGCCACACCTCGCCACGGATGGATGGGTCAATACCGCCGAAAAAGATGGCCTAGCGGAGAGCAAACAAACAGCAGTGAGCGCCAAAAGGTCAAACAGGGGGTGCTGTTCTGGCCGAGGGGAACAAACTGTGCACGCGGTGTTGCAAAACACTGTGCAACCAAATCTCCTGGAAGAGAAACAGACACTGTGTAATGTGCATGTCCAGCAAAAACAGAGCTCCTCTGTTCTTAGGAAATGTCTTGGTCACAGTCTAACTGCCACTGAGTCATTTCGGTAAGATGGTGAACCTTCGACTGAGTCAAACCGATACAACCTAAATGACTCACAGCGGGGGGACATTGGCCAAAACCAGCCCGCTCATTATTTAGAGACTGGGGGTGCTGATTTAAACTGAAAGTTGAACACGCTGGGGATGAGTTTCGAAATGACTTTCAGTTTGTGTGATTCAGAGGGAAAATTTAACAAATGTTTGACTGTATGGACAGAAGCAGGAGAGACTTGTGCAGATCTGACGACGGAAGAAGTATGCAAATGAACACAGACATACCTTACGTAGTTTGTATTCCTCCTCCACCTGCCCGCTGTGATTGAGGTGACGCAGCCAGGTGGTGACATCCAGCCGCCGATAAAGCTTCTCCTCTGGGTGGGTCTCAGCAGATGGCAGGGTGGGCCTCTGGATGGAAAACTGCATGCACGATTTCTCAACGGACACCTGACGGAAAGAGCGAAAATCTGAATAGAAAATTCCTTTGTCTCGGCGTAAAACTAGACTCAGAGCTGGCGTTTCTTGGCTGTAACCCCGACCTGGTCTTTAAGCTGAGTCTCCCTGCAGCACTTCCACTGTTGGAAAACCTCACCCAGCTTGTCCAGTCCAGCATGGTGGAAGTGGAGGATCTTGTATTGGCTCTCTCTGCTGGCGATCACCAGCTGGCCACTGGTGCACGCCTCATCGCTGCAACAGCATGAGAGAGAATGAGAAAGACGAGGCACAGAAGTAACAGACCGTTTTTTTTTACTTGATACCGAACATATTGCTAAGACCATTTCTTAGGTCATTGTAGGTTAGGTGGGCAGTTCATATTCTGAGAAATATCAAAATTTCCAAGGTTGAAGTAATAAAATGAAGGATTATTTTGGTCAAGTGACGTCATTGAGGTTCTTTATAGAAAAGAAATATATTTAAAAAATCATAATAACAGTTAATATAACAGTAAATAACTGTATAAATAAGGGGTAAAGTCTTAAATTTGTGTGGGAAAAAAAACAGAAATATATGTTCTTTCATTGACCTATTATCTATTATTATAACGATTTTTCCTCCCCTGCATATTTCTGATCATATCTCTAACTAATTTTCCAGTTATCATGAAACAAACGGAAACATCTCCTGAAACCTAGCACGCAGCACGAGACATTGCTCGGTGGCGTGACAACATGACCCCCTCACGACTCCCAGCTGACCTGAAGAAGAGCCTCAGCGACCTCATGTGACCCAGGTCCACCCTGAAGACGCCGCACAACTGCTCCAGAGCCAGCACCTTCTGCTGCTCCTCCCACCGCGCGCCATGTGACTGGCTGCCGCTCTCAGATGGGGCGTGGCTGTCCAGGCTGGAGGCAGAGCTCGCGGAGTGGGTCATGGACTCCTCACACAGCTCCCTGGTATGGAAAAAAAACAAAAAACACACAAAGGATTTCCTATGATTTTGAATCTAATGTGAGTTTTTATCGTGCTAAAGCTAACTGAGTCATGTTTTTTTTCCATGAAATTTAACAGGAATGGGACTCTCTCCTATTCTTGTGCCCCGTGTTCAGACACAGAGTTCAGTGTAGAACATTAATAATGAACATCATGTAGACGGTGGCCAGCGGTGTTTAGTCCACTGATAACTGTGCAGACATGTGGGCTTATCCCCGAGCTCAGCCCTGCCCTGTTGTTTTGTGTCTCAATACGGTTCAGCAAAAAGGCTCAGAATGGGAGGAATGCATGGAGGCTTCTGAGGACACACACACACACACACACACACACACACACACACACACACACACACACACACACACACACACACACACACACACACACAAGGAAATCTGTACACACACAAATCACACTGTCTGCCGTCCAGTTTCCCCTGTCATTCCCCCCATGGCCAGCATGTTGTTCCCGGCACTGAAACCTGAGCTGAGGGTTCTTCTGCTGCGGGAGGAGACACACTACACATATATGTGCAGAAACACACACACACACACACACACACACACACACACAAGCGAATGGACCGTAGCTAATGACCATAATGCACTCTCTAACACGTCTTGAGACACGCCAACGCTGAGAAACAGGCAAACACAAAAATGCGTTAAACCCGCTGACATTTGAGAGGCAGACGTCTAAATGAAGTTGTTTACTGACTACTGACTATAAATTCACTTATTGTCTGTTTAGAGAATCTAAACCAAAAGCAGTTAAAACATTTTGTGTATTAAATCTCTAAATTACACACTTCAACTCACAGACTCACAGTTTCTCTCTCTGGTCTGAGTGAATTGTTTGTGTAAAATGACACATCTGTTCCCTCACAAATGTAAGGTAGAAATATTCTACAGGCGAGGGCAAGCGGCACATTGGTACAGTGAAACGAGGAAGGGAGGTAGGCCAAGCCTGATCTATTACACCCTGGATCAATCATGTCTGGCTAATCATTCCCCCCCGTTAGCAGATGGGAAAATAACAAGGCTGATCAATCCAAGCTGCACAGTTTCCTCTGCTATCTAGTGATTTACTGCTCTCTGTCTCATGTATCATGCCAAACCAGACCGGGGAACACAAGGAGACGGGGAGAGAGGCACAGAGGGCTCCGGTAAGACTGCGTTGTGCTCGCTTTTTCACGGGTCCAATGACTGTCAGGCTCTGGGTGTTAACAAGGCCTACGAGCCCATTTCCAGCAGACACGTCCTCCATCCTTGCATGCTTAAAGTACAAGTGCAAAAAAAAAAAAGGGGGGTTTTGCATATTTTTCCGCATGGAAATGAAAGTGCATAAACCATGGAAAACGTGGCGAGAAAACCACATGACTCTTGGCATTATGGCGCACATCGTCCGCTGTGCTGCACCCAAGCGGAAACCCAACAGCTGATTAACAGCATCCGTCAGTGTCAACATGTACTGTACTGCAGGCGGCAGCCAAGCCGTAAAGCGTACAGAGAGTACATTATGTAAACAAGCTGTTTTGATGGAGTCAGGCTGCCGCAACCAGCATATCCCACCAGGCCCAGGGTGAGATCAAACTGCCCTGAGGCCCCTTCAAAACACCTCTCCCCCCCGTACGTGAGGCTTTGCCCTGGGGGAAGGTGCTGCCAGGTCACCCTGAGAACCAGGACCAAGGGCTATGTGCAGGCCTCCAGGGACTCCCATGCCCTTCAGCTAATCCCCCGGGAGCGTGAGGGCAGATAAATGAGGGAGGGGCTTGGGGTAAAATGGTGCAAGTGGTCAGTGCAGTTTGGAGCCTGGAGAAAAAAACATCTAACATTTGTCTAATCCATGATATGTTTATAATCCCAGAACTAAAACAGCACTAAGGACTGTAGAAGGACCCTCGAAAGAGATTGTGAGATAACAGATTACTTAATTAAATGTTGAAGTTAATCAAGGGGGTTCATTTATTTTAGACACCTGTGGTCATAGTGACATTTAAGGTAATTTTTTATTGAATTGAGTTAAAAAGACATACACAATTAAATATGTGGCTGGGCAATATGGCCTTAAAATAATATTGTTCCATTTTAAGTATGTAGAAATGTTTGGAAAGGGTTAAAGACTGAGCAACAAAATCAAATATCAAGATATATTTGACCAAATACCTTGATAACAATATTGCAACAACATTAACACAATGAGATTTTTTATAAATAATCATCAGTAATGTGGATATAATGACTGAGTGGGGTAAAAATTGGAACAAGTAGAACAGTCTGGTAGGTTTCATCACTTTACTGTAATGCAGCCTTTAAAACCAGGAAAAGACAAACATTTATGATATATATCAGTATAGAGTATTTTAATTTTCTGCCACTTTATACTTCAAATTAACAACATTTTGGAGGCAAATACTGTCCTTTTCACTTAACTACATTTTAGTTACTAGTGGAGGAAGTAACACGTTTTTTTGGTGGCGTACTTGAAACTTGTATTGTAAGTCTGTAATTTTATTCGTACCCCAGCATGCATTATAACATGTGACTTACTAAATTACTTATAAAAATCATTATTGAGAACTGAGTACATTTGGAATTACTATCTAAATCTTACATCTGCATTTTTGCAGCCAATAAGGCTCTCCAATCAAAAATGGGCCAATGAAAACCTGACATACGGACAACAAACACGAAACTCTGCAGCAGGTCTGGAGACGTGACCACTGAGCAGAACAGAGAGCAGGAGTGTGGAGTCATTTAGACTGAAGAGTCAGAGAAACAGAGACCTCTTTGATTGAACAGACGCTATTGATGATGCATTAAAAAACAATAGTTAATACGCAACTCACACTCTGTGTAGTGTTTGAGAGGAATACTACTTTGACTGAAGCATTATATTAATACCAATAGTGTAATTTGTAATGTCACTGTCTTCATACCTGAGTGCAGATTTTCAGGACTCTCTCCACCACTGGTCAACAATAACGGTTGATGACATGTACATTTACTCAAGTACAGTTCATGTGTTAACTTTTGTTACCTGTTATTTTGCAGATTGCAGGCTGTGTCAGAGCCAAAGCTGTGCCTTTTTAAAATGAATTTATTTTAACTGCAAATCAGATACAAGACAAAAACAAAAAAACATTGATTCTGATAATCAGAAAAATGCTAAATCCTGGATCTGATAATCTGATGGGTTTATAATCAGTTGGATGCTCGCATGCAGAACAGTAATTAGTAGCAGTTAGATAGTAATTTACTTTTGATATTTAAGTACATTTAATATCAAATACTTTAAGAATTTCACTCAACTACTATTCATATGGATGGCTTTCGCTTTTATCAAAGTAACATTTTAAAAATGATATCTTTAACTTATACTCAAATGTGACTTTAGGAGACCTTTTACAACACTAATGATTACAATATAAATATTTGAACCAGTGTTTTAAGTTCAAAAAGTTCCAAAAGGAGTCCAGTGATCGTTTGGCACTATGACACAATAGTAAAGAAGAAAAAACTATATGTTTGTTGCTATATAAAGTTATTATTTACTTTATTTTTGTCTTCCTTAGGCCTCTAAATATATAATATATATGCAGGAGGGAATAAAACAGTATATAACCAGTGGCTGGAAGAGGACATTTTAAAGGATTTAAAGGTCTCACAAGCCAAAAACACTGGAAACCACTTCATCTGAGATTTATTCACGTGCTAAAATTCTGCAAGCGAAGCCTCAAGAAGACACACTGACAGTCGACAGCAGCTTCATAAAACTTCTGTTAAACTTGAGAAAAACTTGTTAAGACGCTTGACAGAGATTGCTGTGGATTTCTCTCCCACCGCTCTCCTCTTTCTCCCCCCGCCTCTTTTCATCCGCTCTCGCGCTCCCATACGCCGTGCTTTCTCTTTGAATGATTCCAAGTGACATGTTTCCAGTTCCTGGCCCCTTAACAGTGTCAATTAAAGCAAGAGAGAGAGAAAGAGAGATTGAGTGGGTTCCAGGGTTTTGGCTGCTGCTCGGCTCTCTTCAGCGCTCTAATCCGGAGAGCTGACATTCAGCCCAGCACAACAACCCCGGGAGCACTGGGAATCAAAGGGCTTCACACAGACTTTTAGGGAGGGGAGGGGAGACTGGGGGGGAGGTGGGCGAGATATTTGAGAGGTGGGCAACAACGAATGAAACAATATTAGGGAAAAAACTGAGAGAATGAGCGAGGAGAAAGGATGCAGAGTACAGTGGGAGGAATGGACAGACAGAGAGAGAGAGAGAGAGAGAGAGAGAGAGAGGGAGGAAGGGAAGGCAGGGAAAAAGAGAGGATCGATATGAGTGCCAGAGAGACAAACAGCAAGCGGAGCACAGAGCAGCGGAGGAAGAGGAGGACAGAGTAAAGGTTAGAAGCTGTGAAGCAGAGAACGTTGCCAAGTCACACACTGACTGCACTTACAGCAAGCCGGGCTCTGAGAGCGGTTAAACACACACTGACTCCCTCTCTCCCTCTCTCCTTGACACACACTGACACAGGCTCACACATTCTGGGCAACATGTCAGGCCAAAATAGCTGCGTGAGGAAACGACCACGGAGGGAATCATAAAGTCAAACGGCCGTGAGGTCTGAACAGCAACACAATCTCTGTCCAGATGGCTCGCTTGATTAGTGAACTGTCTCTGGAAGCGCCGAGGTTTTGGGGTTTTGGTGGGATTTCGGGGACTTATTTAGGGCCATCTGTGATATCATAAAAGATTTAGATTAAGAGCTGCTTTAAGTCAGTGAACCCGTCTTGAACCTTGATAACGTTTCATGCCTCCTACTGAAGTCATCTACCTGCTGTCCCTCTCGGGGACAATTCAGTTGTTGTGCAGTAAGCCACCGTGTGGCCTCCTTGTGTAAAACACCCCTCGTGCAATCAATTCTTTTCTTTTTGGCTCCACCTTGTGGTCGTTTGGGGTAACTGAAAGTGTAACAAAGAACCATCTGGGTTAGTGTGCTACAATGGGCTATTACAGCTTGTCAATCAAAGTTTCTCAGATGAAAGCTGCTGATATTTTCAGTCTGGAAGCAGCTGAACGTTAGCTCCTCAGCTAATGGTGCAGCTGAGGGCAGATGTGAATATTGACTTACGTGACAAAAAGAAGAGAAACCTCTGTCTTTGTAGTGTTTGAGTTCAGTTGTATTATAACTGAGGGAATGAAGTGTGTGAAGAACACACATACACAGCCTGCTCACTCTTTAAAACACACACACAGTCTTATTTTACAGCACACACAGATTTATAAATTTCTTCCATAATCCCTTAATTCTGTTTGACAAAAAGGACTCTATTCAGTATATAAAATGCATCTTAAAAATCACCACTATGGCTGAAATTCACTATTATTTTCAATATCCACTATTCTGCAGATTATTTTCATGATTAATCTATGAATCGTTTTTAAAGAATTGCAAAAAATGCTCGAAGCAATTCAAATTAAAATGTCTTTTTTTGTCCAACAAACAGTCTAAAACCCCAAAATTCTTCATTTAATATAATCAATGAGGGTAAAGCGGCAAACCATCACATCTAGGAAGCTGAAACCAACAAAACATGTTTTGACATTTTTGCTTGAAAAATGACTAAAACGATTATTTGATTAATTATTTAATTGTCTGTTGGAGCCCTTATATGTTATTCACCTTAACCCAGAACATTTCTCTTTATGGCAAGGTGTCTAATCTTAACATGAAACCCATCTACTAATTTATACAGTTTCATGAGAATATACTGATGACCAGCATTGCTAAAGGAACATAGGTAACCTGAATTCTTGAAAATAAAAGTCTGTGGGTCTATTTATATCCACAATTTTGACATCGTTTAGGACTCTGGTGGAGTTATGAGTGAGGAGAAAAAAGGACCTTTTTTAGAAAGAACAAACTTAAAGGGGCACTATGTAGTTTTCAAGGACAAATTCAAACCAAAAACTGTATTATTCACAATATTAATGAGGTAATAATACAAACTCTTTACCATAACTCAATCAACAAGATATTCTCAGAGGAATATAATCTCCACAGAACACTGTTTGAAGCTAGACAGGTGGCAGGGTCCACCACATACACACAAAGTAATATATTATGAAATTGTGTTGTCAGTTTGTTTATTGAGTAAAAAAAATCTAAATTAAAATGGAAATTTCTTCCCCAAAACTACATACTACAATTTTATCTGTGCTGTGTGAAATAACACTGACCTGCTTTCACTGTCCAGGAAGACTGAGCCGCTGCTTTCACAGAGGGCCTCGCTGACGGGGGACAAGCAGAAGGGGGAGGAGAAGGTGTCCGAGTCCGAGCCCATGGTGCTGTCCCGACTCACTTCGTCCGACAGCTCGCAGGAGCCCTCGTCGCCCTCCTCGCCCTGCTGCGGGTGCGAGGAGGGATCAGCTCCTGCCTCGACCACCAGGCTGTGGCCATCTGCGGAGGTGCTGCTGGTGATGTTCCTCTCTTCATCCTCGTCTTCCTCCTGGGCTGCTGGGTGACGGGAGTGGGGCCTGCAGGGAACAGTATGATGTATAATAATGATATAGAGGTGCACACTTTATCAGAAATGTTTTAATGTCAGTGCTACTATGATTTTCCAGGAACAAGGAGCGTTCTTAACCCATGTATCATGAAAATAACTTTATTAAATGTTTCTGTGGATCGGATACACATTTTATATAAGAGCTTCCCTACCGTCGGCCTCGGCGGCGTGCGTTCCTGCGGACAGGGGAGCTCTCTGGCGTGATGTAGCGCAACGCCTCCTCATCTTGCCTCTGGATGCGGGAGTTGGGCACCCAGGTCAGAATCAAAGTGGTGCCCAGGCTCTCATCCTTCTCCGTGTGCACGCACAGGTAGCCTGCAGGGGGCAACATTAACCACGGTACAGTTAGGAGTGATTCAGTTGAGGGAAAATCAGGTAACGTAAGAGGAAACATCAAGGCTTTTTTATGAGCAGCAGACAGTTGAGAGCCTGAGGCAAACATGAAACCTGAGAGGAGATAAAGACACAAAGAAATGACGACACACAAGGAAACCTAAGAGGTGAGTAACGACTTTGCAAAATGCTCACACAGACAAACATGAAGAATGGCTTGAGATAAAAGATTTAAGGAAATGCTATTGAACACAAAAAGGCACATAACGCTCACATTTTTAAAACCACTAGGCCAGAATCACAGACCCTTCACAGGCATAACGCAGGTTTAAATAATTTTACTCTGTGCTGCAGCAGTCTTAGTAGATGGAGGAATCTTTATAGTTCGACGGTAGCCAAAGTGAGAGTGTTGCAAAAGAATGATGCTGACAGCAGAACATCTGGCCAGCAGCTGTAACTATGCCCTCTGTTTTAGGCTCATTTTCAATCTTAGCCTTTATAAAACTTGACTTTGGTATATTTGTGTTCTTAATGCGTGTTATTTGGGCTGCAACTAACGATTATTTTCACTGTCGATTCTTCCGTCAATTATTGTCTTGAATAATTGAGAAGTTGGTGGAAAAGCTCTTAAAAGCCAAGGTAATGTCCTTTAAAAGGGGCACTATGTAGTTTTGGAGAAGAAAATCAATCTCAAAATATTAATCTTTTTCCCATAACTGAAGAAAACAAGCTGTTCTCAGAGGAAAATAAGGTCTCCAGAACATTCATTCCCTCATTATTCAGTGATGTAGTTGGTTTATTTAGTTTGTTTAGGCAAAAAAAAAATGAGTCCATGAAGATCTTTCTCTTCTGATTAAAATTTCATCCCTAAAACTACATACTGCACCTTTAATCTCTCGTTTTGTCCACAGCTTAGAGAGATATTCAGTTTACTTCAGAAGAGTTTAAAATCCGTAAGATATTCACATTTAAGAAGCTGGAGCTAATTGGAGAAAACTGACTTTTTTTCTTAAAATAGCTGCAGATTAATATAATAGTTGACAGCGAACTGATTAGACGTATAATCGATGCAGCTCTACTTGTTATCCTGCATTTATATATTCAAAGAAATGTCTACATGTGTATATTGGAGGGAAGTCACACCACAAAGAAATCCAGCTAGTAACACACTGCCTCCATCGGTCCCGTCTCACCTGGGTGGTGCTCGGCCAGGCCGGGCAGGGGCTCTGCCGGGTGCACACAAACATTATTCTTGGAGAAGATGATCTCGCCGTCCAGGCCCGAGCGCAGCGATGTGCCCCCCGCCCCGGGGTTAAAGGTCAGGAGGTCGGAGGCCTTGGAGGAGGCACGCCGCAGAAGCCGACCCAGAGACATCTCCTCAGGCGCCGGGACGCTGGGCCCATTCTGGGAGCAGAAAAAGGAAGTTTTTAGGCAGAGCAGGGGAGGATGGACCGTGATAGAAATGGAATGAGAGGATGAAAGAGAGAAAGAGACATGACAGGTTCATATTTTAAAAGGACAGTGTGACGAGGCTTGGCTGCACAGATCCTCACCTACACTTCACCTCCTCTGTCACACCTGTGCCTGTATTTACTGCAGTGTCCTTACTGCAGAGCACCCTCATCCCTCTGTACTTGTTCAGCATTTCGCTGTGCCACTTCTTCTTTGTCCCGACCTGCACCCACTAACACAAACACACTCACAGGATCCGTGGATACTGTGCGAGTGTGTCCCACCTTCTGCAAACAGCACACGCACACATATAGCGGTGTGTACACACGAGGAGCAACGTGCAAACACACTGCGCTCCATCCGTGTGAAATTCCGAGCAGTTATCGGTAGCCAACAGATGTCGCCTGAACTGGGATCAGCATGTCACACCAGCAGAGTTTCACTTGTCTGCTTCAGAGCGAGAATCTGCTGCGATGAAACAAACTTCAAAATCAAGTGAGAAGTAAAGCAGCTCGTTTGATGTTGCGCTATGTCGTGCTTCTGAGGGCTTTCTTCTTTTGAAGGGCAATCTTACTTACAGCTCAAAGCACTAAAAGTCAAACTCTTTCTGCTCACCTCGCACAGATCTCACTTATTCATTCCCTTTATCTTGGCCGTCTGTACGTGTGGATTGTGTGTGTGTTGCCTTGTTTTCTTGCTGGCTGAACGCCCACACGTACCCCCCCCACTCCATCTGAGGAATGTTCCCTCCTTTTTCCTCACAGGGCATGTTTACCTCTGCCTGATTAAGCAGGCACCCCACTTCCTGATGCCAGGGCCCCAGACAGGAAGTCTGCTGGCACGACACCCAGGCCAACCTCGGAGGAGAGCCTTACCGTAGGCCATCATTTGGCTTACAGTTGAAAAAGTGGGTGGTTTTATTTTTGTGCAGCACATCTTGTAAAAAAAAAAGGGGCTGCCGTTTCTTGCAGATGTCAGTAATCCTGGGCTTTTATCATTTAGTCGAGGGCAGTAAACAATATATACACGGGGGGGAAACTTACCTCCTAACATTTAAATATACTCAATATGTCCCATCACACTGATGTAGAAAACATTAATAAAAAAAATAATAAACCATATAATAATACTAATAATCAAATGTGATCACAACCATAACAAAACTTTAAACATTGACAATACTTTCTACTGCTGATTCGAGTGTAAAGTTCTTCATGTGATTTGTCCAAGTGGTGATGCCATATCCCAGCAAACACCACTGCTGAACTGCTGAGGGTATACACAGTCCATTTAAAAAAACAGTATGAGTGTCACATAACTTATATCACGGACGATAGTAGTAGTAGTAGTAGTAGTAGTAGTAGTAGTAGTAGTAGTAGCAGTAGTAGTAGTTTTCCAAAAGGTTTTTGGAAGTATGAATAAAATAATAATATGACTGTAGGCAGCCCTAGTTTATTCTATTTATTGTCAAAAAACAATGAAAATTGTCTTTCACAAGGTCTGACAGCCCAAGGAGGCATTTTCATCTTTTCTTTTGTAAGACTAACAGTCTAAAATCCAAAGACGTTTGATTCAAAATTACACAAACCAAAAGAAATAGAAACTGTGGCCGGTAGATGTCATTGATCTACTTGATGTCATCTACTTGACATATTCAGTCTGTCTTTTTGATATCAATAATCGTAGACAGCACTGATTTTATTTTTTTACACCTATTTCTCCAAGTCTGAAAACACATAATAATCTTAAACAGGAAGTATTTGGTGGTCAGGTAACCAAACCCCTCTGATATCTGCAGACCACAACATTAGACTACTACTTAGCATTAGAGGCCACTGGGCTATTTGCATGCTAACTGCTTCAGACAACATTAGACTAATACTTTAGTAAATACGCCGTGTCCACACACTCTGACTCTGCATTCCTGCAGGACATTCGCTCTGAAAGACACGCTGTCTGAACATAATGTGCATAATAACAGGCTGCTGTCCTACACATGACACACAGCTGTTTCCAGCAGCCTCACAACAACAATAACATGTTTGCTGCTGTGCTCCCATCCACTGGTTATTTTGGTCTGTGTGTGATTACAGGGACACTCAGGTCGGGTCAGCTTGATAAGGCTCCTTCAGGCCGGCTGTTAGAGGGCATTCATCTTTTATTCTGTCCGCACCTCAGTGTGCTCACACACACACCTCGCCCTCTCTGACATTTTATCAAATCACAACCATAAACTCATCAGGTCTCAGTGTGAGCTGCAGAGAACAGATTGCTTCCCAGATAGAGAAAACATTTAATAAGAACTCGAAACACTCACCGCGGAAATTTAGCTGCGAGTGTGAAAGCCACAAACTTCCAGGGTCTCAGCTTCTCACCTCTGGGCTAAATAAATTACGTTGTCACGCTGACATCTGAATAGAGGAGCCAGTACTGAACACCCCTTTACATCTGTGCTGTATACTGACGTGCCTGGGGCAGCTGAAAGCAGAGCGGCCACAAAGAAGTCTGAAAAACAAGGTTTTTGTGGACCCTGCAAAAGGCTGGCGAAGTTAGGAGGAAACTTTAGTGTTTAGTTACTCGGGGGGAGTGTGTGTAGACTTTAAAATCTTTACTACATCTGAAGATACATATTGAAGCATGTAAAACTTACTCCTTTGTCAAGGGAAGTGTTATATTGAGCTTCATGTCATAAAGCAATACACTGCGTGCCCTAAAATTTAAGTACACCCGAGCAGGAAGTTCAAATAACCTATTAAAACACACAAGTCCTGTAAAAGCCAACTGGCTTGGAGCTTATTTGATCATTTCCATAAGCAAAGACGATTATATACTTCTGCTCTTCCGCAAGTCGTGCCAACACTTTGTGTTTACATTTCTTGCCTTGAATTGTTTTACACTCAGAAAACTTACAAAAGCCTGATGGATATATTCTCTGGGCGGATAAATTGGCCAATATTAGGCGAATTTATCTCAGATATATCAATATCAGCACGTATTTCAGCTGATACGCTACAAGAAATGCTTTAAGTAGTTATGATTTAGGTTTTTCTTGCCAGACAGCGCTGACAAGTTTATTGTTTAATGATGAAACGCACTGTAAATTTTGTGATGAAATGTGAGGGATCAGTGTTGGAAATGTTTGTAGATGTTCACGTGAAATTTTCTAATGACTCCCAATAGCCCTGCTTCAGATAGGCAATCTACCTCCTCTTCTTCTACGTGGTAGAGAAAAGTATTGAAAACTCCTCACACATTCATGCAATCCAAAACAAAATTGCTAAAACTAAAGCCTGAAAAGTCATCATGCAGTTGGACCAGCTGCTCTTTAACAGGTGCCACAATGAATGGAGAATAAAGGTAGTATTTATGACATAAACTGGTGGATTAAACTGCATTATTAGAGTTTCCCTACCCTTGTAAGACTTGGGCGCAGCAACCAGAGTAGTTTAGGGCACCACCTAAGCCAAATAAATGTTAAATCAACACGGAGAGCATCAAAACTAACTCAAACATTTTCCACAGATCCATTAGTTTAAGTCGTTGAGCTTGTGTGTTGTATAGAGATGTACGATATATAGGCTAACATGGGGATAAATCATCGTCTCCATATTGGGAAATTCATATTATCAGCTTTATATCATATAGGACACATTGTATCCAATAATATGAAGCTAAATCTATTTCACTGACCACAGCACGGCTCACATGCGGCTGCAGGGAGAAGCCTCCTGGTTTTAACACAGCAAATCTTATTAGAGTTATGAACCATTAAATCATCCTTCCATGCTCACTAAATCCCAGCCCCTTCTTACCCTCCTGTGTGGGCCAGCCACAGGTTAAGAACTTCTTTTAACAATATAAAAAGGTAAAATTGTCAGTTAAATTATCAGTATTTAGCAGGAGAAGCAGGCAATTATGGGTAGAGGCCGACCGGTATGCAGTTTTTGGGGCCAATATCGATATCGGGCAGTGAACAATGATACACATTAGACACACTTTTTGCAGTGATTGCTAAAATGTGGTCATCGAACACAAAATTGTACTGATTTTTACAGTTTAACAATGAAGTTTAGTGTCTAAAATCATGACACCAGTGAACTTCCTTCAAAATCTAATAAAAACAAAACAACCGAAGCATAGTTTTCAGCGCCGCTTTCTTAAAATCATAAAGGTTTTCAAGTTGACAACACCTGTGATACACCAATATCGTCTGATAACGAGTTGCATGTCGAAGTGCCCTTGAGCAAGATACTGAACCCCCAATTGCTCCTGTTGAGCAGTTGGCGCCTTGCATGGCAGCCTCCGTCATCAGTGTATGAATGTGTGGGTGAATGTGGCATGTATTGTACAGCGCTTTGAGCTGTCGTTAGATAGCTATAAAAATGCAAACCATTTACCGGTCGGGCTCAGATTATCGCCTATCAGGTTGATTATCAATTACAGCTGAAACTAAATTTATGTAGTGCTTCTGAAGTTGTTTATTTCATCATCTGCTCTAGCTTTTTCAAACTTGTTCAGCACAAGGATATAAAAAAAAATGGTCCAAAACGATGCGTAATGCATATTTACACAATACAATTGAGGGATGACCCATAAACCCCTTCTGCAAACTACATGCACCTTTAGAAAAACACTGATTCGACACAGACAGACAGACAGACAGACAGACAGACAGACAGACAGACAGACAGATACTGCCAGCTCAGCTCAGTCAGTGTATTAGTAGTAGTGTAGTAGTGTGGTTATAGGATGCAGGGTGTAGGTCAACCCTAACAAAATAAAAGGCTGCAGGTGGTGTGTGTGTCTGTCCTGGAGGTGCCTCTGTGTAGTAACACAGCAGCCTGTGTAGCAGGGCAGAGGCGGGCCGTCATGTCGGGGGCTCCATCAGCCCATCATCGGTCTGACAGGCAGCATCCGCCTGACAGGAGCGGTGGGAGAGGATGGGACACGGCTTTTTGCCACCGCAGCAGTATTCACACACAGGCCTGTCCTCGTATCCTCATGTGCTCGTGCTCGTGTGTGTGTGTGTTCCTCGGCCCGAGGAGGGGACTCTATCTGTACCATCTCACACACGGCATTAATATTTTAGTTTAACGTTAGCTGCCGACACCATTAGCTTAGTTTGCAGCCTCGGTGTCCGCCTTCACAACCAACTTTAAACTTTTGTTTCACCGCAGAGGGTAAAACATGTTCATGCTCGAACCGTGACATAATGTGTCTTTGGCATGCACCTGTTCCAAGAGGAGAGAAATGAATGAATAGCGGAGCAGCGTTGTAGAAGGAGAAACGGGGCCACAGCGGCTCACCTTCAGTCCCGCCGCAGAAGTCTACAGCCCATGTCGGACATCCATGTCAGCGAGCAGCCGAGCGACCGAGCAGCGTGTACCGGCGTCCTTTCACCGCCTTTTCTCCCGGAATCAGCTCACTTGTTACGAGCGGTAGTCTTGTTTGTATCCTTGTGTTTTCCGACAGTGACACCACACGTTTGACTGCTGCTCTCTCTACAGCTAAAAAAAAATACACTTCCCGTCTTTTAATTTTCAAAATAAAATCGCCCCCTTTGCAGAGCGTGTCTTGAGCGTTTTAATTTGTAGGCGTACTTCCTGTAACTACCCCGTCGTGTGCGTCTAACTTGACCAACCAGACCAAGCCCCCAAATTTCGTTGCTTCCGGAATATCAAGGCATTTTCTGTCACACACACCGGGAATTTTAGATTTCAGATTGAAAACACGAGGAGCATAAGCATGTATCATATATAAGAAAATTAAGCAAACACGTTTTACGCTCTCTCAAAGATATGACCTCTTTTCATCACAAGTGACGTTTGAGGGTCACCGACAAGCGCTTGAACGCATCATCAGGACCAGAGCTGGAGTCAGAGCATCCCGTCACACAGCTGCTGGAGGCATCAGCTCTCCATTTAAACACCTGTTTTAGGCCGTTCAGACAATAAATAGTAATCTTGCAGCAATTTAGTACCTACAGCCCACAAATGGATAAAAAATAAATAAATGAATGCCTTTTTTAAAAACAGACAGTTCTGTGAATTTTTCATTAGCTGTAAATTTGACGATACAAAAACTCATTTATATATTTATGTACATGCTGTATCACCTAAAAACTGCATGGTGAAACTAAAGCTAATACAGCCACAGTATTCGCCTCATACATTTATTGCCACATAACACTTTTTCTCCACAATTTTGTCAAACTGTTATTTACATAAAAGTAATATGTTAGTAAGGAGAAAATATACAGGTCATCTTGCAATGGGATCACACCAGCCGCAACGCCCGACCGTCAGCATGTTGATGTTCTGACTACTCAGAGGTCATTACCACATTATGACACGAGTTCTCAGTACTCGTGGGTTGGATCACACCCATCTTGGAACTGAGAAAAACTGAAAAACATCTGTGAAAGATTTCAACATCGCTTCTGAAGACATATTTGTAACATCTTAGTAGAATCATTGGAAACAATAAGAAAACCGTCAAATGAGCACAGCAGAGAAATGTGTCTGTTTTCATTATTTTTTATTTATAATGTGTTGGGGAAGAAATATGATTTTCCCAGGACAGTGTGTCCCCAAACAATAGGAGGTCATTTGTGTTTTGTTCAGATGTTAAAGTCTGGATATTGATAGTGACAATTGCTTGTAAGCAATTGACTCATTGTCTCTGCAACCTAGATACTCAAAGCTACTGTAGACATGTCTACAGAACAGATGTCTGGCGAACCAAGACAAGGCTAAGCTAACTGTTTGCGTAACCCTCGTAAGGAGGCCTTCGATATATCTATGTTTACGGACTAAGTGTCTCTGACCTATTTTACCTCTTAGTCCTCTGGCTAAAGTGGAGAGATTCTGCATCACACCCCCCTTGCTACGTTATTAAACATAACCATGTATGGAAGCACTTCCTCCTGAAGCTCGAAGATATAATTTGGACAGGTTAGGATTGTCATGGCAGCACTCTGTGAAGACAGGCGTGATGTTATGTTGCTCCTCCACGATCATGCTTTATAAACTATCTCAACGTAAGCCATCGGTGTCACTGAGTCTTCTTCATCCCTCCTGAACGGTCAAGTGAGCCGAAATTCCACAACATAATGCACTTCGGTATCAAGACACATAAACATGATTTAAAAATACAAAGTTTTCTCAAGCTAGTGTAGCAGCTAGCAGCAAAAAATGACCTGGCAAGAAAAAACTAATACATCAAGATGTTGTCTCCCTTTGTTTGTGATCACCACCTTTTTAAAAAATCTGATGCTTACAAAGTTCTTCTTTCTGATTTGGACAAAGAGGCAGAGCAAGCGCTAAGTGTAACTTGAATCCTGGGATGGTTAGGACGGCTCGAGGAAAAATCAGTTGGCAATTATCAGCAGCAGTGAACAATCCAAAGGCTCCCAAACGGTCCTGGGTAATAAAGTTCAGTGCATCAGAGAGCCCATTGGACTGTAAACACCTCTGACATGGGCAAAGCCAGGCTGGTCACTGTCAAGACCTGAGGGAGGAGACGGACACAGCAGTAGACACGATGAGTAAAAACTGAAGACAAACACGCTGATACTAATCTGCAATATGACATCAGTGTCTTTCTGAGAAGACAAACACCGGAGGAAGTGGTGCTGAGTCACACTGAACTCACCTTGGTGTCACTGCGGTAGGTGAAATCCCTGACTTTGTCCCCATTGGCTACCACATAAAGTGGTGGCGAGGGCACCCCGAACACCTGCAGCCCTCCCAGCACCAGACCGTCGAGAGCACCATTCAGCCTGAGAGGATCACTCACCACCTGAGACTGGAGAAGAATTTAAGGAGCTTTTATAGTTTTCTCTTTTGTCTAAACGTATCAAAGTGAACGATCAGTACGCACTCAAGCATAATGACATCATTTAATAAACAGACCTTTAAATCAAGTTGTAAAATGCAAAACTTCTACATTCCAAAAGCAAATACCACTCATCTCATTCCTACCTCTCCAGCAATGAAGATAACGTAACAATAATTTCCCATTTCAAAGGTGTCGAGACTATCCCCGTCATCCCAGAACAAGTCGCCTCGGGCCCAGCCGCCTGCTGACAGTGCCACCGTCAGGAAGAAAGGGTTTCTGCGTGAGGCTGTGGTCGTCAAAGCTGGCTCCTTCACAGAAAACGGCAGATCAAAGAAAACATGAGGAAAATAATGATGAAATCAAGTGTTCCAGCTACGTTTCAACTTTAAGACATCAGTCAGAATGTCACAATAGTTGATATTTAACAACACTTGATCATCCACTTCACAGCCATTCCACTGAAAACTGAGGCTGACAATGAATCGATTGTCAGACGAAGCTTAAAACTGTGAACAGATGTGCTGCACTGATGACAGTAATGTGATGTAATATGCTTGTTTATTTTATACCGGCCTCATCCATGATTAAGTTAAGTAGAATTAGAAATTGCAAGCAGCACTTTCAAGTACTTGTTTTACCTGTTTCAATTATGTATTACGGATTTTGCCCATCCTCAAGCATTCTATTAATAATTCATCTCTACTGAACCAAAAATTATACAGAAAGGGCTAAACTCGGCAAAATGAGGAGCTGCATATTTACAGTTTGTCCAGAGCAGATACTCACCTGCTGGGGGATAATGTGTCCCTCCTTCAAATGGACGTTGATGGTGTCCAGAGGGGCGGGTAGGAGCAGGTACTGACCCTTGCTGTAGAAAGGCTGACCCTAGAGCACAAAACATAGACAACCAGGGGACAACTTCAACCATGCCACACAACATAAAAGCCTCAAACCTAACAGCAAACAAACAAATACTGATTTAAACTTTGTGATGAATTTTGACTTAAAGGGTCCCTTTGGTATTTTTCTACCTGTACCCTATTATTTTTTCAATTTTTTTGTGTCCAACTGACTATTGGGGACAACAATTTCTGAAATTGGTCCAGTATTGAGTGAGACTGCTTCAACCAGCAGCTGCGAAAGAGGCTGCAAAGCAACGTCCATCTGTGCAATTGCGCACCATCAAAGCACGTTCACCGAAATAGCCTCTGTCTGACAAGATTATGAAGAGAATCCTTGTATAGATTGGCCTCTTTCTAAGAGTAAGGTCCCCTTTTATCACCCACAAACAATACATCGCTCTCATCAAACCCAAAGTTAACCTCTGAAAGTGCAAGATGTAAGAATTTGAAAATACTGAAGTAAAATTCTTGAACAGAATGTAAAAAAAAGTGTTGTTAGACTGTGCATAGGAACTTCGATCCCAAGTTGGACTGAAGCTCCTATGCAAACACTAAAACTTCCCCATTGCACTGAGCTCCCGAGCCACTATTTGATTGAGAGTGTAATTTCAACAGGTGGTTAATGCTATCGCTAAAGTGCCTGTAGCACTCCCATTGAAAATGAATTTGACCCGAAAACAAAAAAAAAGGTAAATCTTAAAAAGAGCCTCTTTTGTCGTAATTATGCTTTTATACGAAGGTTTGACTCAAGTACACTCACAAAAAAAGCCTAGGTTGCATTTTGGCGCGAGTTTCGCTTGAAGGATCCTATGTGGCATTGGATTTGTGAGATTGTGGTACATGGTTTTGAAACTCACATTGTGCACACTGTACCAAGTGCCAGGGGGCAGGTAAGCAGACAGCTCTTCCGCCCCTTGCTCTAAAACTGGGCTGATGAGAAGTGAACTCCCCCACAGGAACTGTCGGTCTATGGTCTGACTATTTGGATCAGTAGGAAACCTAAAAGATAATGTTATAGAATATGAAGCATGTGGTTGTATTCGTTTCAATTAAAGAAGATAGAGAGTAGAGGTCACGTACTCCATGAAGAGAGGCCGGGCCACCGTGTCAGCAGCAGTGTGTGCATGATGGAGGAGTGTGTAGAGGAATGGAAGAAGAGAGTAACGAAGGTTCAATGCACTCCGCATGGCTGCCTGGGCCTTCTGCCCAAATATATAGGGCTCCTGAGGCTGCAGGACACAGACACATAGAAACACACAGACAATGAGGACATATAGAGTTACTTCTATTCATAATATATGAAACAGATGGACTGCTCTAGGCGCAGTGGAAAAAAACATAGAGTCGACCCCTTTGTCTTTGTCTCACAGCGTTCTGCCGGTCATTATGATTTCTCATAAATGGGTAGAAGGCCCCGAGCTGCATCCATCGTACACACAGCTCCTCGGTGGTGTTGCCTCCAAAGCCACAAATGTCCGCCCCCACAAGAGGCACCCCGAACAGGCTGAACTGCAGCACCGCTGAGGGGGTGGGAGGGACAAGTCGGAAAGGTCAGTCAGAATCTATCAGATGATCTGTGGTCGCTTCAAAAAAACAGATCTGTCACAGACAGATCCATCGGAAGAACTAGATCAAACTGAATAACAACTAAAGGATCACGTGCTTTCAAACAAAACAGCATCACAACCTCCGAGCATCTTCTCACCAGGGATGGAGTATCGAAGCTGCTCCCAGTCACTCCTGACGTCTCCCGTCCACACTCCAGAGAAGCGTCCGATGCCAGAGAAGGAGGAGCGAGACAGGACGAAGGGTCTCTTCCTTCGTACTCTCATAAGAGCGCTGAGGATGGAAGCCAACCCCCGTGTGAAAACGGTGGACAGCATAAATAACAAGAGCACAAAGATCAACTTGGTCTATATGTTCTATGGTGTCACACTGGGCTCAAAATTGAAATGGTTAAGTCTAAGAGCAGTAGCGTAACCACTACCTTACACCACTGGGTTTTGTTCATCTGACCTGTTACGACAATGTTGACCTACTTTTAATAACTGTTTTTTTTTTTTTTAACTGCCCTGAATCCGTCCAACAAGAATCCCCTAAAAACAGTCCGACTGTCTTTAGATGAACTGTCTACACGGGGTCCTCTATCTTGTCTTCTTTATTACTATCTTGATATTTTATTCAGTTATTCAGTTGTCAGGGATTGATGTATTCACCCTCATTGTGTTTGTATGAAGTCTCTACATCCACATCTCTGTACTGAGGTGGTTCGTTGCTGCTTTGCACATCTGATCTATTGCACTCTTTACTGCTGCTGGACACTGTTAATCATTTTTGTTACCTTTTTGCTATTTTATTGGTATTCATTGTAATCTATTTATCTGTTTCTACCTATTAATATTTTTTTGTGGCATTGACAATGGAAGCTACACACTCTATTTTGTTGTACAATAGACGATAAAGATATTCTATTAAAATCTATTCTAGCAAGAGTCATATGAAAAGGTGATGAAATCTTGTCTGACTTATCTGTCAACTGATGTCAAGAGATCCGACTTCATCCCAGCTTCTAGAAAGCTGATGGCTTGCAGAAAATTAAAATTTTTGCTAATTGCTGTTTTTGCCCTGTTTGGCTGCACAATTAATCAAAATAGTATCAAAACATCAATATAAAAGCAAAATCCAAATCAGAAGATGGACTTTTTCGATGAAGATAAATTGTGAGACAAAACAGCATTATAATGAAGTTTGGAACACACTAAATCATGTCAAACCATATTGTGCAGCCTTACCTTAATACTTCATGTTATTCTGTTACTCACTGTGAAATAACCCAAGCTTTGTGGATTGCATCTGATCGTGGCACGGTCTTACCTGTGCGTGGCGAAGGCTTCTGTCAGTCCGTACATGTTGTGAAGGTTGTAGTGAGTGGAGAGCTTCTGCTGAGCCGACATACAAAGAGTTCCTGAATTCAACTGGCCTCCAACCACCCCTGTTTGTATGAGAGAGAGACGTTCAGGCCACTAATCAGGAAAATATAAAGTATGTTATGTACCTAACTATAAAGCAAAATTATAAACGCATGTTTTTGCTCCCAATTTTCACAAGTCTAAGTAAAAGCTCTCAGTTTTTTCTGTGCACACAGAAGGCTAATTCTCTCAAATCTTAAGCAAAATAATTTGTTAAACTATGTACTTCTTTGCCAAGATAAGTTAGACGAGTAATAAGCTTTTTGTGTGCACGGAGAAGTGGTACATTTATATTTTTGTTTAATGTATAGAAACTGATTAAAAATGTAAAACTTATAATGTTTGTATGCCTTTAAATGCAACAATGATCCAGTACACTCACTGGGTGTGTAGGGCGGGTGCTCAAGATCACCGTCAGGACAGCCCTCCACTGAGCCTTGCACAAAACTGGCTGGTTCATTCATATCCTGGGTGGAGCGTGGAAAAAAAAACATCCGAGGATAAGTTCTTCTTTATCTAATTTGAAGGTGATAACAAACTTAACACACTACCACAAACCATGGACATGTTTTAGAACTGAAAACCTGGCATACCTGATGTCTTATTGAAAGAATCGGTGGCTAAATAACTTCTGTGTATGTACATAAATACTCACAATCCACAAACCATCCACAGGAACTTTGGAATGAAAGTCTCTGATGCAGTCCTCCCACCACTGTCTAGTCTCTGGGTTGGTGAAGTCGGGGAAGGCTGTTGGTCCAGGCCAAACCTGGATACACAGTAAGGGCCATGCATGACATAAGCACCTGACAACAGGAAAGAAAAGCATAGATACATCTCTGGAAAAAGAGTCTTACCTTCCCTATCAGGATGTGTCCTGTCGCATTTTTAATGAAGACATCTCGTTTCAGTCCATCATCAAAGGGAGGGTAAGTGCCAGGAGGGCTGGTGCTGCTGATCCCCGGGTCCTTTAGGCAGAAACCAGTAGAGCATAAGTCAGTCGGTCAACAAAGAAAGTTAAGAAAGTTTTGCTGCCATCTACTGGAAAAAACATTGTTAGTGCTCAGTTCACACATCACAATAACCACTTTAAACACATGCACTGTAATATTTTCCCATTTTGAATTAAAAGTTAAATTGGCCTCATCAGTTTCTTAAACTTAAAGATATCCCACCAGGATGAGGATGTACTTCATGCCTCTCTTGTGGAACTCCTCCACCATTTCGGGTAGGTCCCCAAATCGCCAGGGGTCAAAGGTGAATACCCTGCGCTTATTTGCATAGTCCAGATCATTCCACTGCACATCCTGATGACGAGAAACAAAGTGATTTAATGAGTCCAGCAGCATTGTCCAGTACTGATAAGGATGACAAGTGATACGTTTACATTAGTCACATTTTAATGTTCAGATTAATACAAAATGATTTTTCAAACTGGTATATTTAAGGTAAAAAAAGTCAATAAATGTTCAATTAATTAGATCATCAAGCTTTGATTTGTAAAGAGCAACAGATCATTAATGACAACCATCATTTACATTTTCAAATTCTTTTCCAGGACAGGCAGCTAGACGGATCCATTTTTTTTTTTCTCAATATACCACACTAAGGCCACATAATCTCAATTTAAATAATTTCTTTAACGCAGAAAAACAATATTCTAGCACTCAGTTAGGAATGGGGAAACTTTCAAACAAAAACAAGACTCAATAGTTGGCAGAAGTGTCTTTTTCAAAAACAGCTTGAGTTTCCCTCTTTTTGCACCGTGTGTGTGTAGCAAGTGTTGAGTGCTGACTTTTGATTTCAATAATTGTAACTGAATGCTTACTTCGATTGATTTTTGATTTAGAACTAAACTCGTGACATCCCTTCTAAATAATAAATACACATATATATAAAAAAAGAAACGTGTGCTCTAATTTTAACTTCTAAATTAAAGAGCCTTCATTTACCAGAGGAAATTTAGCATCGTGCATGCGCTGTGCCACACGGCGGGTTGTATTAGTGGTGGTGTAACCCCAGCGACACAGATGAAAGCCCAGTGACCAGTAGGGAGGCATCATCGGATATCCTGGTTAAAGACAACACAAAAAACACTAGCACCATTTTCCAGTACACATAATGACATTTCACAGGTGTGGAAAAACTACACGTCTTTTTCTTGCCATGTTTATTTGTCCATTGCTTTTGATGCCTGGAGATGGTGTAACTAAACAGGGTTAAGAGACGTACCAATGACCTGCAGGTACTGCCGCGTAACACTTTGAGGGCCAGGACCCATGAAAACGTACAGTTCCAGGATTCCTCCGATAGCCACCAAGGTGAGAGCAGGGGTCGGCTGCAGCATCACCTCTACACAGACATTTAGGTAGATGTTCAGCAATAATAAACCTTCTCATATATTAGAAAAGTATTAGAAAAAATGGTGTGTGTGTGTGTGTGTGTGTGTGCGTATAGGAACAGATAGCTTGGTACCGACTGCATTGCTGTTGAGAAGGAACACTCCATGTGCCAAGCCGTCCTCCTCCTGTACAATGTAGAACGGGTGGGAGCCGTAGAGGTTAGCATCAGCCTGTAGACAAAGACAAGTGTCAACATTAACAGCTCAAACACACAACAGGCAGAGGTAGAACATAACAGAAGCTTAGTAAGGATTGCTGGGCCCGGGTAGCTTGATTTTAAATGTTGACAGATGTTTTTTCAGGATGTTTAAATGTGCTATAAATGAAAAGGATTGGATAGTTATGTTCTGCACAATGGACATCACTGACATGTCCCATAGATGAAGTTTGTTTTGGACACAAGACGAGGTTAAAGGAAAAAATAAATAAATAAAAAAATCTTTTTCAATGTTCACAACTATAATTTTGTTTTTCTTTGATTTTTGTTTTGACTTTTAGATTTCATTCCAGTTTAGTTTTTAGAGAGTGTTTTTTTTGTTTTGTTTTACGTTAGTAGAAAGGTTCAGTTTTAGCTTTTATATATCAAGGTTAGTTTTAGTTCATTTTTCTTAATGCCAGGTTTTAAGTGTCATAAGTATGTAGCTTGATATACATGCAAAATAAACTTACAAAATGTGCTGCTGCTTGCTATAATTTAGTTTTAATTTAGGATTATAACCCTGGTCCTGACTCTCACGTTGAGATCCACTGCGAGAGACTCACATGAGGAGCCATGTCTCTGTTCCACAGAGTCAGAGAGGTCCAGTTCAGGTCTAGGAGGAGGGAGGTGTAATGCTCCCCGAGGCCAGACACAAGGGAAGAGGCAAGTGAGGTGGATAGTTGCAGGTACTGGTCAGCAAACAGCAGAGGAGCGACCGTGGTGTTCATACTAGACGTACAGGAAACAAGACAAACAAACAAACATGCATTATTATTTTACATTGTTGTGTTAACTACTACAGGAGATGGGAGGATAAAAGATTTTATTGCGGTTCATAATAAAAATCACACATTAATTCAACATCTTTTCATTACTGTGACAATCGTGAACATCCTCACGAGTGACTTGAAAAAGCTGTCCAGTTCAATTACATACGGTCCTATATGGACTGCCTTTATTTCGATGTGCCACAAGAGGGAGCCAGCATCTTTCCAGTTACTCCTTAGCCAATCTCCATAGCTGAAGGCTCATTTTGCACATTGTATCCCCCACAAAAGGAAGTTCAATGGGACGTGTGGAAATATCATGCATTTAAAACACAACAATGACCATTTATTTACTCTTTATATTATGCAGGGAGACCTTATGGTCGATGATTGCCTTTTTTAAGACTGCTACAAATGATGGGGAAACACATTAATGAAAGTTCAGGTCATACATTCAGGTGACCAGTGGTGCTTTTTACTATGTAAAATTAAATATAAAAAATAGCAGTATATGTCACTAAGTTACAAATGTTGGAAATTACAGGCATCAAAATACATATAATTAATGTCAAATTAAAAGAAAGCTGAACTGTATTAACTGCAGTGTATGATGTGTGATCACAACGCAACCAAAAACAAAATGGGACAATAACAGTCAAGCTAGTCACAAGCTGACTAATTCACATGTGCATTACATTCACTTGAAATTAATTAAAAGCTCACATCACTCTTCCATTAGATTTCCGCCGCACTATGAAGCCAAATGGGTCAGACTGATACTCAGTGGTATAGAGGGCATCTACGGTGTCGGCTTTGCTCCGAGGAACACCACCTGGGAGCTTAACTTCATATCGCTGAGACGATGGATCCTTTAACTTGAGAGAATACAGATGTCAGTTCAGGGTTTTGCATGCGCTTCCCGATGAACAGTGTGTACACAATAGTTAGGGGCTCAATATGTGAATCTCATACATATGAATGAATACCTTAAGTCTCATTCACACATCTGTTTTCCTCCTGATTTTTAAAAAAAATTTCTTTTTCAATGGTTGCAGTAGAATAAAATGAGTATTGTGTGTACGTACAGTGAGATGTAAGCAGCCTGCAGCCTCCTCTATGACTTCCAGGTGCAGAGCAGATATATCTCTGGGGAGATAGGAGGGGGTGGCACGCGTCAGGGTGGCAGCCTGGCCTCGTCTGGTGGGTGTGAAGGGACCCATTTTGTAGCCAGGGTACACACTGGGGTAGAAGCACCAAGGTGGTCCTTTGGCACCAGGCAGAGGGGCGTAGCAGCATCCCCTCTCTTCACACTCTCTCTGGCTGAGAAGCTGGTCCCTTGCACAGTCAAACCGACTCTCTGGGGCCATGGTGCATTTAAGGTCTCTGGAAAAATCACCATCCTGGGAGTTTTCTGGATGCACACCCCCTGCCCCCACTGAATGGTTGTGTGGTTTTGCTGTATTATTATTATCATCAACAAGCCTTTCATGTACTTTGGTTTTATTTGGCTCATCGTAGACTGATCGAACCAGTGTGGCCTCATGGTTATACAAGTGGTTCAGGTGCACACATGTTGACAAAACCAAGGCGAGGAGCACAGCCACAGTGAAGCTGGACAGTTGACCCATATCTTCATCACAGGTCAGGGGGCACCTAAGGTGAGCTCTACATTTAACACCTTGTGACTCGTCTGGTGTAGATATTCAGCAGTAGAGTAACTTATACTTATTTACAGAAATCCATCATGAGCATATAGCTTATGGTAAAGCATTGGAACTCACAGTTTTGTTTGTATTATGGATGTTGAACCGTTTTACATTACCGTTAGCTAGCTCAGTGGTGTCCGAATTCATGTCTACGTCTGAATTAGCTATTAGCTAGCAGTTAGCTAACGAACAGTAAACTGTCGGAGCTATTAATCAGGATTTACCTCCGAACAAATAACGTGCGAGCAGTCACAGAACATAGTTTCTGTTCAAGGCCACGTAACGAGCAGAATTTCAGTGAAGATGACTACATCGAAATAACATGTCTGCAGAAGACGATAAAGTCAGGCTAATATCGAACAAGGCTAACATCAAGCTAGGGCAAGCCTAATGGGACAAAATTGCTCAAAAACTGCTCGTCCTCTTCCTTTCACCCTCTACTGTTTGTTTTGAATGAACAAAAACAACGTTTTAATCTTAATTTCAGTCATAACATTTAAGTTTCAATTATGTAAAAAGTATACAGACTAGAATAAGAATTGCTGTCAAAATTTATTAAATCCAGATATTTGTGTTTATTTTTCTAAAACCCAAATGACTGCAGTAATGTAGTTTCCATCATTTCAGACTAAAATATTAAAACATATTTTTGTGCTGTTGCTCTAAAATTGTGTAATGCTTTATTACACAATTTTAGTAATACATGTAAAAATACTACTACACTACACTACACTATATATATATGTATATATATATATATATATATATATATATATATATATATATGTATATATATATATATATATATATATATATATATATATATATATATTGTATATATATATATATTATCTGACATTAACAAACACTATTTGATTAGTCAACACCTATAAATAAGATGTTTTTCCCCCTACTAAGTAAATTGAGGTATACACACTGACAGAACATTCCCTGATTTTTCTTTAAACTTTAACTGAAATCAGACAGCCATCGTTTTGCACAACTTTTACTGGTTTTCGAGTCATTTTATAATTTCTAAAGCTACATGGTTTTGCGCCAACAATATTGATACCTATCTAGTACTATGATAAAGAGATAAATAGACAAAGCTCTTCTGACTGCTCATGTGTGTAAAATAAAAAGATAATAAACCAGTTATGGCACAACCTTACAGAAAAAGGACAAAAATCACATTATTTTCAACTGCAATAATTTTAAGTTACTTTTCTTGAATTTGCCACATCGTGCCCATATAACCTTTAGCCTATAAAAAAAAATCAACTTCTTTGTGTATAATATAGTACAAAAACCACCAACCACCAATACTTTTTCAAGTATAAGCCCGACAACTCTGCCATATAAAGTCTGATAATTGCTGCAAACCGTAAACTCATCCTCTGAAATGACTCTCACCACCATTTGAATTTGGAAAGGTGATATAGTTTGTTCAAAAAGTGACAACATGAAAGTAATCCAAATATTTATTGAATTAAGTGACATTTATTAAGTATATTTAAGAACACAAATGTTTACACTCACATATACACTCAAATACTTCATCATCACAAATCCCATTCAGTGCAAGTATGTAAAATAATAAAGCACATTTATGCACAATAGCCTGACTCCATTTGTGTTTTTAAGTAGAAATGCTCAGTTCTTAAGTATTTGTAATATCTATACAACCATTAAATTCTATGAACATTTTCTGTTGCACAACAATATATAATGCATTGTTGTAAACTGTACAATGGTTGCTGTTTAGCTCCTAATACACTAATTGTTGAAAGTGGAACACTGATTCAATTCCCATGAACATAGATGCATTTGGTTCAATTTCTTTCTCCATATCATATCATATCATATGTATCATGGAAAATAAAGAAGAAATGGTATAAGAAAGAAAAAAGATCTGCAAAAAATGTGAACAGCAGTCCACCTGAACTTGAAAGGTCAATGTAGTCAAAGGCACAAATAGTTAATTGCATACATGTTTTACATATATTTAAGAATGCTTTGCATGATCAAATGCTTCTCTGTCACAAATCCCATTCAGTGCAAATATATAAAATGATAATCTTAAAAAAAAAAAATCTTTACTACACATCATAGAAATAAAGAACAGTCAGTACATAAAAAAAGATCTACAAAAATGTGAATTGCAGTCCATCTGAACATCTACAAACAATCTGAAAATGATGGGGTTATAGATACAGGTCTAGACAGGGAATTACAGTATAAGATGGAAAAGTGAAAATCGTAAATATCAAACTATCTTACATCTTACAAAACAACAATCCTCATACTGCTTGAGTCTTTTCAATTCATCTTGGTCTGTTTTTGCTCGTGATGATGCGTTAATGAGTCCAATGCTTCAGCATGCTGGCATACAGCCATATGTGACATGATCATTGTTCAAAGACAAACTACTTTTTCACAAGAATGTTGCAGGCAACAGGGCCTCTGAACGTAAACCCCAGGTAGAACGTGATGTTTTCATTACCATGGGGTACTGAAGGTACATGAAGAGGCAGTATATTGAACTTCTTTTTCTGAGGTCCTTCAAGGTACACCACTCCATCTTCAGTCCATCCAGAAACACGTTTCAGTATCTTAGCAATCTCTGGCTTTTTCCACGCCTCACCACTAAACCATTTCATCCGTTTCTCAGAGACTGAAAAGACCTTTGTGAGTCTTTCAAACTTTCGCTTGTGGACAAACTTATCCAACCCATTCCCACTGCCCAGAAAAAAGTGGGTGTACAGCCTTCTCTTTCGCTGAGGAATGTCCTTCATCTTGGTCCAGTAGCCTTTTTCCAGGTGTTCAACAGCTGACTGCACAATTTCATATTTCGTTTCAGTCTCAAGTTCTGTGTCATGATCCTCGGGCCAGAAAAGCAAGGTAAGCAAGAACAGGGCACTTGGTAAGCATTTCCTTTTATCAGATGGGAACTGACGGCAAAGTCCCTGTAGATCCTTCAGTGAAGCGACCTTCTGAGTCTGTGGTGACAGGCAGTTAAGGGAAATGTGGGCCACTATGTAATTGACAATATCCCTTTGACCAAATTTGGCCTTTACTGGATCGCTTGGGTAGAGAGAAAGCATGCTCTGTAGAAGAGGAACTACATTCCTCTGGTCAGTTAGCTTTGAGAGGATGGATGTTACGTTCCCTCCTCCAAGGTGATAGATGATCATGCGTTTTTGGAATGGAGTGAGATTGGCTGGGATTGACTGCCCTTGTTTTAGAAGAGCAGTGCAATAAGATTCACTGAAGTACTTCCCATACTCTGAAGATTTTTTTGCCAGCCATTTCAGAGGATGACTGATCTTCTCTTCAGGACTTTCAGGGATCTCTTCTTCATCTGCACCAATGTCTGTCTGGAAGTAACTGAGGTCTTCTGAAATCCATTCCAATGCATCTTGCATTGTTTTGTGAAGATTTTTCAAACGGCCATGAAATGGTTCCCAGGGACCTTCCACTTCTTCTGGAATGTAATCTGGTACTAACAGGTACTTCATACACTCTGAATGACCATTGGCTCTGTTTGCAAAAACATCCAATGAAGTGATCAGTTTGAGAAGGCTGCATCCAACCTCAACTTCAGAAAAAAACCCTGAGCTGTTGACATTGTCCATGTCGGCCTCAGCTGCTTTCTCACATTCCTGAAAACACTCAATGGCTTTCAGTGCAGTCTCCACAGCTCCTGCTGTATTTTGAGCTGTCTTTGGTCTGTTGTCATTGTCAAAAGCTCTGCATTTTGCTTGAAACCATTTTCTGTACACCTGGCCTTTTGTGTCAAGTATGTATGAGTTGTTGGGCTGCTGTTTAGCTGCTGTTTCTGCCCAGTGTTTTGCCTCTTCAAACTTTTCATAAGTATAATGAAGACGAGCAAGTTGTTGAGCAAAGAATGGATCTTTATGGAAACGCTGGAAGGCTTCCTTGAGGACCTCAATTGCTTTTTCTGGGCTTTTCTCATTTTCACACACATGCTCAATTAAAGGGGAGAAAAAACTATCATATTCGTCCCCTTTGCTTATTCTGGCTCTCCGAATGAAAAGTGCTCTCAAAAATGAGAGATATTCGTCTCTTCCAAATCTGTGATCAAAAAGCACGTTCTCGTTGAGCAAATCCATGGCCAAAGTGCTTTGGGTCTGTCGGCTCCCCAAAAGTTGTTGGAGAATTTCCTTTGCAACAAGTGGGTGGATGATTCTGATCGATTCGATGTGTGTCTTATCATCTCTGAGGTGCAAGAAGACTAATTTAGCCTGAGGGCTGAGTGACTTCTCAAATTCATGCTGGTGAAACCTTTCCAAGTGAATGGTTAAAGCAAGCAGAGCTTCACAATGGGACTGAGAAATGAAAGAATTCTGAACATAAGTGTTCAGCAGTGCCACATAGAGAATGAGGCGAGTGACAACAGATTTATGGTCAATGCCTTCGAGCAAATGTTCCACAAATGTTTTAACATAATCAAAACCCTCACTCATCAAAACAAATGTCAGGATGAAATCAGGCTCATATCGCTCCTCAAGCGTCTGTCGTTTTCCAGAAAACTTTCTCTTCTCCTGAGGAGACAGTTTGTGAGTGACAGACACATTCTGTAATGGAGACTCCTTGCATTTATTCTCTGGATCATAGGATCGCCTGCAGCTCAACAGGATGAAACACAGAGTTCCAAACTGGATTCTTTTGGTGTTAACAGCAACCTCTAGTTCATTCCTGAGATCATCTAGATATTCTTTCTCTGCGTCTTCAATGAAGAGTAGCACAGGAAGACACCTCTGTGGATCTTTTTCTTCATATTCTCTTAGTTCAACTGCATGTTGTGCAACAACACCAGCTGGGTATGAAGGCTTCACAACTGCACACCTTAGATCTCTTCTGTTGTTCCACAGTACTTGTCTTGCCACAGTGCTTCCACCACTTCCTGGATGGTGGTAGATGTTTATTCTGTTCACTGGCGTTTCATCTGCATTCCATCTCAAAGTATCATTGAGAATTTTGGAAACTTCATGATAAGCATCTCTTTCGATGACCTCCCCAACATACTTGTGCTCAGCAAGCCAGAAATTTAGCCAATTCACTCTCCCACCACGGTAGAACTGCTGTTCAATGTTTGCTTTCTCCTCGTTGATGAAATCTTCGCTTGTTTCATCACAATGATTGACTGTCACAATTTCCAGAGAATACATCTTTTCCTCCAACTGTGTTTCAAGAAGACATGTCCCTTTCACAAAGACTGGCAAGTGTTTGCTGGCACAGGCTTTAACAGGTTGTATTTGCTGCAGAGTTGCATTAATGTGACTCATTTTCATTCCAACAACACTGGAATTGTTCACAGTTTCTGTTCCACATGAGCCCTCTGCAAAGCTTTGCCACTTCTGAAAGTTTTTCTGGGATTCACAGATGCAGATGATGTCTTCATGGCCTTCCATGTCTGTGAAAAACTCATTAAAGGTGTGCAAGAGTGGTTTTTCGACTGGTGATGTGAGAAGAAAAAGCACCTGGAAAGTCCCTTTTGGCAAGATTTGTTTGCAGATGAAAGACACAGATTCCCGCAGGAAAGTCATTTTTGTCTTGATCCAAGTCATTTCATCACATGGAGTATCACTGCCTATGAAATCAGTCTGGCCATTACAAAAGATCCAGCTAGTCTGCTCAAACAGATGCAGTTGGCTTGTAAATTCTTTGATGGTCAAGTCAGCTGAGTTTCTATAGCTCTGCAAAGAATGCATGTTTGCAGTGTGATGATCAAGGTATTTACTGCAAAGACCTGATATCTTTGAGTCTGGGTCAAAGTCAAACACACAGAATATGTTCATGTTAACCAGCCAGTCAATGTTGCAGAGGTCTTCAGGTTTAAATCTGTTTGTGACGAGAATGAACCATTTCTCCTTTTCCATGAATTTCTTCCCACTTGTCATTAGCATTTTGAGTTTTCTTCCAAGGTCTTTGCAGAAGTCTGGAGCACTGAGAAACTGATTCTTCTCTGCTTCTTCTCTTAAGGCATCGCGATCTTTGACTCGCTGGTAAAAGTCACCCAGGTCTTTGTCACTCACTGGTTCTGTTTTTGAGCCCACCCTCCGCAGAATAGTCTCTTTCTCATATTCTAGTTTGTTAGTTTCCTCCTTGAAGTTTGGCAGGCGGACTGCATACACCTTGCTCTTTACAATACTTAACAAAGGCACAATGTCGACTTCAACCACATACCTCTTTTCTGTGCTTTCTTGATCCATAACCTCAATGAACCTTGGTGGCCGTACACACTGGCGCACATGCTCCTTGTCCGAAGAGATGCTCTTTTCAATGTAATCCAAAGCATCTACATAGATGTCTTTCTCTTTTACAGGGATACCAATTATCTCACCATGCACATATCCTGCATCCTCCTTACTGTCCATCACACCAAAGTGTATTGTGCCATTTGATCTGATATTCATACAGCCAGTTGCAAATTTAAGAACTTCTTTGGCAAACTTAGCTTGGAGTCTTGTACGATCCAAACCAGCAGCTGTAGAAAGAGACTTATATTCATGGCATGGAGATGTCAGGTTAAAGGCACCGGATTCAGGCTGCAGGACTCGGTGCTTTACATAAATGAAATCAATCCCTTCTTGATCAAATGGTCGTGGTCTGCAGTCTTCCTTCAATGTTGACACACATTGTTTCGGAGCAGTTTGTCTCTCTTTTAAGGCATCTTGATCTCTTCCAGGAATATGTGCTGGACGACCTTCACTTGTTGTAGAAGGACACTGATTCTGATTATTTCTCTGCTCAAACTCAGTTTTGGTGGGCTTTTTCTTCTCTTGAGACTTTTGCTTGGAGTTGATGAGCTCATCTCTCTTTTTAATTATATAATGAGCAGGCCCTGATTTCATGCAGAACTCTGTCTTTAAAAAGGCCACATCCAGTGTAACAAGGATACGTCCATCTACTTCTTCCTCATAGAGTTTATCTATGTACTGTTCCTTCACTTCAATAGATCTTAGCCAGGTGCTTACTTGAGATTCAGTCCAGCTCTCAGGTGACTGGTCAAGTTTGTCTGCTGTATAGTCGGGGAAAAAAAAAAGAAAAAAGCAATATGTTTGATCAGAATCAAAGAAGCACAATAGTTTTTATTCACACTTATTATACATTTTCGATTTCAAACCAACGTATATCACTACCTTCAAACTTCCTATGTTGTACATTCTTCTCTTACTTCTTGTTCCATCATCCCTCCAAACAGTTGCTATAAATCCAATATTAAAGAACCCTGGTGAAGGTTCCAATTTCAAATCTGCTGATGGCAGCTGACTGTGGGCTTTAAACCATATTTGTCCTGCTTGATCTGAGTGCAGCCTTTGACACCATCTCACATACCATCACCCGAGAAAGGTTAGCTTCTGTTGGGATCTATCGCCATTTTTCCAGTAGCACTTGTGGCTGCAACGAGTCAAACCAAACAGCTCAGATTTGCTTTTCCATCACCAGTTTTACTGCGCCAACGATGGACCTGCTCCGGAGTAGGTACAAGCCGCGGCCGCCCCGCCTCTAAGCAGGCGGGGGTGACGTCTTACGACTGTGACCAACCCGTAACAAACGCATGTCTACCCTAAAATCGATACTGAACTGATGTCTGGGCAGGAAACCTGAGAAAAAGACATTTTTAAAAGTCTGTGTGAACCTCAGTACTTTTGTAGCTTCTAACTGAATCTCTTCAGTTTCTCTCATCCAGTTGTTAGAGTCATGTTTAGTTACTGCTTGTGAAAATGCCACGTTTCCTGTAATGCTGCTTCATAATAAAATCTTGTAAATTACTTAATAACCTTATTTTATTAAAGCTACATATTGTAAATTAAATGTGTTTGTAACTGAATTAAGCCACTTTGTTAGAGGTGAATCTTTGTGAGTATGGTGGGGATTGGGACAAGTGCATCATTGGTTTTAAGACACACCTTCATGCAGGTAGCCCAGTTGTGATGGAAATCCCCAGCTGTGCCAGGCTGCGGTGCCGTTGGCACTGAATGGCAGCCACGCTTCTGTCAGTCTGCCCCAGGGCAGCTGTGGCTACTATCATAGTTTACCATCACCAGTATGACTGTGTGTGAATGAACGGAACCTGGAACCCTGTAAGATTGCTTTGAGTATCTAGAAAAGCGGCATACAAATCCAATCCATTATTATTATTATTTAGAAAATGTGATGTTTCTTTTCACTGCTACATTGCTGAACTATCCATCAAGCCTACCTTCACTCTACTGCCCACCTCCCTTTTTGACTGCATACTGGAAATTCAGTACAGGTTTTCTCCAAATCTCTGACAAAATATTTCACACGGGATCAATCAAGTCTGTCCGTCTGTCTGTCTGTCTGTCTATCTAAATGCAGACAGTTCAAACTATGACACTACCTTCAATACTGAAAAAAGGGCATCTCATGAAAACCAACTTGTCTCTCCACTCACCCATGATCTACTGTGTCCTTTCCTCACATCATCAGCAATGACTTATTTTCAACTTCCATCTGCAAATGACAATGTTACACAGTTTCAGTCCATTGTGAGACGCATGTCCAGTTTCACAGTAACACCACTGAAAATTAATTATTAACCTCTGAGCAAATAATATGAGCTCTCCATTAACCAGTTAAAGTGATGAACACATTAATACATTAGTATATTATTCTGAAGTTTTCACTTTTATATTTCAGAAAACTAAATTATAAACTATAACTTCCAATTTAATTGAACATATAAGCACATATAAGCAGGCCAAAACTTGAACATGTTGACGGGCGTCACAGCTGGTCTGATCCCGTCACAGATTGATCTGTAGTGTCTTGTTACTCTCTATCTATTTATCTAACCTGTGTACTTTTACTAAATGCTAAGTTTAAACTAGAACACTAACTTTAAAGTATTGAATAAAGGACTCACCTGTGATTTACTGTGTCCTTTCCTCACATCATCAACGATGACCTATTTTTACCTTCCATCTGCAATAGACAATGTCACAGAGTTACAGTCAGTCCACTGATATGTGCCAAACCTTATTATTCACAATATTACTGCTGTATTTTTTTTTATTTATGGTTGGTTTGTAGAGCTTTGATAAAATCACCAACCTCCTGCAGCCAAAAAAAAAATGCTACGAGAGCACTGAGTTAACAATAACTGGGGATGCTCCGATCGATCGGCCGCCGATCGTCATCGGCCGATATGGACCCTAAACAGGTTGATCGGTGGGCTCTCAAAGTGCAGATCAGAAAAGCCGATTGCATATAAATATGTTTATATTATTTTTTTTTACCTGAGACGGCATTTGAGAACGCGCCACACAACAGAATACGGTGAGTATGAGAAACAAGCCCAGGCAAAACAAATCCCAAAGACACCCGTCACTCATCTCACTGTAAGTGAAACGTTTAGACGTCCGGAGTCTTACAGCAGGGACAGTAAAAGGTGGAGCAGGGTTCTCTCCAGACGGTGGAATAGCGGCGCTGCGCCTCTATATTCATTTTTAATGTTAGCTGCATTATAGCGGGTGTTTGTGGGCTGCCGCGGTCTTCTCGTAGTGAACAACAAGTGTCCGACGATGTCCGATGCCACAAAACCAAGCTACTCACAAGACAGTGCCGTTTTATGAACCACGGGAGCCCATGAGGAGCGATCTCCACCCCGCTGAGCCATCTCTCCACCCCCCACCCCCCCGCTGACCGTGCGCCACTACACTACAAATTTCTGGGGAGAACCCTGTGGAGGGATATAACAACAAAGATAATGGAAAAAAGCTTAATTTAATTTTATTTCATCTATTGCTCTTGACAGGGTATGTAATGTTTACACAAACAAAAAGTTGATTGTGGTACATAAAGATCTTGATTGTATTTATTATTAATTTTAGTACAAATGGTTTTACCACTTTAAGTGGTGCACAAGGCTAGATTGTAAATACAGGAAATTGAGGATTCTTATTATTATTATTCTCCCATCCATTCTGTGATCGGTGATCGGTATCGGCAGATTTATGATTCCTGTGATCGGATCGGCCCCCAAAAATGCTGATCGGAGCATCCCTAACAATAACAGTAAATTTATTGGTCAAAGAACCAAAAATATGACTTAAAAGAAGGTTTAAAGATCCATAGAGCTCAGGTAAACTGCAGAGATGGACAGACAATTCTGTTTATCACCATGAGCAAACTCTTTAACATGTAGTCTGTGATTCATTGTTAAATGTAAATGTATCAGTTATAGCCATAGCAGCATGAGGTTTCGGCATCTGAGGCTGAGGCAGCCACACATTTTTTATGAATAGTTCAGGATCAAGAAAGAAAAGAAGAAGTATAACAACCTCATCTGTCCTTCCTATCATGCAACAAAACCCACAAAAAATTATTATATGATATTATTGATCAAAAAAACAAGAAAGTTTTGGGTCATTCAAGTAAATCGACCTCACACTACAGGACACGCATGTCAGCACGCAAGAGATGAAGAGAGAAAGCAAGAGAGACTGCACACCAAGGATTTTCATTGTTGGCATCTGGTGGTAGATTGCTGTGTAATTCGAGAATTTATGGAAATAGATAGAAGAGGCTTCAAAAAAGAAGATGGGTGATGGCAAAAAAGTGCACGCGAAGTTCGACAGCGCACCGCTGTCTCATCTACAGCTCAGGTTGGTGAAGTAGAGGCTGTTTAGATAGTTAGCTATTCTAGTTCAGTGGTTCTCAAACATTTGCAAGGCAAACCGAAGTATTAAGTATTTCCTAGGTACACTTAATTACATAATTACAACCAGTGGTGGAGTACATTTACTCCACTCCATGAGGTGGTTGTAATTTACTTGGGTAACCATATTTTATGCTGTTTTATTCTTTTACTCTACAATATTTCACAGGAAAGTAGTATAATTGTAAAGAGTATTGTGTGGAGCCAGACCCTCTGGAGAAGAAACACCTGGAGTGACTTCAGAGTCACTCTGATCCGGAACGACTTGCTGATGGGAGAAGAGCTCAGAGATACTTTCAAAGTTTTGGGATTAAAAAGTGGATTTATGGGGTGCCTATTAGCTCAGTTGGTAGAGTTTGCTGCGTGTCGTCAACCTCACACTCATCCTGTTTCCTGTCACCTCTCTCAGCTATCCTCTAAAAATCTCCTCAGGACAGTTTATGTTACTGTACTATTGACTAGGGATGTCCCGATTAGGTTCTTTTTAACCCCGAGCCAGGTCCTTTAATATTTAGTAAATGCCGATACAGAGTCCCAATCCGATACTTAGCCTTAACTAATATTTTCCCTATTAATCCTTTTTTTTATTTTGTTGAAACAAAGTATATACTTTCATATGGCTCTTTCTTAATCTGCATATGCTATTGCAACACTGGCCTACCACCTTCCTTGCGTTGGCAGGTGAGTCTGTGACGCTGCACTGTAACAGCAGACCCTCGAGTACAGCCAGCTACCTCCATATCATCCACTGCTTTTTTCATATTCCTTACGTTGTCATATAAAATGACGTGGACGTGTTGCTTGTCAATTCCACACACGTTCAGCATCTCCTCGATTGCCTGTTTTATGTGCTCTGTTGTATGAGACCCACGAAAACTAGTGCGCATACTGGCACGTTGTAACTTGAAAGGAATCAATATAATTTAATGCCGAGATGGTAGAGCATACCGGGGATTCAAAAACTCCAGGTGTCGAAGAAAACACTGATCCTCTACCACGGATATGAGCTGGTTATCCAGAGCGATTAATTTAATTACCTTCTTGGTAATATCTTATCGTACCAAATGAGTCGTATTGCAGATGCTACATATCGCCGTTGGACTGCTTACGCTTTCTAATTGAAGTTATTTCCACACTGCAGACATTTTATCCACATGTTTGCCAGAGTAGCGTTACATGCATGTCTGCGTTCTGCCACAAATTGTGTTCTGATGTAAAGAAAATAAATCGGACTTGGGTCCACGTTAAAAATTGCCGACCCCCGATCTGTGGGAAAATACCCATATAGGCCCCGATAACGATCCTGCAGATCGGATCGGGACATCCTACTATTGATTGCTGACTGGAGCTTGAGGGGAAATGTACTGTACCCCATGACAAACATTAAAGAGAGGAAAAGGGGGAAGAGGAGAGAGAAGTCTCTGGTGAGTTTCTGAATTTAACTACACACCCACACACACACTGTGTGTACTTTTGCTCACATTAGCTCACAGCTACTAAATTTGCCCTCTTCCCTATCTTGGAGGTAGCGTCCACAGCCAAATGAAACGTACTGTTACCTGGAGTAAACTTATTTCTCTGGGTTTGAACATTATTACAAGTGTTTGGGAGATTGTAAGTACAAATGTACGAAAAATAAATGCAAAATACAATAAAGTTTTATTTAATACCTATGTACTTTTCTAATGCTACAACCTCTCATAAAGGCTACTTTTACCTAAGTAAGATTTAAATACTGTACTTTTACTTGCGCCCTGTGGTATTAAGCAACTTTTACTTCAGTGAAGTAAATCTGAACAGGTCAACTTCTCACATCACTATTTATAGGTGGGCCTATGTAATTTAGACCTTAAACTGGCAGGTTACCAAAGCATACCAGTGTGCAGTTTGAGAAACCACTAGTCTGGGTAGCACTCACTGTGATCTTAATGTGGAGGACAGGAAAGAAACACAAACATAAAGTAGAATGACCTGTGCGAAATCACACTGATATCTTTAAAATGAGAAATCCTTTTTTCATGACCAGGAGAGGTAAGACCGAGGAGATGAGACAGAGTTCATCACACAGTTTGTCGAAACACAATGTCTTATATCTGAAATTAATTTTACCATAAAAACAACTTCCTTCCCGGACACACTGAAACATCCATAACAGCCAACTCATTTGGTCTAAATGATGTAAGTACGGGTTTTTAATAAAATCCAGCCACAGAAAATTGTGGGCGACACTCCCTATAAACATTGAATAAAAACATTGTTCTTACCTTGGATAACTGCTGAGAAGTCGGCATTTGTGCTTTTTATCGTCTGGGTTTAAAAATAAAAATAAAAAACACAACACCAGCAATGAAATTTGTCAGACACTGTTGGAGCAAACCGCTGCAGCTCCTAACAATTCACCACACCTCCGTCATCTGAGAGCTCACTGCCTGCAGGGCGGGAGATACTGCGCATGCTCAGTACCTCCAAGTTTCGTTTTTGAGAAAATGGGGAACAAGGCAGTTTCAGCTTCCACCTGAAAAATGTGAGTGAGTCATGCACATAAAACAGGGATTCGTCATTCAGACAGGAAAAGTTAATGAGATATAGGAAAAAAAAGGTGCAGGGATCATCTGAGCAGCACCACCACACCCTGTTGCATAATTCTGATGAGAAACATATCAACATTAAAGACAGGGAAAAGTGCCAAGTCATTTGTTGCTGTGTTACTGTGCTGGGGTTTGTTTTTGTTTTTTTTGGCAGAGGCCTGCTGCAGTTAAAATTCCTGATTTTGTTTAGCAATGCACCTAACTCAGAAATGGGTTACACTGTAAGCTACTCTAACAAATATTAACTGGAGCAATAGATAACCTAGACAACACAGTGCACTGGCATACCAGCTGCTCTGAGCACATCAATAGAGCTGCAACAATTCATCGATTAGTCGTCAGCTATTACATTTATCGCCAGCAATTTTAGTAATTGATTATGAAAAAGGGTCATTGGGGATCTTACTCTAAAGAGGTGTACAAACATCTTTTGACTGTACCCATGTATAAAATAAAAAGATAATGAAGCACTAGAAAGTATTATCCGTAACCTTTGGAATATCTTCACCACAACCATAAACACTGCAAGTCGGAATGTATTAGTTTTTTTTATAATTCTTTTTTAAGTTTCTTTTCATGAATTTACCATATTATGTGCAAAAATGTAAAGTTCATCAGAAAATGTTATGATAGTTTAACAAAAACTTTTTACATTGATCTTTGCTGCACTGTCGATTCATATCTTCTGAAAAGACTGTCACTATCTGTTGAGCTTGAAAGGTCACTGTTTTCAGGGAATGAAATTATTTATTTATTCAACTTTTGTAGAGCCACACGCAAAACATGATTGTTCACTGATTGTATGATTATAAACAGAAAAGCCCCAGGAGGTCAAGTCACTGGGCGTTAACAGCTTTAATGACACATAAGGAAAAAAAGTTTTATAAACCAGTTCTGGACACAACATGAAGGGAGGCTTGGGGCATTCTTACCAGGTAGCTGGGCAACTTCTAGCTCATGTTTACAACTGTTAAGACCATTTAATTCACATGCTGTTATGAAATAAAAAAATATTTCTCAGTCCTGCTACAAGATGCATGTTCATATATACACAAAAACTAGCACTAACACATGTGTAGAGTAGTTACCCTTTTTTTTCTAAGGTAGATAAAGACGCACAATAATGAACTTCTTTTTCTAAGGTCCCTCAAGGTACACCACTCCATCTTCAGTCCATCCAGAAACACATTTAAGCATCTTTGTATTTTTAGGCTTTTTCTATGCCTCATCACTAAACCATTTCAAGCATTTCGCAGAGACTGAGATCCCCTTTGTGCACTTTCAAACTTTCTCTTGTGGAAAAATTTGTCTAATCCGTTTCCATTGTCCTGAAAGAAATGGATGTAAAACCTCCTTTTCTTGGAGAAAGGTCCTTTTTGTTGGTCCAGTAGCCTTTTTCTATGTGTTCTTTTTTTTATTCTTTTTTTTTTTTGTATTTTTTTGGCCTTTTTTATGGCTTTTTATTGATAGTGCAGCTGAAGATAGTGACAGGAAACAGGGTGAGAGAGAGGGGGAATGACACGCAGCAAAGGGACCCAGGCCGGGAGTCAAACCCGGGTCCGCTGCAGAGCCTCAGCACATGGGACGCTGTTGTGGAAATTCTCCTTTGTGAGGCAGAGAGTTGCTAAGTCTCCGAAGAATTTCAGACTTCAGCGTATAATTCAGATCTCTTTTAATAAAACATGCAGCGTGGAGAGAAGGCAAAAGCATTCTCTCTCGAACTCTAAATTGTTATCCTTTAAGTACAGAATCAGAGAGGAGGTTACCTTTACAACAGTCATAGAACATTTTCTTTACATAATAATGACTCTTGGGTCAGCAAATGTCATCTTATCTAAACTTCTGGGTCTTCCCACATGGGGGATGTGCCCCCACCTGTGGCTCTTATGACACCTCAAGCAAAATGTCATTCTCCAGCTCCTCCTGTCCTTACAGCCCATTGGATCACTAACAGGAACACTATGTCATTTCTCACAACGCCCGCTCTACCAACTGAGCTAAATGGCGCCCCTTTTTCCATGTGTTCAACAGCTGACTGCACAATTTCATATTTCGTTTCTTTCTTATGATCTGTGTCACGATCCTCAGGCCAGAACAGCAAGGTAGGCAAGAACAGGTCACTTGGTAAGTATTTCCTTTTATCAGATGGAAACTGATGGCAAATTGCCTGTAGATCCTTCAGTGGAGCGACCTTCTGATTTTGTTGTGACAGATCATTCAGAGAAGTGTTGGCCAGTGTGTAATTGACAATATCCCTTTGACCAAATTTGGCCTTTATTAGATCACTGGGGTAGAGAGAAAGCATGGTCCGTAAAAGATGTACTGCATCCCTCTTGTTGGTTATCTTGAGGAGGATGGATGTTACATTCCCCCCTCCAAGGTGGTAGATGATCATGCATTTTTGGAAAGGAGTGAGATTGGCTGGGATTGCTGGTCCGTGTTGTAGAAGTGCTTCACTGAAGTACTTCCCATACTCTGAAGATTTCTTCACCAGCCATGTCAGAGGATGACTGATCTTCTCTTCAGGACTTTCAGGTCAGCTCTCTGGTGACTGGTCAAGTTTGTCAGCTGTATAGTTGGGGGAAAAAAAGAAAAAAAAAAGATGTTTGTTTGGAATCAAAGAAGCACTACGTAGTTCTCTTTCACACTTAAGGCATTTGTGGTTTGCACATTTAGTAGCAGTACATAGATTAAAAGTAACAATATTATACAGTTTCCATTTCATCAACAAATCCCAGTAAGTCTAAAACCAACATTTTACCAAGAATCTCACTACCTTCCAACTTCCTGTTGTACATTCTTCTCTTACTTCTTGTCTTGTTCCATCATCCCTCCAAACAGCTGCAATAATTCTAATACTAAGGAAACCTGGTGCAGGTTCCAGTTTCAAACGTACATTTCTCTCTTAAATACTTGAAAAGGCTACTTGTGTTCACAACCACTTGACTGACAACAATCTGTTCAAACAAATGTAGTTCATCTTTCCCCTTTTACAGTAGCGAGGCAGACTTAATAAAAACACTAATGATCTGCTGATGGCAGCTGACTGTGGGCTTTAAACCATACTTGTCCTCCTTGATCTGAGTGCAGCCTTTGACACCATCTCACATACCATCACCTGAGAAAGGTTAGCTTCTGTCAGGATCTACTGCTGTTTTTTGCACTAGCACTTGCGCTTGATGCATGAAGAGTATTATGTGGTGCCAGAACCTCTGGAGAAGAAACACCTGGAGTCACTTCAGAGTCTGTTCTGATCCAGAACGATTCACTGACTCAGGGATACTTTCAGACTTTTGGGATTAAAAAGTGGATTAATGGGGTGCCCATTAGCTCAGTTGGTAGAGTTGCCAAGGATTCGAGTCTGACCTGTGGCCCTTTGCTGCGTGTCGTCCGCCTCTCTCTCATCCTGTTTCCTGTCACCTCTCTGAGCTATTCTCTCAAAATCTCCTCAGGACAGTTTATGTTACTGTTCTTTTGACTGCTGACTGGAGCTTGAGGGGAAATGCACTGTACCTCGTGAAAAACATTGCAGAGAGGAGAGGGGGAAAGTAAGTCTCTGGTGAGTTCTGGAACTTAACTACACACCCACTCTTTGTGTGCCTTTGCTCACATTAGCTCACAGCTACAAAATGAGACAGCAAAAACACAAAGAGAGCTACTGAGGAGTTGAAGAGGAGGAGGCTGTGAGACAGAGTTCACACAGTTTGTCAGAGCACAGCGTCTCATCTGAAATTTATTTTACCATAAAAATAACTTCAAAATCCTTACCAGACATGCTGAAACATCCATAACACCCATTTGGTCTATATGTTGTAAATACGGATTTTTAATACGGTCCAACCAAAGAAAATCGCGACCTTTTTTTTTTCAAAACCACGACACGCCATATGTAAACCTTGATAAAAACATTGTTCTTACCTTGGATAACAGCTGAGAAGTCAGCACATGTGCATTATTTCGTCGTCTGGGCTTAAAAAAAAACAACAAAAAAACCACAACACCAGCAGTGAAAATTGTCAGAGACTGTGGGAGCAAACTGCTGCAGCTCCTCAAATCTCAGAGCATGCTGCAGCACTGGCACCAACTCCTCGTGAATAATGAACTTATTTTAGTGCAGTGATTTAAATGTAAAATGGTCTTTGTCTAAAATAAATCACTGTCAGCGGTCAGCCCCCCCCCCCACACACACACACACACACACTGAATTCAAACCTAATATTGGTCTCATCTGCAGCATAGACCATAATCCATTCATCAATGAAGATAACACAGTTCGCAGCCCAGCATGGAAATACAAATATTCAAAACATATCAGATGTAAGTTTCTTTTTCCAGGACTGAATAATTTATTTTTAATTTTCCCAACTTTAGATGCAGCAATCAACACACAAAATGTTAGTATAAAAAAAATAGAATTTAATGTGCAAGTCATTAACTTCACTTTGACACCCTTGCAAAGTTATTATACATGAGAATCCTGCAGCCTCACCTCTAACCTCATCTTTGACTACATAATCACATGAGAATAAAATTACCTACTGTATTCAGAGGCCACCCTGAACAACCTTTGGAACAGTCCACTCTTGCAGAGTCAGCACAATAGTCTTGATTGACAAAAGAGAAGCAGTCTAGCAGCATTAACTGGAATCAAGCACATTTAGCATAGTCAATTTTAAAAGATCTGTACCCACGCAGCACAGTGATTTTTTTTTCTTTTTTTTAAAAGGCACATCGGCCACATTAAATGATTCATAAACCATGATCCAAATTCTGAATCCCTCTGTACAAAAATATACATACAGTATCTGTGCAGTATCACTCAGAAATACAACATTGCACAATAAAACTACACAAGTGTTCAACAACATCCAGACATGTTTCCCACGATAGAGGCCAAAAATTTCTGGGACAAACACTTTTTTGGACATGCCGTTATAAAATAAAAAGTCCTGCTACAAGATAACAACCAACAACACCCTGTTGGTTATCCGACTTCCTCGAGGCCATGGACGGTTCTGTCCGGGAACATGTTAACCCAGGTGAGCAGAAGGCACTTAACTAAGGGCGCAGCTGCTGCACATGGCAGTGGATCCCAGGCACTGCAGGCCTGGTCCTCACCAGCTCACGGCGCAGCAACTGAGTCCCACTTTGTGTCCACTCTTGAAGGCAATGCTCCCGTCTGTGCTGGCTCCATCTGTCTCCGCTCCAGTTCACACTGGTTCATTGTCCAGTGTAGAAGGAACTGCCAGTGTGTTTCTCTCAGGCTGGCTGGATTCTCCATGCCTGAGAGGATCTGTAGGTGATTCTGAGGCAAATGTGGGGTTCACTGTTTGACTGTGGAGGTCAGTCTGTGTGGACGGTGCTGGCTGCACTGTCTGAACTGGCAAATGTGAGGATACAGGTTCGTCTGGTGATGCAGAGGGCGCTGATTCAGCAGGCGTTGTGTGTGAAGTACGTGTGGGTTCCTGTGGTTGAGAGGGGAGTGAAGATGTGTGTGTTGGCAGCGGTTGAGTGCAAGGCTCGTTTAGTTTTTGTGGCCCGAGATGTGTGTGCTGGGTCTGTGTTTTTGCAAGCTGGTCTGCGGCAGAGTAATAAGGCAGGAATGGCCTCTCAGATGCACAGGTCCGCATGGCCAGGTAGGTGTGCATCAGCAGGTGAGGAAAGCGAGAGGTGAAGTATGAGACAAAGTCATCAGGGATGGAGCCCAGAGTCTCCTGTACCTCAGCAGGCAACTCTCGGTAATGGTGTTTCTGTTGAAGGAAGGTCGAGATTTAATGAACAGGAAAGACCAGTTTTCTTTAGAGACATAACATGAGAATTCATTCCTACCTTATTCCTCATCGCACGCAGCAGGTCTCTGACTGATCCACCTTTATAGGAGCGAAATTTACGCAAATCTGCCAAAAGAGGAAGTGAGAGATAAAGCCTCACGTGTCAACCACAGAATAATATCCCTTATTATGATCCAATAAGGAACCATAAAACAGGAAGTCGTGAATTTTTTTTATTTTGTATTTTTTTTTAACCCTGTTAGAATGTGTCACCTCATGCAGACTTAGACACCTTTTTCTAGAGATAGCTGCAACTGATATTTTAGATGTTGACGAAATATCAGATGAGAGAGGCAAACTTTGATTAAAAAAACTGTTTAGATTGTTTACCAGTTTTACTGACAGTCAGTCAGTTAGTTAGTTTCACATACTACACAGCTTTTAGCAATCGGTTAAAGGCATATTTGTAGTTTTAATTATTTAATTATTAATAAAATAAAATAAAAATTCTCTTATTTAAATTTAAACCATGATATCCTCCATTAATGATCATTTAACTTATCCTGAATTTTAAATCACTATGAAGGTTTACAGGTATGTGTGATAAATTAATGGTACGGCTGCTATTAATAGCCAGAGCTCTGTGTAATGACAACTACCCGGGTGCTTTTTGGAGAACCACCATGATGTAACTCTATCTGTGAAATTGCACTTCTTTGTTTTTTATTCACAAGTATAGATATGCAAAGGGTGTTTCTACATCCATTTATGTCTAACTGTTGAGGTGGAAAAGAAGCCTGTGCGTCCAGCTCCACAATGACCGATATTTATAAAAACAGAATCAGAAATATGTATGACTTTGAAAAGTCAATTTGATTTGGTTTTGCCTGCATATTTCTGTCTTACACACAGAGTTTTATGCATCCAGCCCCTGGTGTCTGACTTACCTACTGACTTAAGTGACAAACATAAAACGTACGTTAAACTGTTAGTAACAAACTTGTTGTTAGAAGCGTAATTGTTTTGTAAATGTCAAAAAAAAAGGAGGAAATAGCTGAGTCAATGCATGACTACTATGCTGTTTGCTTTAATGATCAATAAAAAGACCAAAGCGTTGTGGTTGTGTTTTTCAGTAGGTGACAATGCTGACAGGAAGCAGCAGGCTTACTTATCCACCCACTGCATCATTTTATGATGACAGGATAGAGCTCAGTGCAACTATGAACAACTATGCACGTTAAAGCCTTTCTCCAACCAACTTTGAAGTGAAACACAACCCGAGTCAATTTGTGGAGTGCTGTCCTGTTACATCATAAGAATTAAAAACAAAACAACAATTTAACAAACCAGACACTGCCAGAAGCTTCTCTTTTTTACACATTACATTTTAGCTGATGTCATACCTGTCTGCAGTGGCACTGTGATGTGCTCTCTCCAATCACCCTTGACAACAGCCCTCCCTCCTCTCTCCAGCTGTCTCACGATTGGTCCGTCCAGCGGTTCCTTTTCAATTCTGTCGCTCACATCCTGCAAGAAACCACGAAAAAATGTCAGTGAAATTCAACTAATATGCCAGGCAGCCTGCACGTCAGTACACATAAAACACTCTTCTGATAGAAGTAAATGGGCCTTATTTACATGAATTGGGATGCACAGACCCATGTGAAATGAGCTTTTGGATATGATGGACAAATCTATTATTGAATACAAATTCTGCAGGTTCATATTTGGCTGTAAAGACTGAATGTTTGCATGTTGTGAATGGATGGTTTTTTATACATACACTACATATATTTGTAATGAATGTCCCTATCCAGTAAAGACGACCTGGTATAATTAATTGCCCAAATCATAATGAGATACTAAAATGCTTACAGGTTTGGCTGCATTTGTGATGAAACAAAAATGAGAATATATACAATTGCAAAGTTGTTTAGTGAAGTTCAAGAGTGTGTGTGCGCAAGGGAACAGTCTGTAACAGCACAGTACACTTGCAATCTGTACTGCACTAATATGTGGTTTGAGTAAGCAGAGGTTTAAACCACATCAGGGGCAGCTGAGAACATGTGATCTTTACAATAAGCAGTGAAATTGTCAGCTAAGAAGAAAGAAAAGAAAAAGAAAAAAGTCTGACCTGAAACAACTGTAGCTCCTTCTCCAGGCTCCAGAAGAAAGGGTGTTTGAGGACACTCTCAGCTGAAGGCCTCATATGTGGCTCCATACTCAGCATCTTCTCTATTAGATCTCTGGCTACAATGTCTCCTAAATGACACAGACATGACGCTTTTCACAGTGTGCTCACAAGGTATGATTTCACAGCATATTTTAGTTGAAAAATAACTTTTTTACTTAACAAAACTGTAAATAACTGCTCAGAATTCATACATTTTCATCATCATATAACAGTCCTCAAAATTGTACCGTCTAACAACCAATCACACAAACATCATCCTTATTGATCTAACTGCTTGACTATTTTTGTAAACCTCAGGAAGTGACCTGGGGAAAGAAAAGCAAAAGTTTGAGTCAAGTCCTCACCATGTTTGTCGGTTTGCAGATGGTCGAGGCTGTATGTGCCCAGTAGGATATTTGCTTGCCTCTGCAAAGATTTGCCAAAGGGGTGACTTCCCTGAGACACCACGTAGTAGAACACACACCCAGCAGAGAAGATATCAACAACGCAGGTCTACAAGAGACAAGACAGGGGAAAGGGGAAGAAAGACGTGGAAAATAATGAAACACACATAAACCACCATGAATGTGTGCACGTAGAAGGCATGTTTCGGTATGTGTATTTATCCTTAAGTTAGGTACAGGTTGTTCTCTTAGCTATGCCCTGTGACAAAAACAATTACTGTCAAAATAATCTATTTACGTTTGACTCCTCGCACAAAAGGAACACTGTGAGAAAGACTTGGCAGTGTACCAGTGTACCAGTGTACCTGTAGAACGCCAGTCAGCTCAGTAAGGTTTGTCAAGTTTAAGTGCTGCCAGCTGAATGGCAAATCAAATGGGTAACAAGAGCTGGAGGATCCTCCCATGACATTCAGATTCACAGTATGGTAGCATTCCAGAGGACAAAGATTAGATGCTCTGACAAAACTGTCAACTCATTTTCTTTTTCAAAAACCATATAACTTTGTGTTTATGTTCTAAATCCTGATGACCAACAACACTTAAATCCACAATAAGAGAGCTGCTATTCTGCTACTGTCTCACCGGGTTGTCTTTGCAGTCCTCACTGAGAACCTCAGGGGCGATCCAGCCTTCAGTACCCGGCACCCCAGACCTTCTGCTGAAACTGTGGCGGCCCACTGCCAGCTTCTTACACAAGCCAAAGTCTGAGATCATGGCCCGGACTCGCCCGTGGGCATTGGGCATGGAAACCAGGATGTTGTGTGGTTTCAGGTCTCTGTGGACTGAACGGAAAATATGAAGGGGAGAGAAGAAAGGACACACCGTTGGTTACCTTTATAGTGTAGATTGTATTACTTGCTGTTTTGATTTACCAAACAATGAGAGCAAGAACATTATTCTGTATTCAGTGATGCATACCTATGTTGAGAGAGTGCAGATGGGCCAGTCCTGACATGGTCTGCTGAAGAAGCATAACTGGCTCTAATCCATGGCGATCAAAATCCTTCCTCTCCACATACTAGAAAGACGAAAGACCACTGTCAGTGAAGTCCGTGAATGAAAGAGGGCGACTCTGTTTCACGTAGACTGAGGATGTGTGAAGCATCAAATTAATTCTAGCATGGGAGGTGCTTTCCAAAAGTTTTCATGCTCTATGGTCACAGCTATGTCCTCCACTTATTGTCAAACTTTAAAAATCACATGGAACCACTTGGCTCACGGTACAACTGCAAGGTAATGACACAAAAAAGGTAATGCATCATTAAGGAAACTGAACTAGCAGAATACCAGAGTTTTGCCAACAGCAGACCACCACACTTTTAACTCAACTTTTCCTAGACTCCTAAATGGTACTGGAGTGTTCTACCATTCATTACCTCCTGAAGTGAGGCAGCACACAGCTCAATGGCGATGTACTGGAACTGACGGTCCCTCTCGGTGCAGAAGTAGCGGATGACATTTGGGTGCTCGTCTGACTCCCTCAGCAGCTGGACTTCCCGTTCTGCAAAGCTGAAGCATTCTGGGAGAATTCTCTTCACTGCCACCGGACGGTTGTCAAACTGACCCCTTGTGGAGAAACAATGGAAATACAATGTTGTGCTACTTCTTTAGTATTTTACAAATCAAATATCATGAATAGTGTACTGGTTGTTCAGACTTACTTGTAGACGATGGTGCCCTCTGCGCCATGACCCAAGACCTCTTTTGGACGGAAAGTTATGTTGCCCACTCTGACAATATTGGAGTCTTCCTCTGATAAAACAAAAACATAATTTTAACAGTGAAAATGAATTAAATTATTAGCCAAGTGTTTAACAAGCACCAACAAAGAGTGTGAATATCATCTTAATTCCTAATTCCTTACCTCCATCTTCGTGCTCATTGGCAGAGCTTCCCAGCTCAGACACGGACAGGTTGGAGTGGTTGGAGGCGCGGGGGGTGACGTTGGGGCTGCTGTGGTCCGAGCATTCGGAGCGAGTGCGGGCTACCTCCAGATAGTCACTGTCTGGGACCAAGCCCAGGCCCAGGCCCAGGTCTGCAGGGGGGAACGGCTGCTGCCTCTGGAGGAGCTCCAACTTCTCCTCCATCTGCCTCTGGAACTCCTGGTGCTGCAGTTGCTGCTGCTTGTGAACGCTCTGAGGTAATTAAAAGAAAACAAATTATTTATAAATAAAACTTTATGATTATGAAGTGCTGGTATGTTGTTTGATCCATCCAACACTTTGATATTGCTTGCGGTCTTGTCTCTGCATATGACAGGTTTTCTGTCATCACTGGGTAGTTGCAGGAACTGAACAGTCCACTAGGTGGTGTCCTTCTCCTTACTTTGGGGTAAGTAATCATGAAGGCTACCCAGCCAGCCAGGAGGAAAGTGGAGAAAATGATGGTGGCCATGTCTTTAAGCATAGTGTCCACAGGGGCCTCTGGACGTGGAGGCCGACCGCTGATGCCAGGTTCTTGAATCGATGTATCAGGCGGAGAAGGTGGCCCATCATCCATACCACTATCATTCACCTTCTACAGCAGGGAGGGAGGAAGAGAGTGAGGATATCTGCACAGACATTTTAATGAGATATCTTCTAAACAAATGATCTCATCAGTCACACACCTCATCAACAGGGGTCGGTGGGATGACGTTGCCTTGATTGCGAGGGAAGCTGTCAGGGAACTTCTCCAGGATCTTGGTGTGAGCTTCAGGGGGCGTCTCATGATGGCCTGAAATGCAGAAATTAGTGAACTTTTTAAATAATCATGGTGAGAATCACAGCCATTGACAAAAAACAAATACTACTTAAGCAATGATCTGTGTATTTTTATATTTATTTTAGTTTTCTGTCTAAATGGCAAGAGAACACTAAATAATGTTTTTGAACTTATAGTATAATCAAATGATTCATTTTATCCTCCAGCAGAGGGCAGTCTCAGTACAACTTTCATTCAAAAGCAAAGAGATACATTCAAGGCCCTGATGCCTCATTTATAAAAAGGTTCTTATATTCATACCACCATTTCCTCCTTATCTGATGCCATGACCAAAAGAGAAAATCAAATTTTTTGGAGGACGAGATCACAGCGATGGTAGGAGTTTGAAAACCAGGCAACACTTTTTATTGAGTGGATTAAAGCCAAACACACACGCATATGCCTTCCAAACAGCAATTCAGTCTACCAAACCAGCAGGAAAATCACTTAGTCCAGATCTAAACTCTGCTTAGAGATACATTTACACATAAAAGTAAGGTTTTATAAATAACTACCTATACGTTTGTTTCTACTTAAGAAAACCTTACTGTGTGTTTTATAAGTGAGCCTCCTTGACATTAAACTGCTCAGAACACTGAACAGTACTGAGCATTTTTAGTGCATGACTTGTTAGTGAAACTATGACTTCTTCCTTTTTAGGTTCCGGTCCTGAAACCCCCTCCTCTCTCTCTCTCTCTCTCTCTCCGAATCAGGAAAGGTCACATGAATCAGAGTATGACCTTTTTAGAGATTACGTTGATTTATATACAGATGTATTACCTATGAGGAGCAGGTAGTTCCTCATGAAGTTGATACGGTTTCGCTCCCGGAGTGCAGCATTGAACTTGACACTGGGGCTGGGCGGGATGACACACTCGTCTTCTTCAATCTCCTGGCTGTTGCTGGGACCCTCCAGCAGGGGGAAGGTGCTGCCGCGAGGCTGCGCATACACACACAAAAACACACATGGGAAATTCAGATGAATTTCCTGTCAGATGCCTCACAGGATTACATATGAAGAACTTAGGGTATCTACCTGTAGAGGTAGGTTTTATGTAGGAGTAAGTTAGGTTTTTGCTTTTCTGGTTCCCTCATGTCAAAGTTAATGCTTTGTTTATGGTTTCCAGTTAAATATCAGGTCTGTGGTTATCACAGTTAGCCTGTGGTAACCACAGAGATATTGTTGTACATGTTTTAATATACAACATAAAATACATCATGAAATGGGGTCTTACAAACTGCCAAAGTAACCAAATTAAATGTCATCACACCCCACACAGAGGCTCACCTACTCACTAGTCTGTCTTTACAGGACGACTTTAGTTTAAACTATTTTGTCTCCAACTTTACAACTTGTAAAGAAAATTGTAGAAAACGTGTTAAGTAGTTGTGTAGTTAGATGCTTAGTGGTGGTGACGTCTAAGCCATGCAACCACAACGTAGTATGTTTACAGCCCAACATTGGTGATAATTTAAAGATGTTTACAATGAGGAATTAGCCTTTTATTTATAAAATTGCATTGAAGACATTTTCAGACTTTTCAAGGACCTACAGACACACTGACTGAGCCTGGCTAGTCAGGCAAAGTGACTGCAGGTTGGGCAAGCTAAGACACAACTGGAACAGAACGTATTCATGCAAACTCACTGGCATGCCTGAAAACCACAAACCAAAAACGAAGGCAGATTAAGAAAGAGAGAGATACATGAGAGTAGATAACCTGCAGGGAACATTTGACTCCATACAAGAGGTACACATATTTTAACGGTAAACCCTCACGCTTTATGTTTATGTCTCACTGATAAGAGTGTGTTTTGCCTAAATGAAGATACATGTGTAACTGTCACTCACCACCACAGTGACTCCATCGTGCACCAGTGAGGGAGAGGCGTACAGACTGGTCGAGTATTTACCCACATACAAAGCAGCCCTGAAAAAAGGGGAGGAAAAGTTCAGTCAAACAATCTCCAGCTTACTTTTAGAAATACAATTATGGGAACACATCTGGAGTGTGTCTACCATTACAGAGTTCTCCATTATCTCTGTAAACAGGCAAAACATTTAAAAAAAGGATCAACCACTGAAAGTCCCGTTTGTTCTTTTCAACAGAAGCAGGTGTGAACACAGTGAATATAAAAATAAAAACAATACTGTAGTGTGAAACCAGAGCTGAAACCAGGCATGCCGGCACCCACTTGTTAGTTATTACATGTCTAGACACCATCCAAACACTAAGCAATCTCACATATTACAACAGCATTATCATGATTTTATCCACTCTGTATTTTATGATTAATAGGAAGAAGGTTCGAAAGAGGGTTTGGCCAGTGTTTGTTCTCTGAATGGTATTATATCACAATTCAAAAACTAAATGAATCCTTCTTTAGAAAAGGTATCAACAACATACAGGTCAAATTAGTACCAATTACCAATCATAAGAAAATCCAATCTGTGTGCTTACATGAACTTGTTTTTAGGCTTCTTCTCTTTGGGAAATGGGTATTTCCATTGGGTGATGCGGCCAACCTCTCCAGACTTGAAGGTGAGGTAACGCAGGGTTTCCACGGCCACGTTCGTGTGGGCAACTTTGCGGAGACCCTCGCGCTGCCAGATATACATGGCCACCACCGGAGAGTTATAGTTCTGCACCCACTGGACGTCTCCTGATTCGCTGTCCACTGTCACCACAAGGCCGTCACCGTTGGACACAAAATGAGCCATCTCTGGTTGGGAACAAAGGGAGAGTGATTACCACTGTTTCAAAAACAAAAACAAAAAGTGCCTAAGTGTCTATGAATCTTACTGTATTTGGTGTCATCATCAGGAAGGGTGGAGGCGTAGTCAGAATAGGTGGCATTCCAGCGTAACTCTCTGCTCTTGGTGTCATACATGGTGATGGTATACTCTGACAGAGAGGTGAACAACAACAGCTTTTTCACACAAGAAGAAAAATCCCATTATTCTCATTATGTAACATATACAAAAGCCGGGCATGAGTATCCATTCCTGGGAGTAAATAGTAAGTGGTGTTGTATTTCTTTGCTTTATATAACAGGAAACAAAATCCAGCTGTGAGTGTTGACTTGACACCCAGTTCAGGATTTATAGTAGTTACTTTGCAGAGATCTCATGTTTTAGATCCTGGTCTACAATTACCACCCCCAGCATCTCCAGCCTTAAACACAACAGGGACAGACTGGGGGGGTGGGGATCACAGGAGCTGAGCAATAAGTAAATAAGGGTTTGCCAACGCTTTGGGGTTAGAACATGCAAGACAAATAGGCCTGTTGATCAGCAAGATTAAATCAGCAACTGAATGGGTTGGGCTGCTACAATGATCTGATTAAGATAAGGCTGGCCAGGTTAGGATCAATTTGTTTTTTTACCTGTGCGTCCCAGATAGAGAAGAGATGAGGAGGGACACAACATCTCAGCAAAGGAGGAGGTCAGGGTCTGCTGCTTCTCGCCAGTCAACAGGTCCACCACATACCACAAGTCCTGCTTCTTACCTGGACATGAGAACATAAACAAACACACACAGACAAAAACAATCATCCTCTGACATGAAATTGTCAAAATTACTAAAACGCTCACTAGTACAAGCCTAGCCAAGCAGAATAAAATGCAGCTGTTTACTCTTGACAGTGATGGGTGTTAACATACTATAATTAAACGACCAACCCACCATGGTTTCTTTGTTTGGGCATCTCACTTATTTGATCAATGCAGGGCGCGGTAGTAATACCGTAATCATAGATTATTATAGGTGAATGCAAGAACCATTAATGTCGGCTTCAAATCAGAGAATCCAGATGATGAGGGAGGGTGAATTGGCCTGATGATTCAAACATGAACAGGTTTAGAGAGCGAGAATTCAAGTCTGTAGCACTTTCAGACCCTTTTCTTCTCCATTATGCTTTGTGCCAGCAGCAGCTTCAGTTGAATGAAAACAAAAGCTTCACTGATAATGACTGCGGGGAGGCAAATGTCACTCGCTTCCCTTTAAACAATGCCACGCAGTCTCTGCGGTAGATTACTTTTCTTCTGTTAACTGTTGTAAATTCAAAAGAGGACAGGCTGCGACTGCTGGTTGAGTGGAATTGAAAGGTGCTGGAAGATAACACCAGCTCATTTAGGTGAGCAGACAGACTGGGACAGGGACTGCACATTGTTTGTGGAGAAGAAAACTACAGACAATGTGAAATCAAAAGGTTAAATATAATCCCCATTTGAGTTAGCCTTACCCATGTAAAGGACTCCATCAGAGCTGCGACAGGGAGACGCTTGGACCAACTCAGGAATAGTGAATGGTAATTTCTGTTTGAGAAAAAGGAATGAATTAAAATCTGATAAACTTAACATGCTTCTTGCTTTGACACTATATAGGTAACATATAGCTGCAACTTCAGAGTGATAGTGCATTATTTTAGCATTGCTTAAATACACACACACGATATGTGGTGAGAGATTGTGTTTTTTTTCTTGTAGAACAGGGAACTGAGCTGTGTTTCTTGAAAAAAAGAGGGTAGATTATGGTTTGTGATAAAAAAAGAAAAAAGAAAAAAAAGATTTCCTCTTACTGTGAGACCTTCGTTGTTCTTTCCTCCCAGAGAGTACAGGCTGCCATCATTGGGGTCAGGCAGAAAGGCTGGTCTAGAGTAAAAATTTAAAAAGATCAGTAAAGGGAGTGACAGATAAGACAAGCTTAACAGGTCACCATCTTTTGTCACAGACAGGTGCAGTACACCCATGTAGAAAAAAAACTCAAAGGTACGTACTCTGCCACATGTGTGGGGACCTGAAGAACTGGATCTGTGAGGAGGGAAAGGGTGACAAAATGAAATTCAGGACTGACAACAATTTTAACCAACAATGGAGAGCACAGTTAGAGGCAGTTGAGTAAGAGAATGACATGAGCAACAGCTACATTCAACTGTACAGAACGCAACGTCCAAAAGAAAACAAATTCCCCTTGGGCAAACATGCAAGGAAAACAGTCTCTCATGTCTGTGGAAGGACATCACGCATTTAAAACCAGTGATGGGAACAAACAAATAAAACGTCTACTTGATGAGCAAATACTGGATCATATCCAATTGATGAGCTTCAGTATGATAGTGAATATCCATCCAACAGACTACTTAAAGCAGAAGGAAATTTTAAGTAAAAAAAAAGAAAAAACACACATTCTGCTCTGCATTTAAATATTAGAGATGAATATGAAAAATGGCATGGTAAAAATGATCCAACTATGCTGTCAATTTTCCTCCCTGAAATGCCTCCCAGGGACAGGTGCTTAAAAGGACATGATCATGTTTTTGATCATTTAAGCCCATTTACTACAACGTTTTTACATTTTACATTACTGCCTACCATTATCCAATGCATGCAATCATATTCCTCCCCCCTGGGCAGCTATCAGCTTCCATTCAGCGGAGAATGAAAATGAGAATTTGGCTGAAAATGAACTTAAATTACTGGAAACCTGTTTGAGATACAGTATGGTAAATGTAGGTGATCTAATGCTTTTAGATTGAGTGATCTTGAAGGCAAGGAAATTGTGGTATTTAATGTCCTCTTACTTCTGCAATATGTGAACAAACCAACAGTAGTAATACAGAAGTACAGTAGTAGTACAGAGTGAGAAGCCAACCAGACCGCTATGTTGAATGGACAAATGACTTCACAGGGATCTTCCCCGGTTGACTTAGTTACTGCAATGTGAGACATAACAGACAACTAGGCGGATGGAATATCCTTAATCCAATATTTTGTTTTAAAAGGAGCAAATGGAGAAATCCATCAGCTTTCTTCAGTCCACCACATTGAATGTTAAAAATAGTTCTTCGAGCCATGAAGCCCCCAACTGTCATTGCTACAAGACAAACACACCTCCCTTCAGTGTGAACATACAGGGTGTGGACCAGATGGTGCTGATCTCTGTGGAAGCGCCTGAAGGGGTCAACAATAAGAAGGGGTGTGGGGAAGCGTAGGATTACCTGAAGGTGGTCAACAACTCAAGAAGCATCAGCATTCATTATGTGTAATTGCAGGGAGTGAAAAGAAAACAGTGGTTCTCCATGGTGCAAAGAAAGACACCAACTCCTCTTGGCTAAAATGCGAATACATGTTTGCAAAGTCAACAGAGAGTGACGAGCAAACAGTAAGAGGATATACTGCACATGTGAACTGAGTTGTCTTGGTCCAGGGAAAAAGATTCCTGCCTCCCCCTCATTATGTGGGTGTACAGTAGCCTGAGTGGAGCAAAACAACAGGTGTGTGGAGCCTGGTACAAAACTGGTCAAATTCATATTCAGCAGTTCTTCCAGAAAAACAGATGATGCGGAGGAAGCAGCCTCCGCCTCTGATTATTATTAATGAATTGGGTATTAGGTCCACCTAACCAGCACTCCCAGGTTCAAACTACAGTAGTTTTTATTCCTTATCAAAAATGTAAGGAAGTACATCTGTAAAACATATCTATGTGTCTCACTCTAAGAAAGATAGACTGCACCAAAGAATTGTAAATGTCTTTTTCAGGACAAGTTTTCCAATAACCCTTCAGTGTATCTTATCTAGCCTAATGTATAGTGCTGACATTAGCATAGTAACCATAGTAAATGCTGTGTGTACCGGTGATACTACAGCCAAGTTGCTTACCCTTGCCCACTCTGACCTTGATTACAGGCTATATTTGCCCCTCTCTCAGTTAATAATTACCCAGTTCTCGTGCCTAACAGAACATCTCACAGCATTTGAGCTTGTGCCTAGAAAACATTTCATATAAGACAATAATACAAATAAAGAAGCCATAAAAGTATTTATTGACCAGGTTAATTATAGATTTATGCTTTCAAATAATCAGAGTTTAGGTGTTTTTTGTTTTTCAACTGGTCATGATTAAGAATATCAGCCAATTGTACTCCTATGTTTAGCATAACTGAGGCAAGCAATCCTTAAACATCATTGTAAAGTAATATAAGTCAAGTTTAATTATTGTCTATTATTAATGGTGGTAATGCATTTGAATCCTTGGTAAAAGATGTTGTGGTGCAAACACATTTTTAGAAACACAGAAGGTACTTTTAAATACAATCAACAGACCAACTATGTTAACAATATGACCAAGTGGCACAGTCTTATATATATGGACTCAGAACATGTGGCCCCTACTTTGTTAAGTTAATTACAGTGTTATTTTGTGTTATACTGAACCTTTCATGGCATAAATTAATGATGAAAATAACAAAACTTGAAATGACTTCATTGTGGTTCAAAGACAGCAGTGGGACCTCGATGTTTTTCCCTGTCGCCACTCACAAAAACACTTGGTGTGCCTTTTTTGTGTTCCTTATTCAGGGTACATTTGTAAAAACAAACAAAAACTCCATCCCTCTCCTCTTACCTTCTTTCAGAGTCCATTTGATAGAACCTGACTTCTTGCTAACAGCGTGCAGGTTTCCATCCAGGGTGGACACAAAGAGCAGACTTTCAGGAAGGGAAACTGTGCTGGCACTGCATAACCCCTGCAGAAACACAACACGAAAAAATATCAGAAAAACGTATTAATAATGCACATGAATCAATGTGATATCACATTCGTACGTGGGCGAGCAGGCTGCATGTATGAGCATGCATGCTCCCATTTAACTCCTTTGGTTAGGTCCAAGTGCTGCCTGTGCTCCTGCATTGAGGCTGTGAATAAAGACATCAGCCACTAATCACTCAGATTTTAAGTATTCCTCACACATACCTGGAATAGACATTCATAATTATTGAATAACAGCATGCTTATTATTCACACTGATGTGAAGAAATCTGCAGAAGATGATCGATTGTCTGACAAAAAAGGAGAGGCCTGTTTCCATATTCACCCCAGTACAGTTAGCCTTCAGCTGAAAGGGGTTGGGGGTAGTGGGGAGCCCCAGGGAGTGTGTCACCGTAGCCCACTTTGCAAATCAATACCTCACAATAACAGCTGAAGATCAAACTAAGAGGGGGGCTGACTAGCTTGCTAACAGAGGGCAGGAGCTGAGGTTTGCAACGTGGTGGAAGGTAAACAAACTGGGCACTGGGCTGAGCACATGTGCATGTCCTGGACTTCAGCATTACACTCGTGCTATCACCCAGCGGGCCTTATAAGGCTGGTTTGACTCCTTCTTAATCTAAAATGAACAGAGTGAAGAGAGTGCTTCAACTCCTCTCTGCTACACAGATGAATAGTGGGCCGACGGTCCATATGCGAACATTTCATTCCAGAACCTTTCACTCCCACGCAGAAATGCGGGGGGACATGAACAGATATGGGAACACTTGGACTGGTTCACTATATGCCAGACAGTGAATGTGACAAAAGCACAGTAAATGACAGCCACCAGATATACAAAGAGTAAACTCAAGTGGAAGATGCAGTAAATTCAGTGAATACAATCGACCCCGTAACCACAACAGCAGTTACACGACCCAGCCTCATGACTCAGCTTATGCCAGAATTAACAGCGCTGTGGGTGATGTGTGCTCCAGTCACCCACTATGGAATTCTAAAAACGCCGCTCTTGAAAACCAAGCTGTGGGCTTCGTATGGTTTCTGGCACCAAAATGCAGGACGAGCTCCAGTGGGGGACGTGTTTGAGAGCATTGACTGCCCGTCAGGCCCCGAGAAGACTGTATGAACTCAGCTTGACCGGTCTGTGTGCTTTGATAAGAGCTGCAATGATTCATCAATTACATCAATTTGGTCAAAAGAAAATTAATTGTCAACTCCTTTGATAATGGGTTAAGCTGGAATCAGAGAATTTTGTCTTTTTCATTGCTTAAATGAATGGATTAACAAAGAGGTTGGTTAATAATTTAAGTTGACAACAAATTCATTAATTTATTAATCGCTGTAGCTCCATTTTAGACTGTTGGTTGATCAAAAGAAGCATTTTGAGGACATGACTTTGGTCACTGGGAAAATTGTTGTTTGATTTAGAGCCATTTTTAATTCATTTCTGATGGAGCCAGGGTCAGGGTCAGACTGGGACTGGAAAATCGAGGCTGCAACTAATATTTATTCTATATTACAGACAAGGTGACGTCTTCAAATTGCTTCTTTTCAACTAACTCTTCATCTACCGTCATAAAGGGCAAAGAAAAGCAGCAAATCTTTACAGTGAAGAAACTAGAACCAGAGGACATTTTTGCATGAAAAATGACCGAAATTTTGTTTTCAAAGTGGTTGGCAAGGAGGAGTCTTAGAAAAGCTGAGCAGCTAAGACAGGCCTTGTTGGGTTCCTCCTAAACCACAGTGATATTGATCAAAATCACGGACTAATCCCTCTGAACAGCTCTCTGGGGGCAGTGCAAATACCCCCTACATAGAATGCAAATTACCAGTCCATAATCACGGCCACGCTCTCCTGAGCATTTAGCCACTTCTTGTAAGGAAGACGGGGGTTAAAGTGCTCTTAAGTCACACAAACCACCAGTGTAGAGGGCAAATGCAGTCACTATCCCTGAGTCACTCAGGATTTTCCTCCTGGTCAACTTGCATTTCCTTACAAAACCAATAATAAACAAAAAAGATCAGTGCATAACAATCCGAGAGGACCAAGCTGTTATTTTACATCTCTCATCTCTTTCTCACTCAACTTAAACTGAAAACAGGAAAACACTACCCTGTTGAAACTGACCAAACAAAAACCAAGGCCAAAACAACCCCATAAACTGAAAGTTTCACATTTGCCTACTGCTCCTCTGCTGTAGTCTCACAACTTAAACAAGCGTTTGTGTCAATACTGTGCACCTGTGACTGTTCCCACTGGGCCGCAAACTCACAAGCATCACACAACTGTACTGGGAGATTAATAACCAGCTTGTTTTTGGGCCCCCTGTAACCTCTATCAAGGTTCTTGGTTTCGCAAGCAAATAACTTTCTTGACATCTGTTTGCCTCGTAGTTTTGGATGGACGCTGTTATTGAACAACTGTAGAATTTTCTACTGTGTTAGGTCTCAGGAACATCTGGCTTACAATGCCTGGCTGCTGTGAAGCTTTGTCAGAATCAGACACATATATCGGGAAATGTACCTCTCATTTCCTCTTTCTGTCTAACAGAAATGTTTAGTTGTTGCATAAGCGAGTTACATAATACTACAGAACTGGGCGAAACCAGAGTCTTGGCAAGTTCTGAGGTCTTCACTTTCCTGTCTACAAAGAGGCCAGGCATAGCTTAAAGGAACACTGACTACAAAGCTCATGATCTCACTGGTTACAGTAAGTCTGGAGTCTTGCATGGCAGACCAACCTGAACACAGGACAGGCTGTAACTGCCAGCTTTCCCACTGATTGTACACAAGCACTTCAGTAGTACACCTACATTATAACCCTATTGTCAGATACTGTGAGCTGCTGTCAACAGGATGGTGAGGTATTACACCATAAACCAACCGCTAGCGGTGTTGGGGTTTGAACCAGAGCAACTTGGCAAAAGCTGTAAATTTGCCATCACTTGACAGAGAAGGAGAATTGCTAGATAAAAAGAAAGAGATAGACAGACTGGGTCTATTTACATCAGGGAGATTGGATTCATAAAGGACACACAGAGTGAGGGGACGACTCAGTAACGAGAGGAAAGTAAAGATGTAGAGATGCTCCAGTTGATAGCATTTCTTTTTTGGAGCATCAACATTATATGAGCGTGTAAGCACTACGTCCAAAACAGACTTTGTGCAGGCTCTCATTAAAGTCTGCAAGTGCAACAAACAGATGGAAAACATCAATGATGGACCAGATGAATTGGCAGTTTCATGTGAAATACTGAGTCAGTCTTGTGTTTGGCTGTTTTAATGGGTGTGTGGCAGACACAAAATTTTAATTTATCGTCTGACCCTTTAAAAGCGTAGTATCATTTCTTTATATATATACACACACTATATATAGTAAAAAATAGGTGAGACTATTATTACAAAAAATATGTTTTGTAATCTGAACTCTTGCATGTATTCATTGGGCCTGAACTACCGGATACTGCTTTTCTGCTGTGAAGTGGAACACTCTCCTAACACCAAGTACTTTGCAGCCAATAGTCTGTTTGCAGAAAGCCAACACAGGAACCAACAATACTTATCTCTCACCTCATGGGAGGTGTGATCAAGTCATCAAAAATGTTTTGAAAGTCAATCAAGACATCCCTGAAAAAATGCAGCATTAAGAAGAGCCTGATGACCCATCAGACTTAAACTCCTACATTACAGCAATCATTAGTTTCCCTTCAGGCAACGACACAGGCAGGTTTGGTTTTCTTCACTGTCTCAAACACAAATAGGAGATTTGAATGATACATAAGATAGGTGGGGGGCCTTATACCTTGGGGAAATAACTGTCAAACAATGTGTTGACACACGTTTACATTTAGCATAGGTTTTAGAAACATCTTAATAACCTTTCTTGTCAACACTTTGTATCAGCTGCACTCTGCATGGTGTTGCTTCAGTGGGGAGGATGTCACGTGTCAGCTCTCTTTCAGGCACACTCAGTCAAAGCACAGCCAATCAACTGTTGTGATAAGATAGTGTTTGATCACAACTTCTTTTGTTTTTGAAGCAAATCGACATGCCTTAGTTCGATGTGAATCTTGACTACACAGGCTAAAAAAGGAAATAAAATACGGTCAGCACAAGAGAGCAATGGAACAAACTACCACTGAGGAACTTTTGAATCAACTACCAGTCTTATAAGGAATATTAGTGTTGTTATATAGGGCCTACATATGTGTTGAACAGAAATAGCTGCTGAAACAGAGCAGTCACTGACACATCGTCTTTACAATGGAAACTGTGAGGAAGTGACAGTGAAGAGGGACACATAAGAGACATTTAATGTCGCTGTTTCATTGGTATCTCTCTCTCATTCACACACACACACTCACACTTCTGTAAAAATCTATAGATAGCCTATCAGGGTATGGTACCCCCCCACTGCATCGGCAGACGGTCTAACAGGCTAAGAGAAGAACCTGAGACATGATAGGGGATTAAAAGGCTCCTTTAATCTGCTGCTTAGCTTTAGTGCTTCACTAGCTTGGCAGCTAATGTCTCTGCCTAGAGATTTTCTAAAGGATCTGGCTCAGTTTCAGCATGTTAGCTATCTTCATTCTGTGCCAGCCACTAATACTAGGGAATCCATTCTCTGTTTGGTAAACAACACAGAGAAGCACAATGGGATTTATATTTTATTACAGCCTTCCCCTGCAAAGTGACCGGTAATTCACAGACATAATGTTTGGGTATCACGTCATAGAGGCATAGATGTTTGTGTGGTCAGTTTGTACTGCTCTGGCACAGGTTGAGCATGATTTAATTAACATAACTACAAATATTTTCTGTGCAAAACAATGCCATGCTTTGCCATATGAGTTTTTAAATTAGAGACTACAGATAAACAAATACACATCCTGCATCTGTCCTGCTAACTTCAAATGGTTGCAAAGATGTAATCAAAAATGGGGAGTTCATGAAGACAGATATCGGTTAGAATTATCCTGTAAACTTTGCCGCAATAGAGAGAGATATTTTCTTGTGTTAAACTCTTTCCTGTTTGATCTAATAAATGTGCATAAATCTCCAAACTGGGGAGCCCATAGTCAAAGACCCATGTTTCATCAACCAATCACATTTGCACAATACATTGTGCAGGACCCAAAAAATGCCTGCCACCACTGTTGAACGCTTTGCTTTCCCTTGTATCTCCAACAAAGAAAAGTTATACTGGATAAATGTAACTGTAAATATTGGATTCCAAACTTTTTCAACAACAGGTAGATGAGGTGACCCTCATTTATGTATAATTTATTCATGCAGGGGTAACCTATTATTTACGATTACCATATCATTATCTCTCTGAAAAACCCATTTTCGTAAGGACAACGCTTAGCTATGAATGTTTTCTCTCATTGTTTTGGTCGGTTTTACATCTTTGATGCATTTTATTTTACAGTTTTTAGTGTTGTGTCTGTAACACAATCAAAATATTTGTAATCATATAGTGATTACAGTATGTTTTGTGCCATTTTAAGCATATTTGGATCGTGAATTGCAATTATCATGGCCTGGATAATTGTGAAATAAAATGATCATTTTCCCCCCATATTTATATGGAAACAATGGAATTATTAGCATATCACCAAGCCTAAACGGCACCATCACAGTGACCTTATCATAAAAAGGTATAAAGCCCAAGTTTCAGTTCAGTTATCTTAAATCCACTGGTTTGGTAATGTGGTTCTGAGATACCTAGGGGGGGAAGTTGATGAAATTAAAATAATAATAAGGTTGATGAGAGCCTAGCTTTACAGCACACACACACACACACACACACATCACATAAGCATAACACTCTCTCATAGTCCTCAAATAGGGAGACGTTTTTCTACAAATTCACCTAGCTGCTAAAGTTTCTCATCAAGGCTGATGTATTGGACATATTCAACGATGATACTGAAATGTTGGTGAAGTTAATAATGAGGTTTCTGATGCACATACTAGTTAAAAACGAGTGCTTTTAGCCGCCAAGCTAACGTTAATGCTAGCTTACTTCTGTCAAGTCAAGACAACACGCCGCATGCAGACAGTCAAAGCTGTATTGCATTGCAGTTTGGTCTTCTAATACGTGTGCGGCTAAAAGGCTGAAAATCATTGGCGTTGACTGAAAAGTGTAGTTTAGCGTCCCACTCCGAGCTAATGTCATCTTAACTTAAGCTAGCTTATCCAGTTAGCCCCCCTTCTTACCTTTTGTGGGAGAGCAGCGCAGCAAAGCAACGCCAAAATGCACCACAGCCGGGTCCAACTGCTCACTGTCCAGTCCATGTTTTCTGGTCTCAAACCGGGATAGACAGCTGGTCCGGACGGCCGAAGACTACATAGAAAACGTGTTTAGGCTGACAACCAGACGAGACGATTTTCTTTCTTCCTTTTTGTAACAACGTTGCAACATTAAAAAAGGCACTAAGCCAGCAGCAGGCAGGCGAGCACAACGTTAGATCCTCTTCTTCCTGAAATGATGAAAACTGTGGGGGCTGGACTTTGGGATAGATATCCACGACGAGTGGAGGAGGGGAGACGTAGGGCCGGTGTCAGCCAATCAGAAGAGACGCACGCACACCGGATGTGGTATAAATCACATCCGGGGGACATTTTCCCCTGAAGTCCGTCCGCCCCGTGAGAGCATGCTTGTTGCAGTCATGCGCCGAATGTCTCCGTCTTACACGACTGGGAAGAGATTATATATTATTTAATATTTACATGTAGTATATTGTAGCTGCATGTTTATTTTATTTAATTTTATTTAGAGTTTAATGTGAAACGTGATTTGAGTTTGCATCCTTGAGCAGAGAAACTAGGCCGCACCGGCGTGGAAATGTGCAGGTAAGTTTAAAATTTTACAGCATATAATTGCAAATTTGATGCATTGTATTCCTCCTAACAATATTTTGTGTTGTTTACAGGCTGAGTGATTAACTCGGATCGATGCAGTGTTTTTGAGTTGATTGCACGTCCACACGTGGGCAGATGGGTGGTGTGCTCTCAGATGAAGGCCAACCAAGGTCCATTTTGATTTAACACAGTGAGTATTAAATGAGAAAAAAACTCCTTTTTAATCTCATTCTTTTGGTTCATGAATGATGATTTTATTGCGTTAGACTTCTGATGTAAAAATGAAGTCAACATTCTGTCTGATTTGACCCACAAACTCCAGGATGTTTTATGTGTTTTAATGATCCAATTCATGCAGATATTTTTTTTTCTCTTGGCAGGAATGCTGTAAATGGGCGTTGTTGCAGAATGATCGCAAGAACATCACTATAGTAAGTATCTGGAGTGAGCAGAGAGGCTTCTAATGGTTATGAATGATGATCATGATGCGTTAGACTTCTGAAAACGATTGAAGACAACTCATATCTGACATAACACACATCCACTCTGAAATGGCTGGTGTTTCAATTATTGAGTTTACTTAAAGTTGTTTTATTTCCACAGAAATCGGACTTTGGTGCCGAAGGAAGGAACAAGCTGCTGTCAGTTTTAAAAGGTGATATAAGTTTCAGGTTTGCTGTAAGTGTGTGTTGTTGTACCAGAATATTCATTTTTGCACTGTTGGCTGTATCCCGTCCAGTCCAAATAAAGCATTTGTCCACAAACGCAGAATTGTCCATTTCATTATTTACTCTGCTTGTTTTGGTAAATTAAAATTTTCAGCACTTACTTTGAACCTGATTGGCCCATCTTTGCCACTCAGGTCAAGAATAGTGCAAGATCAAATCATGTCTTGTTATAACTGGAGTTTCTTGGCTATCTCACCAAGTTGCTCTTTTAAAGCAAGACACAGACTCTGAAGGCATTTCACAGCCATAACTTTGTGCAAGAAATGCACTCAGAGGTATGCAGGATTATATTTCATGATCGTATAATGTTTGGTTTACTCTTGGGAGTGAAGAAACTAGGAAATATCCCCATTTCAGAGGCTGGAATAAGAAATTAGAATTTTTTCTAATTGTCAATAGTTGGCAATTGATAGTTGAGAAATCAATTACTCTTTACTGCTGACCAATTACTCCAATGAATGTATACCTATATGACTGATTTACCAATATTGAAAATATAAAGAGCTGCAACAATATAATGCCAAAAAATTACTATTCTGATACGTTGTCTTTTTCTGTCAGTTAATATAATAGAATAGTTTTCATAAACATTTTATTCAGTAGTTGGGAAAAATAAACACCATAATAATCAATAATGGTAATTGTTGCAGCCCTATATGTAATGCCATTTTAGTCAATATTATATCTATTATTGTATAAATACAAGAATAGGTGTGCCTTTGAAATTTAACCAAGCTAAATTGTATGTAATGTATATATGTAAATGTATATTTATTTCCCCATTTATTTGTTTCAGGAATTCCTTGATAGGCGTTTTTGTTTATGTATCTATTTAATATTGACAAGTGAAGAAATCTGACAGAGATTGACGCCTCATGAGCGAGATCTGGTATCTTCTAATTTTCTTCATCTTCCCTCACAACACCAAGGCAGCACAAACTATTTCCAAGCAAAAGGTTTTATTGATCCACAACGATCAGAACCAGAACATTCGGTGACATCACTGAACACAACAGCAATGTTTTTCATATTTTCATCACTGTGCAAATGAACAACATCGAAAAAACCTGTGAAAACAAAGGGCATGTCTCCAACAGACACATTAATGGCACACAGACATTTTTCTCTCTCGATCCTTGACTGAAGCAACAGATGTGGCGGCTCACCATGGAGGAATGTTTGATTATTTTTAAAGGCACTTTCTGCCTCATACACTTTGCCAACACACATTAGAACGAAACGTATGTAAAAAAGAAAAAAATCATTTTGAAAAACACCTGTAAAGCAGCCGGGTTGTCTTGGCAGATCACAAAGTTACTTTTGTAAGTTTATTGTTTTATAGAACAGCAAACGACAGCAAACCAATAAATAAGTCAACAAATAAGAGCATTCACTAGCTGGGTGTCCTGTCAACATTAAATTATATGGCTAATATCCAGTACGTTATTTTTGTTCAAATAAAACAGGAAGAGAGGGCATGTTTCCCTCTCTTTTCACGATTTTCACAGAAGGGTTTCAGTCCCCTGCTCCACAAAAAAGAAATCCTCCCTGCAGGTCACATCTACGTCAGGTGAATTCCCAGCTACAGATATCCAAACTTGAGCTCTACTTCGCTGCCTTGATGGGAACACAAGATGATGAAACGATTGCTTCACACAGTAGCCTTCAAAGGAGAGGACTGAAAGATTGCTTTGGCAATAAAAAACAGAAAAATTATTACTTTAGCTCAACTCTGAATATAACATGAAGAGAAGTCTTGAAGCATGTCGCGTGAAAGCACGTCGTCAGTGAATGAGCTGTTTCCCTCGCACAGCTAGGGAGCCGCGTTCCTAATTATACATTCATCAGACCTAGGCAATGTTCAGCTGCTGTGTTTGCAGATATGTTTTAACTCACCCCATGTAGTTTCTATTTTTGTTTACATCTCTAGTCCCTACTGTTAAATGCACACAGGCTGTATGATGATGTGTCCACAGTAGATTCACCAGTATCTCCCATGGACACAGCGCCGTTGATCTGTTTGCATATAGGTGCCAGGCGGCTGGCACAGGCAGCAGTGTGGATGGGTGGGAAAAAAAAAGAGTCTTGATTTCCCTGTGAAATGTGTTTTTAAACGGACGCAGGGGCTTCCAGCAAAATCATCGTCCAATTTTTCCCTTCAAACGTTTTGCTCAGTCACTTCATCAGTGGCCTCAAAGTTCTCGTAGAGTTGTAGCAAACGGTAAACTGCTCGGTTAGAAAGGCCGCGCAAAAAGTCGACGCTGTACAGCCATCGGGTTTGGTGCAGCTGTACATCACAGGTATTATGGTTCTTCTAGTTGAATCTGATGGCTATTTGTCTGGTTGAACAGTCTCGACATGCCCCATGTGGAGTCTTTCATCAGAGAGTTAGTCGTAGCGTTTGCTGTCACACAAATAAAGCTGTGTGATTGGATGGCAGTCTGTGAGTCACAGCTCGCCCAACACGTCCAAGTTTACGCGAGTGCACTTCATGACTGGCGCAACAATGGGATTGGACCGTGGGTAGAAATATTGGAGGGTCGGCCCGGCCCTCTTGCTGCACCCATGGGTGCCTGAGGGCAGGGGCAGGGGGGTCTTTGTCATATTGCCACGATGATAAAATGTCCGTCTATCCATCAGTCATCACATGTCCGAGACCTCAGACTCCTCAGGTTCTGGGTCCTTCAAGGCATCATCTGTCACAGTAACCAAGTTGGCATTTGAACGCGTGTCCATGGCAGAGTGCATTATGGGTAGCCATAAGTCATCCATGTTTGGCATCACGAATATTTTCTGTGGTGGGGGGGACAAGAACAGCAACATGCAAAAACATCTTAAAATAATTAAAACACAAAGAGGATACTGAAACACAACATTTCAAATTTTCTTATTATAATTTTTTTTAATTTGGCTTGGAGCACTGGGGTGATGTAGGTGTTGTTAACCACTGGAAAATCACCTCATGAGGTAAAAAAAGTGGCATGGCGCTAGCTAGTTAGCATGCTAACTTCAGAGGATATCTCTGTGCCACAATATGTAGATATCTTTTGCCACATTTTTAAATATGATGTTCCTTCACATTCTCCTGATAATTGTAGTTTTTACACGTTGAGCCTTTAAACAAAGAAAATAGTGCATAGTGGAGGAAATGGAGCAGAAACTACTATGTAGTGTCAAATAAAGACAGTAGCATGGGAGTATAAATGTTTGAAGAACTGCTAAAATCCCCCGAGTAACAACACCCCATGTGAGTCCAGCATTTATTGAAAGCCAGATGTACACACTCACTCACAGATGACAACAGTGTTCACTGCAGCACTGTATTTTACCGCAGGAAAGGTTGAAGGGGGGCGGTACATAATAATAACCCCCAGAGGAGTCGGACGGGGATAAATGTAGATGTGTGGTAGACCTGACAGGGACACAGCAGTTTGCAGGTGTGCCTCAGGGCGGTTGTATAACAGCAGGCATATCATTACTTTGAATATATATATGAGGGGTGGGAAAGCCACAGGCTCACTGCTTTGAAGTGTGTGTAGGTGGGCAGCCATAAATGAATCCTCCTTTATCACCTGAAATTTCACCCTAAAACTTCTGGGGGTGGCGGTCTTTGCCCTTGTGATTAAACATCTGCATGCACAGCTTCCCGTTGTTCTCACCTGGAACTCCTGGTCCAGTTTCTTCTCAATCCAGTCGGTCACATGAACCAGAGTGACCTCCCGCTCGCCCAGTTTAGGCCGAGCTTTCAGCTCTATGTGAGGCGGACTCCGGAAACCGTACCTGACGGCCAAGAGGAAACACTGACAGTGAAAAACAAGATAGTCTCGCACAAACTGATTTGTATTCTGCATTATTGGATTCTCAGAAAACAGGCATGTTTTGTTTATTCTACTAAATCCAATACATTTTCTTATTTTACAAGATGAGACACTTTGTTGAGGAAATGTGCACGATGATGCTGTAGCTCAATGTAATCAATGCTCAATGTAGATTTCTTAGTGAAGGACTCCACAACAGTCCATAAGATGGGTCTTTAATGCATAATTTAGGGCACAAAGTATGCAGAGTTATCTTAGTTTTTTAAAGGTGATATATGCAAGTTCGCTAACTAATGTGTTGCTTCTACTTCTGTCACTTCTTTCCTTGCTGCCGAACGAGGCTTCTTGCAGACTAGATCCTATAGAAACTAACCACCATATATTGTATTACAAGGCAGAGGCTAGCTGATTAGCATGCTAACATCAGTAGATGACTCTCAATCCCAATACGTAGACGTCTTTGACATGACGTCAAAACTGTTATTGCTCCAAGCTCTATTGAGAATTTCAGTTAAATTTGTAACTTTTTTAAATAAAGAATTTGTACATATAGCTCCTCTCACATTTCAGTCATCTGGTGGCACTTCTGATTTTTATTGGTCCTGACTCGCAGGTTGGGAATCACTTAGGTAGATGCATATGAAGGTGATCGGATTAATAAGGGTGATTGGATTAATTAATTAAGCTTACAAAGTGTGTACTTAAGGATTTAATCTTATATTCAACATCTTTAATGAAAATATACCTTTGTGCCCTCATTTTCTTGAATGTTAAGTGTAATTAGTCCACTGGTGATTAAACACTCTTCTTCTTTTGTTCACTTAACACCCAGCAGAGGGTGCTGAATTATATCCTCAAGCAAGGATCCCTGATTTCATCCACCAGTCTTGACTGCGCTCCTCCCTGGAAGTGAACGTACCATATCCTGTCCGTTGGGGGAGGTGGGATGTTGACAGCCAGCGTCCCGCGACACTCCTGCACCTCCACAGTGAGCAGCAGTGGCGTGTTGGACACCTCCTCCATCTTCTTCTTAATGAACTCCGTCTCCGTGGCCTTCTGGAAGTACTTCGACTTGGCTATCTTGTCCACGAAGCGCATGATCTTGCTGGGCCTGTGGCCTCCCACATAGCTACGTGAGCAGAGGATGCAATCAGAGGAGGGGGAGGAGGAGGAGGAGGAGAAGGAGGGGAGGCAAGGAGTGAGTCAGGTTCATCATTTATTCATAACAGCATCTCTTGCTACTCAGCACCCACGATGGAGGGGAGTGACCAGGTGCTACATTAAATCAGCAGCAAGCTTTCAAACGTGTGGGACTGAGTGGGTGGGTGGGTGGACTGAGAGGGCAAAACATTCTGCTTTGACACATCAGTGTGAATCTGTTTCTGCCCAATTTCGAATTCAGATGCTGTTGTAAAGAGGCAGTCGCTCACCCCTCGGCTCCTGGAGGAACGGGCTTGTCACTGAGGAGTTCTGGGGGATCCTCCTCATCCGATGAGCCAGCGCTGGACGATTCCTCATCGCTGTCTGCCAGGCAGTATGTCCGCGGCCTGGGCCTGTCACACACACACACACACACACACACAGAAATAAACACACCCTCACTGCTGCAAAGTCTAATGACTTTACAAAGAACCATTTAGAATTAGAACTAAATCCCATTAAATGCATCTGATATAAATCACAGGAAATGAATCGCCAGTGTTTCCACAATCCAGAGCAAAATGTATTGTTTCAGTGACAGGCATCAATTCCAAAACTCACCAGTCAAATTGGACAAATCCACAGTGGAAAGCATCCAGAGAGAGGATTAGTAGATTAAGAGAAGGGAGGAAGAACCAACAGAAAAAGGGTAGGGATTGTGAAAAAAACCAGATTGGTTCTACATGCAAATCTGCCCAATTAACATCCACTCGATAGCTATTTGTTTAGCAAAAAAAAGTCAATCCTTCAAACGTCTCCTGAGAATGTATTATATGACATTACCAAGAAAAATGAGGACAAGCTGTAAAGGATCACTCACAAAAATCTGTCAGATAGTTTAAAAATCAGACTGAGCCTCATTACAAGCTGTGAAAGAGGAAATTACTGGGTGTATCTGAAAGCCTCACCACTCTTTTCCGTGCTCCCCGAGCCCCTCGCCTTCCTTCCCCAGGCGGGCCAGGTTCATCTTGGTCTCTAGCGTCATCAGGAAGGAGCCCGAGTAGGAGATCTCCAGATCAAACCACAAACCTGGACACAGACATGTATGGTTTTCAATATTAATCAAAGCAGCATCATAAATGGCAAACTCTGAATGACCTCCTGTCTGGTTTCTAATTGCTGTGAAGCCCCCACACCGACCCGCCAGGAAGACGACCTATCCTCTCGCAAACACTGAAAAGGTCAGCTCTATTGGCTGACGTCATCAGGCTACTTCCTGTTTACGCCTCACACTTCTCAGGAGGCGACGGGAGAGCTATTCAGATTTTTCCCCTGCTGTTTTCTCATTGAGTGCTAACCTCTGCAACCGATAAGTGGTGTTTTATTAATCCTCTGCCTCACTCCTTCCTCCACAAATGCTCATTGATTTTCGTGTGTGTGAGTGTGTGGCAGGCAGCCGCCCCAAAGAGACGCTAAATGACAGCATTAAATCAAGACGCGTTAGACGTTGTCCCGTTGTCCCCGTCTAGAACAAGACACACAGGAGGGAGAGGCAGCCTATGAGTGATTCATATTTGAGGAGTCAATATGAATAATGAGTGTGTTTCTACATAGAACTGGGAAATAAATTCATAATAACTGCAACATAATATGAGCCAAGATATTGCTTTGGATCTAAGTTACTGTAAAATACACCTTATGTGTTGCTTTTTCTTGAAATGCAGTGAAATTAATTTATGGAACTTGCTTTTGTGGACCTGGTCCTACATTACCCACAATGCAACCTTGCAAGTTTTTTTCAGATTACATGCAGCTTCCTCTGGAGCCACAAAGGGCTTAATACTATTTTTTTTAAAACATATGCAGTAGTACTCCCCAAGATCCGTAAACACACTTAAATGCATATACTTGGTCGAGTTACCCATTAAGCAAAGACCCTGTTATATATATCTTTATACATATATGTAAGAGCAAAGTTGGAGCCTGAGCTCTAAGAGTGTCATTGTATGCTTCACTGCAATTGTTGTGTACGAGACAATGAAAGTACTTGCACATTATGGTCATTAGGAAGTGTCAGAATACTGACAGGCTGAACTAAGATGGTAGCAGTGGAAAACGATGTTAAAAAACACTGATGATGTTTAAAAGCACTGATGATGTTTAAACTGTACAGATATGGCAACCTTTACTTCACATGTCATGCCTTCACAGTCTGAAAATGAGCTTATTCTACATCTCTGGCTCATTTTTTACAATCCAAATTGCCCTTTATCACATTTAATGGTTTGGTTTTCTGCACACTCAGCGTAACTGTCTCACAGAGCCACCGGTGTGACTGTAGATCCCACACTTTATGTTCAATCATATCGATAGTCGAGTATAGCGGATAGTCATACTAAAACTGGTTACATTATCAACGTCTAGCTGCTGGACTGTAAAATGATATATAATTATATCAGCCATGTGCGTTTAGTAGTTCTTGGAGCACAGGATCATAAATCCGGTCATGTATTCCCAGCATTAATGAGTCAGGAAGCACTCTCCCTCTCCTCCTCCTCATCAGCACTAGAGCAAAGAAATACATGCAAGATACAAAATTAGGTGCGTTACTACCGCCTCCCGTTAGGTTCAGGCAGGTTTACAGCACAGCACTTTTCAGAGACGCCGTTCCCACCAGGTCTGATTATGCGCTGGGATCAACCGATGATGCTCGATGAGTATATTTTCTGTGGGTGTACAGGCTCAGATGGAGCACATTAACGAGCATTGCAGACTCAGCCGTGGAAATGTGGCTGACAGGAGGAATGACTCATGACTGGCTCGTTCAGCCGAGCGGAAAAAGGTGCCACATTGTCAATGCTCTTATATCTTTAGACGAGACCATCTTTGGAAAAAAAAACCCTGAATATTTCTAAAATAAGGACGGAAACCACTCCTACCTTACTCTGCTTAAAAGCACCACTAATGATAGTAACACACCTCCCACGGCCTGTTCCCTTTCCATCCCCTTCTTAAGCTTCTCTTTCCACATTTTCTCCCCAAACCAACCGCAACAGTAGGAATTAATATACCCATCGTGTCTGTATTGTCTCTGTGTGGCAGACCAGTCTCAAGGCAGGCGGCAGGCAGGGTGAGTCAGTGTTTCAGTAATGGATGTGGGGGGACGAGAGACGTGAAGTTTAATTACTGTGGCCTAATGGAGCGAGGCGCACAGAGGGGCTGGACTCCCAAGGAGAGAGGGAGAGGGGAAAATGTCTTTATCCAGAGAGAAGAAGAGCAAAGCTTAAGGGAGATGGAGGGACGGTTAGAGATGGATAGATCGAGCTGAAAAGTAAAGTCTCTCTACTCTGTCAGAAACGCAAGAGGGGGAACCACCTGGGTTATAATGACGGATATCAGAGGAGGGGAAAGACGACTGGTGGCAGGAACGTAATAAATCTCTATTGTAGCAGACCATCCAGAACACACCTACCTTGGTGGTCCACAGATGGTGAGGAGGCGTGGAGGATTTTAGGAATGGAGAAGCCCATGTCGAGCTCTGTCAGGGTCAACTCATTCATAACATACGGCAGCTGAAGAAAAAAATACAAAGAATCACAATTATCTCTTGAGCTAATCACACTCGTGACACGGTAGATTTGTGTAAGATAATGCGAGGACCCACCCTGATCTTGCTGAGCTTCATTTGGATCTTTTTGGAGACGACATTGGCCCAGTACTTCTCTCCCAGGAAGTCCCAGAATATTCTTCCAAGAAAGGCATTAACCCAGGCCTCAGGCTCCACAGCCTCCTCTGAACTCCTGCGTATCTGGAGGGCACAGGGACAGGCTTGTACTGTAGCGTTAATCTTTCTCACATAAAATTAAGTTAATAGGTTTAATTCAAGTATGATAACAGTCTATTTCACATGGCCGGATTAAACTGCTAGGGCACAAGCTTACTGTTGGGCACTTTTTACTTTTCCAAATGTTATTCTGGATTGAGCTAAGATTGTAAAGAGTCATTTCCGACATTTCTTTCAGTTATTTGGGGCCCCTGTGCATCATGTGATTTTGTTATTACATGGTTGTCAGCTAAGTGAAGCATGGTGCTCTTCCTGGCGGCTTGCCACCAACTATGAAACTGAATCGAACAGCAATACAAGCAAAAATGGGGACCCACTCGGACAAACATTACTCTATAGCACTACTAGTGGTCAAAACCTCTAAAGGGTTCCTTTAAGTGAAAATGCAGGAATTGATTTAGTTGATATTGTGCTTCAGATGTGCTATTTCCTGAACAAATTTGCAATTATTTAGACTACTCCCCCCCAGTTTGCCTTTATTGCGTCCCTCTCTTTCCTACCTTTTTGGTAGTTTTGGGGCTCCCCTCGGGACTTTGACCAGGGCTGTCAGCGGCAGTCGGGCTTCTCTGTGGTGCCTGGGCGTTGACGTATTTAGCCATGTAGACATTGTAGTCCAACAGCATCTTCTGCCTCATCCCCCCAGTGGAGCCACAGGCGAGGGCAGAAGAGGCCTCTCTGTGGCGAGGCTGAGACAGCTCCTCCAGGCTCCCTCGGCTGCTGCTCCTGCTGTCCGCCTCCAGGCCTCCGCCAGATTGGGTGCTGCTACTGCGGCTGTGGGAGGGCAGGAAGGCTAAACGTGGAGGGTTGAGGGGAAAATGCAGGGAGGGGAGGTCGATGTGACACGATTATGCATCATTAACATTTTGCTGTAATTCCAATCAAGGCATCATAATTTACATACATAATATATCATCAAGACTTTTTGTTGGGTTTTCTCACAACTCTGAATCAGCTGTGCTTTGCACCAGTGACACACCACATCATCTCTCTGACTCACAATAGCAACGACTAATTTTCAACATAATTGCCATGTATATCCAAGAAAACAGCTTGGTATTTAAATCATCTTTCCAGTAATCCTGTTCACCCTCCAACGCCTTTATCACCGGACACGCACAGTGCCAGTGTTTCCCTTTGAACTGAGCCTTATCCTTGCAGGCTTATATCCCACAGTGGAGACCAATACTATAATATACTGCTTCTCTGTGCATGTAATCCTGCTGACCCATTCACACTCATCTGTTCGCTCAGTTGAGGGGATTGGCAGTCCCTAAGCTGGGGCTTATGCACAGATCTGATGGCTGTGCAGTAACATACTCAAGAGAATGGCAATTCTGACTGCGGGACGTGGTGTGTGTCTCTATGCTTTGCGTGTGGGAACTGTGACAGAGACAGATAAACCTACTGTACATGGCCCAGCCTTAAACTCACCACTCTTGCAAATGCCAGACAGACTACCAACTCTCCCCTCCGACCTGACCCGGGACGCCAGAAGAAATCTCCGGAACCACTCTTCCTTTTCCCGACCCGTCCTCCCAAACAGGTAGATTGTCAGGTCCCCGCCTCCAGAGGTCGGTCTTTTGGGTTCCTCCGCCGATCCCGATGCTTCGACTTTCTCGCATTTGTCGGTCCGCTCCAGCTTCTCCACCAGCCCGGTTAATTTGTCCTCCGCGCCTTCCGGCTTCTCTCCCTGGGCTTTGGACATGAAGTCCTCCTGTTTGGCGAGCTCAATGCAGATAGGGTACTTCTTGTTCCAAACTCTCTTCCGAGCCAAGCTTTGGGGCACCAATTGGATCTACAGGGGCATATACAGCATGATCAGATACTCAAAAGTCGGAAAGTGATGATGTTATCACACTGTTGTTGTTCTGGGGGCAGAAGAATGCCCACATTGAAATGAGGACAAAAAAAATAATTTGGAGTGCACGTCGAAGCTATAAATACATCGTATATGGCAGACTTGCTTCGGGGGTGTGAGACAGCAACTCAGGGCGTAAAAATGTTTTGAAAATAGGACAAAAAAAAGGCAACGCAGGGATGACTACAACTGCAAGTGACTCAGCTATTATGCATTTATATTTATCTAACCCAAAGCTCAATTTGCCTTTGCCCAGTAATGTCAGAACATGTCTTTTGTTTTGTTGATGATGAAAGCAGCTAACAAAGCAGCTAGCAAAGTAGTAGTAGTAGCTGTAATCCGTGTTGCACTGTATGTTGTGTGGTTTTTTTCTATATTCATCCAAACATACATTCTTAATCCAGCCTAACCAAGCAGCAAAAAAAAAAGAAAAGAAAAATGGAGCCAAAACTGCAGTTCCTTGAATGGCCACTATAGGCCAGCTCCAAAACATTTCCAAGTTTAAAGCAGAAATAAACATCTTTAAACTCTGACATAAAAAAAACTGTTCTGGTCCCTATAGGTAATTTCCTCTGTTTGTGAGACTGTACTGGGAATTAACTGTAATATCACTCACTCGTTAAAGACTAAACCGGTGGTACAATTCACAAAATACTACCAGAATTCGATGGTAGCTCCAAAAGTAAAGGGGGCAGCACATCACGGTGTAACAGACAGCGACTGGTCTTTGCTAGCTATTCTTGGCTGTAGCTAGCTACCGTTATAAAGTGTTACAAAAAATGGTTGTTGTGTCAAACAATCCAAGCTCGACTATGGATGCATGTTTGAGGACACTATTAAGTGCAATCTGGCATCTTAAAACACATAACATTTAAAACAGTCCACAATAATGATGGTGAAGTGACCAATGGCCATTCAGCTCAAGAAGAAAGAGAGCACTGTGGTTGCATGGTGAGGACGACCGTGATGACCTCTTCGCTCTGTGATACACTGACACGAGAAATGTCCTCTTACTGTCCTGCCTTCAGACTCATGAAAACCATCGAGTCAGCACACAGTTGTCTGTGCAGGGTCAGTGACCTGTGATATTCACCCCATGTTTACACACAATATGTGACTCTGAGTGGCTTTGTCACTGAACATGACCTATTAGCAAGCATGCACTCAGGCAAAGACAAATATGAGGGGACGTGTGCTCGATGTCACTATCTGTTAAGCACACAAATACACTGGAGAGCCAGCGGTGACACACACACTTAACACATTAATGCCCCCCTTTAAGTGTGTCCTTCTCTGACACACACATGACAAAGCATTCCAGCATCTCTCATTGCCCTTGTACACCCACAACCACCACACCTTGCTGTCAGTCAGGTCATAGATCTTCTGGCTGATGTAGGTGACGTCGGGTTTGGGCTCGTTGTGTGTGGCACGGCGGGAGATGTTGCGGTTGGGCTTGGACAGACGTAGGACGGAGCCCTCCAGACGGACGTAAACAGAGTGGGTCAGGGTGGCGTGGTACATCTCTGGGTCGTAGCTGTGTATCTCATTCATCCAGCCCTGAGAGACAGAGGGGGGTGGAGAGGGGTGGAGTTATAAATGACAGTGACTCAAATTGTATTCTCTGGGGACATTACACATCAGACTCCCAGTCAAACTCAGAGGAAAACTCACTAGTTGACTTTCCATGCTGTTACTGTTCAAATATTTATTGTTTTTTTGTTGCATGTTAACCGAAATTACCATGTTTTTATCTGTGAAACGTTGTCTGAAGTACGACGGAAGGTGCTATCACAATACCAGAATTTCCAACTTCAATTCGATATGACTATAACCAGAATGGCACTAAGTAGAATGCATACCCTCACCAAGGCCCAACAATCCCATGTAGTCCAATATCAAATTGAATATATTTAAATCTGCTGGGTCCAGATTTTTATTTGGATCTGCATCTACTCACTCATGTATACCAGCAATCCTAAATTTAAAAAAAATGTCAAAAAACCTCCAATCCCACAATGTTTTAGACCACAAAGCTAATGGGGGCTGTTCTGGGCTGAGACCAATCCTCCATCCAAGTTTTGTAGAAAATCCATTCAGTTGTTTTTTGTGTAATTCTGCTGACAAACCAACCAACCAACAAGCAGACATCGGTGAAAACATGACTTGACTTTGGTTGAAAAGCTGATTGAAGATCGATATATTGAAGATGTATAGAATCTAAACTGTTATTCCTCCACATTCTGCTGGTTTTGAATGTTTTGGCAAACCAAATTTCTTACATATTGCACCTTTATTGTTGATATCCCCACAAGAGTAGAGCCCCAACAATAACAATAATGGATATTAAGCTAAAACCAATATTCAAAAATATTTCTAATAAGACGTCTAAAACGTCTAATAAGAATACACATCCGTGTTATTCTTTTTCCCCTCTTTTTATCACAGACAAAGCATAAACGCACTAACCTAAACTATATTTTATAGGGACCCCTTAAACAAACTATGTAATGGCAACTACAGACATATCTTCGTCATTCTTTGTGCTGCAATTGTTGTTAACTCTTTCTTGTTAGCCAACATATTTGCAGGAAAAGCTTATATATTTATGATAATCTCATATCATTGTTGGGCCTTTCTCGCAAACAGAATGGATGAAGCCACCGCAAAGTGCAGCAAAACACCTCCAAGAACAGCAACAAGTCCACTTAACTAACTGTTAAAACATGAAAAAAGGTGTCTGAATACAACAGTTCCATCTGCCAACTATAAATATCCCTCCATCCAGTATTTTCTAGAATCACAATCAGATCACACACCTGGTATGTATCTACAAAACACAACAAAAGATAAAGTGGCACATCTGAAACACTCTTTGTTGATCGTCAGAGGAAATGAAATTTGAAGAGAGAGAAGAAAGTTTGTCCCCACTGTTGCTGCCCTGCACTCTTGAGTTCCAGGGTCTATCGTTCATCTGTGTGTATCATGTTCTCCTCTTCTGGAACAGCTGTGCCCTCTAGTCATGAGGCTCTGCCGTGCAACAGCTTGATACCCACTAAGGCACACACACAGTACACATTCTTACATAACCCCCTCAAACTACAGAACATTTCTCTTCTGGGAGAGCTTCAAGAAACACTCAAGAGAGGTTAGCTGAGAACAGGGGGGCAAATACGGTCAAGCTCTCATCTGAATGTCTCTGATTCAAAGCTAAACTGTAGTCTAATATAACCCCAATTCTTACTGCTGGTCCCCATGAGGCTGCACCGAGTTTAACTCGCATCCAAACTCCCACCTTATTAGTCCCAAAGGAGACTCTGAGAGCAAAGCCAATTCAATTGAAACAGCAGGGGAGATTTCAGCGCCTGGCTAGTGCGAGAGGATGATAAAATGTGAGAGCGAGGAACACGTTGTCGAAAGATACAAAACAAAAGCTCTTGGGGACATCAGTCCTACCTCCTACAATTTAGCTAGCGCTTGATAGTAAACAAAATAATTGGCATTTTGTGAACTGTAGCATCTTTACTTAGAGCAGTTTCTCCCAGGCATAGTGAGACAAATGCACTGCACTCACCTTTTATCGAGCTGATGTTATCAGCTATATGTGTAAAACTTCTACTGTTGAATCTAATATATCTAATATAGATTACGTCAACTCTATGGATACAACAAGGTCTTTTCAAATTGGTGTCTTTCCTTTAACTATCTAAAGTTTAAATCTGTGCAAAGTGTGCATCTTAGATGTACTAAACTCGAACCAAACTAAAAACTAAAACTTGGTGTGAAAAAAACCCATTTTAGTTAAATGCATAGTATGTAAGCAAAAACAAACAAGCAAATCTCCTCTGAAACTATACTGGTGACAAAATTGTAAAAAAGGAAATACACTTAAAAACTAATGAAATGTACAAAGCTTTGATACCTTAGGCTAGGACACGTCTTGAGAGCTAGGTCAAAAGTCTACATGAAGTCTGGGACATCCACGGCACACTTTGTCTCACCTTGAAGATTCCTGGTTCTTTGATATCCAACTGGGCCACATTCCAGGGATCCATCCTCCGCCTCCCTCTTCTTATCCCTGATGAGGAGCGTCGAGGAGAGGACAGCCAAAGGACCAGCAAGGCCAACATGAAACCACCAACAATCCCGTGCACCACCGCACATACATATGGTGGCACTGGAAGGACTAAATACCAATACACTAACTGTGCCAGGAAGATGAGGCCAGTCACAGGCACAGTCTCAAACTCCTCCTCCATTTTCTCCTCCTCCTCTGTGTCAAGTTCACTACACAGCCCAGTGCTACCAGTACGGGGCAGCCCGGACCTTGGATGGTCCCCATCTGGTGTTTCTGTATCGGTACATATATCAAAGTCTTCACTGTACAGTTCACAGAAGTCCTCGTCTTCCTGTCGAGCCACCAGGGCTGACATAGAGCAACGACCCAGAGTGAGAGAAGGAGACTTGGGGAAAGTGGATGAGGAGGCCTGTCCGAGGGCTGAAGCTGGTGCCAGTGAAGGGAAGGAGAAAAAAACAGAGTCGGGGCCCTTTCCCGTTGGGGTTTCTTCCTCTTCTTCCCCTTCTGCAACTTCCTCCTCCTTGATGCTGTAGTTGTTACCTTCTGCATGTCCGTTTACTGCTGTCACTCCACTGAGCTCTGACGCACTGGAGGACAGTAATTTGGCACGATGAGCTGCAGTTCCAACAGCTCCCACGCCAGACTCATCCCCCATGATCTTACTAAAAAGCTGCAGGGGGTCTGACATCACCTCCGACAACCGCCGCTTTGTATCTTCTATCCTCGCCTCCACCTCTTGGACCTTGAAGAAAGACCTACCATCTGGGGACATAATGGGGGACGAGGGGGCCGTTTTGGAGTCTCCACCCGCATGAGTGACTGTGACGGGGCAGGAAGTCAAGCGAGGTTGGGAGAACTGTTTGAAGAGCTGCATGTTGCGAGGTGGCCGCTGGGAGGACTGTACTTGCTGCTGAGGGGGGTGATGAAGGAAGTGATGCAGAGGCCCCTCCTGATGTTCGGCCTTTGAAGTGTCAGTAGAAAGAGACTTAACAAAAGATTTCATTAAGTGACGGTGGCGTGCGTGCGATGGCGCAACAGAGGTTGGCGCAGAAGCGGTCTCTCGAGACTCGATGTCATTGGACAAGGACCTGACCAGGCTCAGGAATGGTTTGGAGGAGGACAGCGTTGTGGACTTGCAAGGGGAGGAGGTGCTGGAGCTCGTGGATGGGGGAGTGGCTGATGGTCGGTCTAAGGGCCAGGAGGAGCTGGCAGGAGGGTTGGACCTCAGGTGGGTGGCAGTAGGAATAATAGTCATGGCTGGAGAGGGTGTGTGTGGTTGAGGGCAGGAGGGATCCACAGACAGATCGGTGGAGGAAACAGGGAGCACAGCAGCTGCTAAGGAGGTCTCCACATTAGCAGATTCAAACAGTAGCTCTTCTTTTGCCTCCAAGCCCGTGGCCACAGACTGGTCATCTGCCCCCGAAGTTTCTAGACCTTGCAGTCCCTCTGCATCATCAAGCCCAGATTTATCCCCAGCTGATCGAACTCCGTAGAGCTCCTCTTCCTCGTCATCTTCCTCCTTCCCCAGAGCAGAGAAGTGGATGGTGATGGTGTCGCGAGAGAGGGAGCGCTGCACCTGCAGCTTGGGTCCGGGGGCCTGGCGAGGGGGACGAGTGTCAGCATGCTGGCCACTTCCCCTGCTGCTGCTGCCCTGACTGCTCATCACCACCCTGCACAGGGCTCACAGCCTGGGGGAGACAGAAACACACTGTTGACAACCACAGAAACAATGAAACATTGGAAGGAGGTCAGGAACATGACGAAATAACTTCCGAGATCCCCACATTCTTTATACACTCTCCATGAACACACACTCACAGGACAGAAGAGAACAGCCTTGCAGCTCTTTATTCATCCTAATGTGAGTAGACTGGACAGGTATGTCCAGGCTCCCCAATCCATTAGCCCTCATTATGCAAGGCTGTAGCTGACAGACAGAGTCGCTCTTGGGCCTGGCCTCTCTATGTCTTACCAGCATCCTACTCACTCGCTCACCCCCACTACGGCATCATGATTAATGGGTTATTTCAGAACACATGAGCCTTGAGGAGTGAGGCTGTATTTAACTCCACCCTCCACAGGGGGCAGTGGCCTGCAGCTGGCTAATGCTGTGAGGTGCTGAAGATGAGAAAGGAGAAAGGGCTGCTACTCTTGACAGATGGGAAAATCAGCATTCATAATAATAATATTAATAATGATAATAATAATTATAATAACACAAATCTGCATTAGTTAATTAATTTGTCCACTTGGGGGCAGCGCAAGAAGGAAAAAACATAACATTGACATATTATCACCTTCTAAAGTTGAACAGTTTTGCCTTTACTGCTATTGCCACTAGAACTGATTCTAATTTATATTTACACATCCAGTAGCAATATAAGCATTCGTTCAGAGTCCCGTTTCTGGCCACCTGGTGAATCAGATGTTCCCTCTTATGTTACCTCTCTGTTTTGGTCTCTTCCAACTCCTGAGGGAAATATCTGGCTCTTGAGCAGATGAATACTACTGTATGCTCACTATCTAGTCACTAACTCTGTCTTTCTGCCACCTGGTGCTGTGAATGTAACCTCCGCATACTGTAAATGATCATAGCTCCATTGAGTGCTGCTTCGGGAAACGGTGATACTGACAACCCTGTAACCCTAAACCAATTCAGTTGAGTTGTTAAACCGAAACAATGAGCTGATAAGATGCTTAAATGCATTCACTCTTCACATTTTGCATAACCACTTAACCCCTTGTTACATTAAGAATATTCTGACCTTGTTTGTACGAAGTCATTTAAAGGAGAAATATTGGTATATATTAACTTCATAATTTTATTTTGGTTACAACTAGAATCGGTTTACATGTGCTCAAAGAAACATCAGTTGTCTCATACTGTCCGGTGCTGCAGCTCTGCAGTCCCATTCTGTCTGAAACACTGTGTTTTAGCTCCCGTCTCTTTAAGGCCCCCTTCCTGAATATCCAGTCTGCTCTGATTGGTCAGCTCACACACACCTTACCCAGCACAGCTAACAGGTACTGGGCAGCTGTGCCAAATCAATTCGTACATGCCAGGCATAAATTATGCATATGTGTGACTTGGTGACGTAGGGTGTGATGTCAGAAAGTCACAGAATTAAAGGCGGGACTACTGACAGGACCTTTCAGGTGCAGAGTTTTCTGTGGGAGAGAGGACCCTCTCTCTGGTGCAGCCCTTTTAAACCTCTGAATGCACAGGGACCTGTAAAAATGAAAAAGCTAAATAGGTCTCCTTTAAAATGATGAACCTCAGGAGCTTGTATTCATTTTATTGTTTTCATTTTATTATCATTTGTTGTGTTTTGTCATTCAGTCGTTACATCTAGCCTTTTAGCAGGCTTTGACTGTCATGTATTGCATTATTTCTGTGCTTTATTGCATCCCTAAAAGACATAAACATATACATAAATTATAACAAACCGCCCTCCCCCCGATCAATCATAACGATATGCAGACATAATCACAACACAAAGGAGCTGTTAGGCTCCAGTGATCACAGGAACAAGGCGTCTATTGTATGGTCTCAACACAGCAGAACCAAAGTCATACATCACGCAGTGATTTCACTGAATGAGGCCTCCACTTGTTATTGAGTTATTGTGCTTGTTTATTCTTCCACATCGTACAGAGTCCATCCTCCCTGGTTAGCATTATCAAACAGGCCGAGTAAATCAAACTCAAACACACACACACACAAACACACACAAACAAGCTGTCTGCACACACACAGTGTCACTCAGGCTTGATAAAAATGGCCCGTAATGGAAGATGGAGAGACGGAGGGAAACAACAGAGCAGTTAGTTTGTGTGATTGTCTGCGTTTCTGAGAAAGCCCCGGCATCCCTTGGGGGCTCTCTGGTTGGCACTGCATCTCCAGAGATTGAGTTTGCCGGGATGAAATAACAGAACATTTGACTTTCCCAGCCAGCCATTCACTTGGCTGCGCTACAATGGGTTTTGTGTGCGTCATTTTTGAGTATGTGTGTGTGTGCGCGCTGCTCCTGCCATGGCTGTGCTAGGGGCACGGCAGATCGAATAAAAACACGGAAAGAGACAGGGAAAAAAAAAGAGCAACAAAAAAGAAGAAAGATGAAGAGCCCTGGGGGGTCTGTGGAGGCTGCAGACGACCTTTCAGAGACCGGCTTTTGAAGTGGAATTCACTTAAAGACGGTAGAAACGGAGAGAGAGTGAAAACTGGGAGGATGACACAGACAATGGAAAGTGTCAGAGAGGAGGAAAGAGACAAATGAGTGGGGAGACAGAGCCACAGAGATGGAAGCGGTTGTTGTTGTCATCAAAGCCTGGAGGACGGACTAAAACATTGCAGAGGTCGAGGGGGTGAGCAGAGAAGGATGGTTCCAAGTTTTATTGGATTCAGGTATAATGAGGACACAGAGACACTGCATCTCAACCTCAAATCACAGGACTGTCGTGTTAAAGGGATACTATGCAGGACAGGATTGTTGAGTGTCATTCCATGGTCATCACATACTGTATGTGGCTCGTGGCTGATAGTCCTACACTGATTATCTGTTCAACGTAGAATATGTAGAGTGTTGTGTTGAGGGCCGGGCAGAGCTGGGGGAAGAGCTGCTGCTCAGGGTCGGCTGGAGCGTCGGTTTCATAGCAAGACCTACTGGAGGAATAAACACCCAGAGTGAAATCAGATTCATAGGAAGAGGCTTCGGAGATTAACTTTTGGGATCAAAAAGTGGATTTTGCTTCACTCCTGTTTATCAGCCTGACTGCAGAAGACCTGTTAAAGTACTGCAATGTGGACTGCTGACTGGAGCTGAAGGGGGAAACGTACTTGTGTTGAGTGCCACTGCTCCGCAACGTTAGCTCATGGCTCATGTACAGTGAAGTAATCTGGCTGTTTGGGGCGGAAAAACACTGTGTGAGTAACCTTGAACACAGACAAACGATCGCTTCGTTTGGGGTGAACACACCATTAAAACAACCATCACTGCTGACAAGAATCTAACTTGACACAGGCATAAACATTCACCGACGAGGTCAGTTTTATTCACGTTTCGTCTCGTTTGCCAATTTGCCGTCCCGCATGTAGCGATGTCCGAGACACTGAAACGCACCATTACCTTGAGTAAACTTGTTGGTTTTTCAGGGTTCAGACATGGTTAGAGACGTTTGGAATAATGTATACACAACTCAACAAAATATATAACAGAGGTCGAGTAGTTTTGAGACATTTTATTGCAGAATTCTTAAATTTTAATAAAATGAATTTTTGGACATCTAGTTTTGTAGATACGACTTCTTTGTTTCCTTGTCGATTCAGTTTCTCTGGTGCATCTTTGTTTTTTGACAGTTACAGCCATTTATTTCATAATTTAAACGTATATAAAATAAAGTATATACTGCTAATTTGGCTCATCCTATTCTTTATGAGAGCTAAAAATAAACATAGATGACACTTTGTTATACCTGAGAGGGAACCTGAAATGGTGTCCAAAGTCCAACATCCACAATGTTTACTGACACAACCACAGATTTGGTCACTTCAATGCACCGCTGCCATTAAAAGGCCTCTGTTTGCTTTAGCTGATTCTGGATGTGGAGGAGAGGAGGAGGAGAGGGGGAAGTCTGGCACAGAGACAAGGCTCATCCAATTAATCAAGGCGAGCCGTGCCACTCTAATCAGCTAAAGCCAGCACCCCAGGAGACGAGCGAAGAGGGGAGGGAGGTTAAAAGCAGCAGGGGAAAAGAATGATATAAGAGGGGGAACAGACGGCGGAAAAGGGAAAGGGGGCAGCCTGGAGAGAAAAAGTAGAAAATGGCACAGAAAAAGCTCCACGGTGAACTCAATATTAGATATCCAATAATGGAAACATTTCCTTATCCACGATCTCAGATTCTGCTTCAGCTAGAAATACATTGACACCATTAAAATGTACATGTGTCTTAATTATTGGGCACAGACAGGGAGAAAAAAGATGAGAATGAGTGGTGAAGAGGAGGGAGGTACAGAGTGGGCGTCGAAAGAGAGACGGGGATGTATTTATGGTCAGTTTGTGCCGCCTTCAGCATATCCTGTCTCTCCTCTCGCAGCTGAATGGACCACTGAAAAGCACCAATTTAATCTCGTTTTTTAAGAGCCAAGAAGCGTTCGTAATTGATTTAACACATTCAGCTGTGCTTCAAAAAAAAAAAAAAAAAAAAGCAGCATTCGCCACACTCTCCTTTATTTTCTGCTCGTTTCAATCCAGTTGACACTACACTGGGCGTGACAGATGCTCAGACAGATTCCATACAGGCCTTCTTTCAGTCTTTCTTTCCTTCTTTCTGTGACAGAGACTAACCTGCTCTCCCTCTTCTCTCGCTGTGCTTGATGGATGGGTAGATACTTTCCGGCTGTCACACACCCTGACAAATATCAGGCCCCGAGGAGGCGTCTGCAGCGGGAGGGGTGAGTGTGTATGTGTGTTCCTTCTTGCACTTTGAGCACCCACAGTCCTTATACAAGGAGTCTTCCAAACCCCACAGAACACGGACCAGGGTACTTTTTCATATTCATCATGGCTGCTGTGATGGTTAGAGGAATGACGGGAAGTCAGGTGGCACATCTGCAGAATTGTAGTAAACTTAAAGCAAGTGTTTTGGAGCACTGTTCTTCTTTCTGGTAGTACCCAGTCAGCATAGCTTAGCACAGATAGTGGAAAATGGAGAAACAGTTAGCCTGGCACTACCAATGGTAATAAAATCCACCTACAAGCACCTCAAACTCTGCACAAACCAGTTTTAACGAGCAGAAGAGAACGATTTTGACAGATTTTATTATGCATAAACAAGCTTAATAAACAAACAAAAGACAACAAAATGTCATACTGTTTCACTTTGTTTATATTTGGCGGACCCTGCCACCTGTCTAGCTTCAAACAGTGTTCTGGGGACCTTATTTTCTTCTAAGAGCAGCTTGTTTATCCACTTATGGAAAAAGATAAATATTTCTGAGTATGTATTATGACCTCATTTATATTGTAAATATTATAATTCTGAATCTTTTTCTCCAAAACTACATAGTACCACTTTACATGACTACAGCCACTTAGCCATTCTCACTTAGTTCTAACCTCAATGCTTTGTTGTTTATCTGGGTAGCACTTATCAAAACCAGTGTTAAAAAGTGCACTGTAAAACAAAAAAAGAGAGAGAAATAAAACGTCTAACAATGGATGATTGTAACAATGCAAGGACAAACCCACTTGGAACCCATTTTTAAAAGCCCTCAATTGACACGTACGGGGCCCAAATGGACATGTTGGCTGGGATTAAGCCTCCCATAAGCTGCCAGTGGAGGACTGAATAACAACACGTACACCATGAGAGAGAAAGGTGAAAGTGAGAGTGTGTAGAAGAGCACTCCACCATTTCAGCATTGCACTCCAATAACACTGTCTGACTCACTACAGAGTCAAAACGATCCGAAAACAATGCAGAAGAAGCAGCGACAGTCTTTTAAATCCAACGCTTTTTTCTTCCTTATCAAACCATGGCACCTACATTACCCAAAATGCGTGGAGAGGTCTGGTGAACACGTCTTTATTTCTAGTGTTCAGCCCCAGCCGACGCTGATTCAAGTGACATCACTCGAGAGGCAATGTAAACCCCAAACCCCAAAACCTGTAAACTCACTTTCAGCATAAGATGAGTTCCCCTTCAAGACCTTTATCGTACTTTAGCACAAAATGGTGAGATATCTGTATTCATGGGAGTTATTTTAAGTCATGGATCGATACCAATGACTCAACAGTTACTTAAGCAGGGGCTGAGATTTTTGACTTAAAAAAAAAAAAAGAAAAGAAAAAACCTCCAAGCCTGTACTCTGACTTAGAAATAACACATCCTTAGCCTTGCAATGACATGGATGATGTGGGCTGAGAAAACCACGGTTGGAGAAGGATCGTTTGCATGATATTTGGTAGATCTTGCAGGTATTTTTGCTTCAAAGGAACTTTGTCGTGTTTCACCTTGTTTGATAAAATTCCCAAACTACTGAGTGCTTCTCTTTAAGTTACAGTCTGCTGATGTGATGGGATGTGTCAGCAGGGGGTCGCAGACAGACTAACACGACCTCAGCTGAAGGATGTTTTTGAGTTAGCATGCCAAAATTCGCACAGGAGGAAGATCAAACAGGGAAAAGTCAAAACGAGGAGACAGAAATGAAGGCTGGCGTCTGGAGCATACCCCTCCGAAAAAAATGTGGCAGGAGGAAAACGGAGAGCAAGTCGAGTAAGAAGCAAGTCGGCGAGGCATTTTTAAAAAGGGGGGGGGGGGATGGTGGGAAGACAGATCGGGTGAGACGGAGAGATTGAGGGATGAACAAAGGAGCAAGAGAGGCTGACGGAGCAGTCGATTAACAGCCCAGAGAGATGAGCTCCTCGGTCACATGATGCAATGCCGGTAATGAGCAGAGAGCACCTACAGCAGGTAGAGAGGGAGGAGAGACACAAACGCTGAGAGCACATAGACACACCACAAGTCTAATATACTCATGCTCCACTGCTCTCTCAAGGGAACGCTGGTCCCAGTCAACCTGGTTACATCACACGCATGTGCAGTGCTGTACTTTTATACATGTAGATGCACTGAAGACTAATACCAAGGAACGAAGCAAGGTGATCAGGGGAGTCATGACAAGGAAATTACATTTTCAATGGCTGTTTTCATTGTTTTTTAGAAGAAATCATCTTGTGACACGAAGGCCAATCTACACCCTCTCTTATTTACCACGGAGGGAAACTCTGACTGGACTCTGACAGGAGGCAACACAGGCAGCAGTTCTTAAAATAGCTCCGGGGAGGGCTGTCGAGGTGTTAGTCCCCTAACATCGAGACTGGCCACTTAAAGTGCTCGCTGGAGGACAGATGGATGGAGGGAAAAAAAGAGGAGTGCAGGAGGAGGAAAAGTAAAGTAAAGGGAAAGGACAGAGGCTCGAAGGGAAACGACTGACTTACCAGGAATAGATTAAAAAAAGTTTTGGGCACGACTGTGCAGCAACATGTGCTGCACACCAGCCAGTGCTTATTAACGTTTGATTAAAACTGTTTTTTAATTAAGTTGCAGGACAAAATTCAGCATGAGGGCTCCAAACTACTTTCAATTAATCAGTTGATTCATTATTCTTAAAAAACACATCCCATTCCTTAATTAATGAGACCAGTGGACAACGAAACTTCGCCTGACTTTTTTCTGGGGTGTGGAAGAGAACATTATAAATGAATTTTCATTTGGATGAAATGTTCCTTTAATGTAAAATACATGTGCAATATCCCTACAGACCTATTCAGTGAGATTAAAGGGGCGCTATGTAGCTTTGGAGAAGAGATTCAAACTGAAATTGTATTGTCCTTTAAGGTCAGCGTATTTATTCAGTTTATTGAGTCATGAAAGTGAAGACAGTTTGATTATTTAGTTGTTTAGGCATAAAAAAAACAGTCTTTCTCAAAAACTACGTAGTGCTCCTTCAAGCAGAGAGGAACCTCTACTGTTGAGCGTCTTTGATAAAGTATGACTAATATAAAACACAACCAAACAGTCAAAGTAAGCTCAAAAAAGGGCAAAGTCAATATCACATCAGGCTTCATCAACAGTCTGTTTTGATGTAGCTGCTCCAGGAGGAGACCTCCATCATAGTGACAGTGAACACCACTGGCTGCTGATACTCAATATTAATGTGTGGCGTGTCAATAAGCCTGTCAGACCAATACATTTGCCTGGCAGCATGACACATGCACATGTGAATCCACACGCACACGCACACACAGACACAGGCACACAAAACTGTGCACAGAGCTGCCGCAGGCTCCGGCAGTGGAGAAGAGGAGACACGGAGCCGAGGTTTGATGGTGAACATCACCGCTCAGAATCACGCAGCACTCTCTTACTGAAAGGAGAATAAAACAAGACAACAACACTCACGCAGCTGCGCTGGATCAAACCAGTTCTCCTCTCCTCACCTCTCTCTCTCTCCCTGTAACCCAGAAACCACCGTCAACACGTCAAACATCAAACCTCGGCATGCAGATCACCGGGTTGGTTGCCATGCCAACGGAGAAGCTTTCATCTCGTTCCACGCTCATCCGTGCATCCTTTTGTTCGGCAGGGCAGCTTCTCATTGCTGTGCAACCTTGGTCGCCTAGGATGTGTGTTGAGTGTTTGTTAACGCAAGATCTTCAGTGAGGGGTTGAGTGTGTGTGTATGTGTGTGTGCGTGTGTGTGTGTGTGTGTGTGTGTGCGTGTGCGTGTGCGTGCGTGTGGGATGCGTAGGTGCCAAACCAAAGAGCAAAATAGAACATTAAAAAGCTTAGATCTCCCTCTTTGAGCCGGATGAGAAAGTGTGTGTATGTTCATCATTCAGCGGCATCTCGAAGATGAAACGGCACCTGATCAATTAATAACCTCTAATTATGCTGTCAACATCAATACGCCCTTTCCTGACAACTTCAGCTGTTGGCTCCCATCATCTCTGTGCGACAGAAAAACACGCTCATTTTCATCATTACGAGCGGCTGATTTGCTCAAGCACTGCCACACGGGTATTTAACACTCCACTTCAGTAAATATCGGCGCCTGGCCCCGCCTAACGCGATTTGACAGTTTAGAGATCAAAAGGTTGGATGAACGCTCCATCCTGACTGAACACACACACAAACACACAGGCATCCACATATATTAAGCAATTCATAATCTGTGTAAAAAGCTGCTTGACAGCCCCGCAAACAGCCGGCGGGTTGGGTATTAGTCATAATCCGCCCAATTACATGATGAATGGAGTGATGGAGGGAGGGAGACGTGGGGGGGCAGAGACAGAACGACGGAAAAACATCAACCATGAGTGTGTTTAGAGACAGAGATTAATATTAGAAACGATGTCACACTTTGCTCCCGTTTCAATACCAGGAATAAGGAGGCTGTGTTATTTTTATTAGAGCTGTGATGCAGAATTGTGACAGTGCAGGGAATTCAGTAAAAAAAAAAACCTGTGGCTTTTAAGAAAATAAAGGAATCTCAAAAATAATATTTAAAATTTGTAATCATGAATCACTTTGAAAAATTCAGCGCTGCCTGCCAGACCGACATCTTTGTAATATTCCAGGCCACTGATAGGAACTCAAAATATAAATAAATACATTTTTTCTTGATGTGCCACACAATATAGCCGTCAGCACCAAGACAGAGCAGAATTGGCAGATTAGTTACATGATCTCACAACGTCAGCAGTGCTGGTGGTAAGCGAGAGCCGGTCCACGCTTTTCTGAGGCACACAGCGATCAGATAGTTACATCTGAGGTGATACAAGATGAGAATCTCACAGGAATCCACCTGATAAACCTCATAAAACAAAGACAAATGCAACAGCACTGTGTTAGCATACAATTTAGCTGAAGGGTAGATAATGAGGTGGGCGGTGCCGAAAGATAATGTACATAGTCAAATAAGACACGGATACTATTCATACCTCAAGTTTCATATACTGTGTCCTGTATTTGTCCATGAAATAAAGATATCAGGATACACAGACGGGTGGCTGTAGCTGTAGTAATCGGAAGGCTGCTGGTTCAAACCACCATGGCTGTTGTGTCATCCACATCTACATGCTGAAGAGAACATACTGACTTCTATAACCGGTCCGTGGCACTCAGCTGTGTAAATCTTTTCCTTTGTTGGGGGACTATTTTCAGCCGTGGATTCATACATGTTGGGCGTATGTGCGATTCGGTCAAAACCACCTAGTGCTATTGTTGTCACCATGTCAGCCAGTACAGTGATGTGGCTCACTATTGTGTTTTTTTGAACAACAATGGAGCTCTACGGCGCAGAGGAATAAAACATATCACGCTTTAGCAGAATGCATTGTTGGTTTTGCTTTGGCGCGGGTGAAGTGCAGGCCCCCGTAGCAGTCAACCAACAATTGCAGTGTGTGTGTATACCAAGTGAGTATTCACTGTGTATGTCAAATCTGTGTGTGTGATCTGGTAAACAGAGACTTCCTCCTTTCTCTCTAACGTTCACTTCCTGTTTGGCGAGATAGCTGCAATAAGAGGAAAGCATCACCCATTACTTGCTCTCTCGTTAGTGTAAGCACAAACAGATGTATCTCCAGCAGCTGCGGAGTAAGTGCTTTGTCAGTGCTCTTTCATTAAATTCATATCCTGGTGAGCATTGGGTCAGTGAGTGCACACAAACACACACACGCAGAGTCACGGCAGCATCAGAAGCCATTAGCTGTGACACTTGTGGCTGCTCGTCACGGTGACAAACGCCAATGGCTACTCCATTTAGACAGTTAGTGTCATGTAGGATGATGTGTATGTACAGCACATGCATGGATGCATTCATGCATGCGTGTGTCCTCCGACATCGAAAAACAGCGCTACGTATCTGATATAACATTATCTATAAGCAAAGTTCTCTGCAGCACCATCTTATTTATCTGATCACGTTTGCACTTTCCTCCCCAGAGCTCTGAGCACAGACACAGACGCCGTGTTGAAAGAAGTAATAAGCAGCAAGTAGCGCTTACAAAATGCAAATATAATCTGTTAAGTGAAACACATGCAAAATCTTACTTGAGTAAAAGTATGTAAGTATTATGAAGAAAATGTCCTCACCTTGCAGCCTCAACCGACTCTGTTGTTACATTTTTATATATTATATTTACAGGCGTCATGAGTCTCCAAACCCACGATTTGATTTGACTGCAATTCAGTTTAAAAATAAATTGTGCACTGACAGCGTTGCTATTTTTAGACTGAGTTTTACATTTACATTTACATATTTGTCCAGGTGGCTTTTTGCAGGTTAGAGTAAGTCTAGTTCAGATAGTATGTACCAAAAATAAAGATTCCACAGTTCAACAAAAATGATGACTCTTCAGTGATTAAACAGTAACCAACAAAAGATAGTAATTAAGTCATTCAGTTTTTCCCAAGTAAACCATCTTCCCAAACAAATCAATAAAGGATCTTTGGCGATGTTATCACTTTAGTTCTGTTCAGTTTTTCCCAAACAAGTGAACCCTCTTCTTAAAGAAAACAATAAAGGATCTCTGAAACATCGATGCTGTTGCAGTTACCTTTGCATCAGTTGCGTTTTTTTCTTCAGTGGTCGTAGATACTTCATTTAAATTCTGGCCAGGCTCATCCAAAACAGTGTTGGATGGGGTTTAGGGTCGGAGCACTGTGCAACTTATTCCACAACAAACCAACATTACGTCACGAACCTTCGCTTTGTGCATGGGGGCATTGTCGTGTTGAAACAGGAAGGAGCCTTTTCCTGAACTGTTGCCCCAAAGTTGCAGGCACACTATTGTCTAAAAGTATCATTGTTTTTTGTAACGTGAAGATTAGAAACTAAATTTGAACTGAAGGATCAAAAACTGACACAGGCTGAAGATAGTACGAGTCTACATACTTTGGGTGATTGTGAGTCAAGACAGTCAAGACAGAGCAGTTAAAAGACAACAAACTAATGCCTGCGGGGGAGTTAATACTTCATAACATCCTACAAAGATCTGCTTTCAACCTTAGATCAAGAAAAAATTAGATTTAATTTTACCTTTGACAACAAACCTCCTGTCTGGTAAGGGATATTTGAAAATACAGTGACAGTTGTGAGGCAAGCCGCAGTTTACAAACTCATTTCGTTATCTATAAGGAGAAGTTGAGGTCTATTAACAATGAGCCGAAACACACTGAACTTGTCAAACTTTAACAGGAACAATACACGTATCCAGTTCTCTCTAGTGTTTTCACACATACATTTTTTTATCTGACTGTTTCATATCTGCTAACATCCTACCAACGAGCAAGACAAAGAGAGAGAGCAGTGGTGGTAGAGCGAGCTAGAGAGTGAATGAAGAGAGGGAGCAGCGCTCGCAAGAACCAAGCTGTGAATGATTGAAATAAAACATCAGCACAACCCTTCATATCATGTGTAAATGTGGCCGGATTGCATTCTGCCCGCTTTTTGCCTCTGTGCTCTGCCTGTGTGTGTCTGTGTAGCTCAGCCCCGCCCTCGGTCAAACAGACCCACAGTGCAGCTCTTAATGACAGAGGGAGACAGCAATGTAACCTGTGGCTACATTTTTCATAGACTCACGACCTCACGAGCTGCACATTGTTATTGGCTACACACCCACTGCCCAAAGGTCGATACCCAGAAATGACACGAACACAGTAAAATCGTGAGAAAATAGAAGATAGAGGCAGAGAGCAGGATCTCCAGATACAAGGTCTCTAGGGGAGATTATCGACCTTTTTTTTTTTCCAGGAAAACCCTGCAAACTGCACTTTTCATGTTGAAAAAACATCCCAGCCACTGTTGAAACCATGAAGGGGGGAATATCAGGGTCTGCTTAGTCAGGCAAGACGACTCGGGGGCTGAATTATTTTTAACTCTGATCAACCTGCAAGTTCACAGCTTGGTATGAACACAGCTTCACGCGTAAAAACACACTCACATCGATGGTGCCTTTGTATTTTTGGCTTCTCTGTGACTCTCCAGTGTGCCATCAAGCCCCTCTCTTTATCCTCAAACAATAGCTCATTCAGATGGTTCAGCTGCCACTGTTTGTTTTTACCCTCACAGCAATTTGTCTAATTAGGCTAAAGAACGAGTATCCCCTTTAGACTTGCTGACACAAGCCCCCTTTTTGTCTACCGACAAACCTAAGCGTTGGACAAAGACGTCGGCATATGGGAAAAAGTCGTGTGGCAAGGTAAACATGCACAGAAAAGACACATCTTTGAATTCAGATTGGATGATGTGAAGGGAGGTAGAGATAAGGGGGGACACTATCAAGTGAGGCGGGGAGCAGCTGATCGAGGCCGTGGCAGCTGATCAAGGCCGTGGATCAATTCCAACACTACCACCTCACTCACACACACACACACACACACACACACACACACACAAGGTCAAAGGAGGAGATGTCTTACCTTGAGATTTTAGAGGCATTCAATCTCCTCTTGCAACACAGCCTGCACCGACGCACTGCACACCAGAGCCACGGATCATGGTGCGACCATGCCTAGAAACACAGAGACAACAACCGTTATCGGTTGTGACATCTCACACTGGTGCTGCAAACTTGGGTCTTGCATGTTTCGGACAGTCGCAACAATCATGCAACGTTTTCCTTCTACAGAGGACACATCTGACCAATCTTTAAACATATTTTTTCCACACATCTGTATCCAAAGCCACCTTGGAGCTCTTTAAAGAGCCAGTTCACATGAGGACACCGGCTCAGTCTCTCTAAATGATCTGTCACACAGGTCTACAGTGATCTATCCCTGGAATAAAGAGCCGGTGTAATTAGGTGACACAGATGATGGCCTCAGTGATCAATGTCTTTCATGGCTGTGATGCCGTGGGCCTGCAACTGGGAAGGGAACCAAGAGGAGAGGAAAGGAGGGGCATGGACACTTCCTAGAATAAACCCATTTCACACGGATGCATTAGACAACATGATCCAAACACTAGCGAGGCTAATGAAGCCTGAGCAGCCACAGAAAGGTGCTTTAATAAGGAAGTACAGCCACTGTGATGAGGCGTCCTGGCGGCTTTATCTAACGTGGCTGCTGTAAGCAGACAGGAACACCTCTGCTCGTGCTTTCCTGTTCTATTAAAGCGAATAATCCAGAAAATATAAAAGATGCGGCTCCATCCGCCCCTTTGTCCTCCGCGCATCTCCATCCCTGCGCCTGTTCCTAAACCATCCGTGGTGACAACAGCTGATACTGAAAGCAAAACGGCAATTAAAAAAGCGAAAGAAAGACAGAAAGCAAACGCACCTTTAATCCTATCGCATCTTCACGGGCAGGCTTCGCTCTGCATCCAGGCTCTGAATCTGCGTAATGCGATCAGGATCCCTGCGTGGAGCGGCGCGCAGCCCGGAGCCTGAGGAGGGACGGAGGCACGGCGGGCTGCCGAGGGGCTGACTGAATGAACTGAGCTGAGCTGGCTGGCTGGATTGCTTGCTGGATTGATGGAAGGACAGATGGGTGGATGAGTTGACTTGGCCGGTCTGTGCACCCAGCCGAGAGTCGGGCAGCAGACAGGGGGAACGAGCTCCTCTCTGGGCGTGTGTTTGTTTCTGGTGAATGGGCCGGTGAGACGGCCAGCCACACCCCCTCTTCACCAATTCACATGACATTTGCACCCAGAGATCCCACCGTCGGCTCCGCGGCGATTCATATTTTATTGTGTTGCAGCAGCGGGAGTGTGAGTTGCGTCACGGCGTTGCGGTACGCCTGCGAGACGCGGGTTCCCCTCCGCAAAGAAAACAGCGCTGACAGCTCCCGTACATGCAGGCTGCAGACAAGTGGTCAGCTGGTGAGAACACAGGAGCTCAGCATACACTGATGGTTGTTTGTCTTTTAAGCTACAGTATTGTTTTTTTTTGTTTTTTTTTTTCAGAAAAAGAAAATTACAAAGTGTAACAACCTACCGCTGGATCAGATCCGCCAGGTGCTCGGTGCGGCTGGTAGCCAGCGGAACCATCCGAATTTCGGATGATTTAATCTGATTATATTCGCTTGGACAGGCTGCCACCTACCGGGCTGGCGCGATTACGTCAGGGGGGAAAGTGTCCACATGAGTCCCCCTGCATCTCAGGGAGCAGGCCTGGAGCACAGAGGACATCACCTGATATCACCTGAGGGGACAATACAATAGATAAATAAATAAATAAATAAATAAATAAATAAATAAATAAATAGGATATTTATGTGCAGATCCACTGTCAAGTACTGATCGGTGCTTCTTGAGATGATTCCCATCTGAGTGGTGAAGGGCTCCATCTAGTGGCACAAACAGCAAATTTCACATATTCACGCCACCCAGCGTGAGTTAGTATTTCACTTGTTTGTTCTGGGACATTTCTGGATTTTAATCTTGTGTTTCGTGAATATTTTTTGGTACACACCGACATTTAATTTGCCAAAATCCCTAAATTATTTTGTGTGGTGTATATTTTCTGACCGGAAATAATAAACGTGATTTTTCTGCATATTTTCTTCTTGATTTTCATTAAAAACTACTTGTGTTCACCCCTGTATTACTAATTATTTCCTACTTTTAAGATTAGATAACAACATGCGATAATGATCGTGTTATTTCCAATTAAGGCATTTATCAGACGCTTTTGTCCAAAGCAACTTACAGTAATTGACACACACATTCATATATGAAGGTATGAGAAGCAGTGACATGTATGTCTTTTTGAATCATCATCAGTTTCTTGTTCCGGTGAATATGTTAAATCTATGAAAGCCTTTTAAATGAGCCCTGTTACAACTGTTTACTTGAGTATCTCCATTTCATGCATCTTTACTCTCCACTTCATCTCAGACGCAAATATTGTCCTTAGTACTCAACCACACGTGTCTGACAGCTTTAGTTTAGCCAGATTACAAGTTTTTATACCTTTCCTTGTCCGGCAAGGCCCAATTATCTCCAAATTCGTTGAGTTTTCCTTCGTCTTTTGTTATTTGATTTTGTCAGACAAATTGAAGGATTAATTGTTTACAGTAGTTTCTCTGTAATTGTTTTGTAGCAGCGATAGCAGGGAGTCATTTTATTCCACTTTCATCCCTGTTGGTCTTAGGTTTGGTTCCAGTGCTATAAATGAGGGGTTTTTTTTTGCTGTACGTTTCCTTTGTTTTGCTATCTAGATCATAGTAATGTTCAATTTCCCATTCTGTCTAGCTGTGGTGGCCCACCACTCCTGAATGGATCTACAGGATAACACTCCTCCTACTTCCTAAGATAAATAAACTGTTAGATCAGCTGGAAAATGCATCGTCACAAAGTTAAAAACGTGGTTTCTCACAGTGATGCTACAAACATATGATTTTACAGAATATGATGCAGGTTCAGCTACCCAGCAGGATATAAATTAGCTTAATTACAAACATTAAGTAAAATGCTACATATACATTATTACAGCCATAATATTAATCCTAAAACATCACATATAATCATAAATCACTGACAGGAAACATTTTACCAAACAATGAGTACTTTACAGGGTGTTGTTGGTACTGGTATGCTTTCGTATCTGAATACTATTACAAGGTTTGCTTCTTCATTTCTTTAAATGATTGAAATAAAAATCATTCCTCTCATAAACTTTGTGTCCTTTAACACTTTAAACTTGAATTTATGGAAGGTTGTCAAATAATTGTATCAAATCTAAAGCAGTTTTCTGACTGCAAAGTGAGCATGCAAACCATATGTATGATTCAGTGAGAAGCGCCTGACTACCTTTTCTACTGTGATGTAGCTATAACATTGAGTGCTGTGTTTCTCCTGTGCTTTTCTACCTGTTAGGGGTGGACACACAGTATCTAACAAGTATTGGAATCAACAGCACCACCTTCAGGTCGTAGAAAGCCATTTTTATGAGTGTGAATATCAACAAGGTCTTTTGTTGTTGTTGTAGAGAGTTAAAAGTATGGAGATTCTCAAAGATTTCACAGTTTGTTGTCCACGTCTGACCACTGATGCTTCAGGGTGTAAGCAGGACGTTGTCCTGATGTCCCACCACTGACCCGGCAGAGAACAAAGACTCGTTATCTGCTGGACACTGGCTCCACTTTTAGAACAGGCCGCATGATTCAATAAGAATTAAACCAGTCACACAAATCAAACATGACTGAAAAAGAGATCAGCTGTGTTTCATTTTCTTGTCCTATTTTATGTCTGTTTTGACATTTTTTGAAGCATTCTTTGGCGTCGTTATACATTTATTACAGACATTAGGAAAGAGATGGCAGCAAATGAGGGGGCGGCAACAAAGGTCCCTCAACTACAGACATTGTCAGATGATCTAACACAGCAGACTGGCTACTAAATTGACCTTTTGGGAGATTTTGTTTTAGCAATTTTAAGAATGAACTTTGAACATCACCTTTCAAGTCAGCAAGTCTTTAGAGAACTCAGAAAATGTGACCTTTTTTTATTCCCAAATTCATGTGCTGATGAAGGTCATATGAGCAGTGGCAAGTTTAGGGTGTGTTGGGGCCCAAGGCAAAAACTCCCAGGGGGCTCTTTGGCCGACGCTCATCTCCGTTTTGTTAGAAATTAAATGACACCAACAAATTATTTTTCTTATTTCCAGTGTTTCAGGTCAAGATGTGAACAATCCACAATATAAGGCCAGTGACTGTCAACATATGAAACGTTAATCCTGAGGCAGCCAAAGGAAGGGAAGTATGACGCCTTCATGTGAGGTTTAAGGTGGTTTGTCATTGTAAAAATATTCCAATGTGAGTTACCATCTGGGGCCCCTTTTGCCAAATGTTTTGAGGTGCCCCAGACATTTGCGTGGTTTGCCTCTTCTGACAGGGTTCCTCTGCATGTGATATGATGAAAAGCTCCAGAACACCTGCTCAATGGTGCTTGTGACAGTTTTCTAAACTATGATTAAATCCACAATAGTAGGTTGTGATGATATGCACATTTTAAACAAAGAAACTAAACTTGATAGCTCTTTTGGTACGGCAGGAAAAAGAGTAAAAGCAGGCAACACATATGTGATAATACTAAAGGTGCACTATGTAGTTTTGCAGAGGACATTTGAATTGGAAGAGAAAGATCAACGTTGACACTTTTTTTTTTCTCTGCAGAAACAAATTGACCTTAAAGGACAACACAGTTTCATACTGTTTTACTTTGTTGAGATCTGGCGGGCCCTGCCACCTTTCTAGCTTCAAACGGTGTTCTGGGGACCTATATTAAAATTCTGAGTCTGAATTTCCAAAAAAACAAACCACACACTGTCCCTTGAATGTTGGTCCAGACTTGGATAAAATTTTTAGTGGTTTTTCTTGACAGCTACAGTGCTTCAATACTATAAAATGTGGATATCGCATCGTTTCAAACACGTGGTATCGAAGGAATATGAGAGATGGAGAGGAATATGCTCTTGTCCCTTATGTGCGCTGGAGGTGTAGAAAGGCAACGGCATTAAAGAGAGAGAAAAAGAAGTGGTTCAATTATCACTTATATAACAGGGGCACGGCCTTCTGTAAGGTTTCAGCAGCTCCCGCTACCTCTGAAAAGTTATTTAACAGTATGATTCACATCAAAGCGCCTAGGACCCCTGCTGCTTAACTCAAAGGCCAGACAGCCCATCTCCACTCTGACGCTCTATTAGCCACCCCTTTATGAAGTTCATAAAACCCACTCCTCACCAGATCACTGCAGATGGTGGGGCCAGGCTAATAGCTGGAAAAGTAGCACCGGCCGCCACCTCGCTTGGACTCCTTTGAACTGAACCGTGCGCAGATTGAACAGGGGGCCAACCATATGCATGTCTCTCTGTGTGTATTTGAAAAGGACTCTGAGTGTATACCGTGTGTGTGTGTGTGTGTATGTGTGTGTGTGTGCGTCCTCGTCCTTATCCTGTCACAGCGGGGGAGAGACATGAAAGCCTTTCCACAGTGTTTGGTAATTGCAAAGACCTCCGTTCTGCCTAAGCAGCAGAGGAGACGACAACCTCATCAGGACACGGCCAGGATCCACACACACACACACACACACACACACACACACACACACACACACACACACACACACACACACATACACTCACACACACATTGTACAGATGTGCACACACCTCTGGGGCAGCTGACCAATCAATAGTCTTGACTGTGTAAGAGTACACAGAAGAGTGTACAGGGTGCTTTTTCTTTTTCCACACAGGCCTTTCTTTGTTGTGTGTAACCTTTTGATCTAAATGAGAAAAAAAAAAGAAAAAAAAGGAGGGGGCTTAGGTAGGCCGATGTGTTTGAGAGAGGGAGGTTATGCTAAAAGGGTTAGAGGGGGGGTGAGTTGCCACCTTTTCATCTTACCTCTCCTCTGTTCAGCTTTATAACGAATGTCAACGCTGATAACAAAGCCTCATTTGCATATCATAATCCCCATCTCTCGACCTTCTGATCAGGTGTACTTGGAAGCACGGCTGTGTTCTTTCAAAAAAAAAAGAGAGAGAGGTAGCAGAGAGAGAGAGAGAGAGAGAGAGAGAGAGCAAGAGAGGAAAAAACTCTGCTCACTTTGAAAGCTGTTTGAAGTTCTCTGCCAGAGTTCAAATAACACTAAAACATGTGCATGGCATTGAGTGGCTGATTTGTATTAAAAAGAAGAAAGGCGGAGGGATGGAGGGATGAAAGGAGGTCAGGGAGGGTAGACTGAGGGAACTTTCTGGAGCTCGTAAGGCCAAAATCCTCTGGATCTCCTGTCACTACACATGCAGAGGAGTGGACCCTTTTACTTTCTGTCTTTGAACTTTAAAGGTGCTGTACGCCGCAAAATCACAAATACATATTTACCCCTTTTACCTGTCGTGCTGTTCATCCACCTCGGTTGTCTTAGTGTCACTTCCCGATTTTTGGAGATATCCGCTGTAGAGATGTTCGCCTTCTCTCGAATGTAATTGAAACTGAACAGCACTCGGCAGCGCAACAGAAATGATGACCCAGTTACACAAGATAATCCTAAAACCTCGTAGTGAGCAGTTTTGTGTAGGAACCATTTTGTCTGCACCAAACCGGATCACCACGCAGAAGGAAGCGTGCATCTACCCACAGATGAGAGGCTAACTAAGCTAGCTAATGCTACATCTCAGCCAAGGAGGATGCCACCTGTGCAGTCACGGGCCTTGTGTCCTTCATTCTCCCTCAGCAGATGTAGACTGTTGGTAATAGAGTGCTGTGCGGATGAAGTATTTTCGTAGGCTTACCCGAAAGTTAGCATCACCCTGGTTCCTTTGACAAAAAAGTCTATGGGGTTTTTTTTATTGGATTTTGGAATATCGCAATAACACCATTTTCATGATTTGTTGTGAGGAGATGAGTCTCCATGTTCTGCGTGACAGCGTCAGTACTCTAATCTAACCACTGGTTACCACCGCTTTTTTCAGACAAGTAAACACTTTATAATTCAAATGTTAAGTACATTTACTGATGTATTTTATGCATGTTTATAGATCCAAACGAGGAAATCTCTTTAGCGTATGTGTAACTGGAACCTGACGTTTCAAAATATGAACTTATTTGTGGGTTTTTGGACTGATTCCTTCAGCACTCTGGATAAGATAGCCTATATCAGGTGGCATTCAGCCTGGTCCTTGTTACTGTTGGAAGACAACCTTTGAGCTAGCTACCTACATGCTGAAAATGGCAAGTGCTTGTATAGCATTAACCTGGTTGCTAACAACCTAAACAAGGTAGCAGCTCTTACCTTTTCATCGGCTGGGGTTTAGCCACTGTAATTCAGGGCTCCCTCCACCCCACATGCAAAACAAGTTCTCCTTTTTTGCTATTTCGCCAGAACTCCATCGCTTCATTTTGGATTTAGTAATTGGTTTCACAAAAAAAATACTTTGTTAGAAAGAAGCTGTTCACAACAAGGTCTGTGGATTATCTTAGAGTAACAGGGTCATGATTTCTGGAAAGGGACATTGCTGTTGAGTTTTTCAAATGAGTGTCATTTAGCTCCATTATATTTGAGAGAAGGCATCCCTACAGCTGCTACCTTCAAAACTTGGCAACTCACACTCAAACAAGGTAGACAGAAAAATAGCAGTACAGGTAAGAGGAAAAATATGTATTTTTTATTTGGGGGTGAACTGTCCCTTTAAACATGACAGATTCAGGATTCTAGCCTCAGCAAAACTGCATTATTTTTTTCGTCAAGTTTTGTGTTTTATGTTGCATCAAAAGTCCCTTTTCTCACTGAATGGCGGGTGCCCGGCGGTTGAAATGTTATCTACTGTTATCTTGATCATCACAGCAGCTCCTTTTCCTTTGTGTCCCATTCAGGCCCGACACAAACAGCTGAGCAAAACTCCTCCGCCAAGCTTCAAAGGAGCTGCTGCCGGGTGATGGCAGGCCGAGAGAAGGAGGCGTGGACTTGTGGCACGGCTTACTGCAGAGGTCAAGGTTTGTATGTGTGTGTGTGTGTGTGTGTGTGTGTGTGTGTGTGTGTGTGAGTGTTATTAGCAACTCTGCATGTCATAGCAACAGATCCAAAGGTCACGGACCACCCCAACTGTGTGTTCACACACTTCATCATCTAAAACTGCACTGATCAATAGTGGCTGGACTGTTCGTACAGAGCAGAGGGTTTGGATGGAGACCAATACGCTATGTTTCTGTCCGATACTCCTTCTTGGCTTGAACACACTGTTCTCAGCAGCCTACGGTTTCTGAATCCCGCTTGTGAAGACCAGACGTCCTTTCCCATGAGTGAAGAGGGCCTCCAGCAGAGCTGCTTCAGCTCCTCCACATTCTCATAGTCGCCCGTTTGGCCGGAGTTGTAAAGCTGGGCCCTGGGAGTCGCCCGCCTCCACTCTGATCCACTCAGCCCGGCTCTGCAGCAGAGGCTGTCCTGCCAGCTCCTTTATCCCAGCTACCGCACACCCAGGGCGGGCAAAGCCAGACTGACAGTCCCCCGCTGCCTCCAGAGCCTCCGTCTCATTTCCCCCTGTAGCCGCCCACCGCCCCTCTCAGCTTTTCAATCTTCGAAGCAATTAGAAGGAGATCCCTTTCTTTTGTCATCTATCCGTGGAAAGAAGAAAAGCGAGAGAATGAGAAAAAAAGGAGAAGGAGGGCCAAGTTGTTGGTGGTGGTGGAGCTCAGGCCTAGCCAGGAGCCACTTGTGAAGCCCTGGGTATTAGGACTCACATGGTTTGTTTGGAAAGGCTTCTCCAGGGGCCAAAGTGGGATTACGTTGCAGATTGCAAGTTCCCATGGAAGGGGCCTATACCAGCGAGGGCTTTGGTGGGTGGGTTTCAGGTTGGGGGCCATAGAAGAGGTCTTTATGAGTTTGGGGTCTGTCTGAATGGAAAGGGCCAACTCCCAGCATGCTAGCCCTCCATATTAGATGGACACAGAGAGGCTATTGAAGTTACCCAGACATCCCCCCTTTATTTCTGTCCTTTTCTCTCCCTCTCTCTCTGCTCTTGAAGGCTTAGCTGTTTGCCAGTCAAGAAGAGAGTAAAAGGACTGTTCTGGGAGCTGAAGTGATTCTTGTGTTCATTTTTTCGGATGAAAATACCATCTGTGATTTTGAGCAAACATAATATGATATGACTGATCAAACCGCAGCGTCTGACGTTAAAGCCGCAGCTTTTAAGGCACAGGATCACTCCGAATGATCTCAGATGGATTTAACAGAGATTGGTTGTCTGAAATCTTACAATGATCTTTTTTAGAAAGACTGGATGGCTTTTTTTCATCTTTCTACCAAAAAGCTGACCCCTCAGTTATTCAGAAAATGCTGGTAAACAGATAATCACATCAAAAATTACATCCGTTCAAGGGATTTAATCAATCATCCAACTATCATTCCTCGACAATACATGATTTTCAGATATGGGTGATATTTCTTTTGCAGCTAAGCATGTTGTGTCTTTTTTATTAATCAAGTACTAAAAAAAGCCAACGTTGGATCACACTTCAGCAGAAAGATGCCTAAAAGGAAAAGAAACTAGCTCAACAGACAATCGTATGAAGAGAGAACAAGGATCAGAAGGACCCGAGGGACCCGGGCGAGGCCTTTGAAGCTGCATCATACTGTTATTTTTTTTCTAATATCTGATCAGATGCTGGAGAGCTTCATTGAAAACTGTGAAAGTAAAAAACAGAGAGCCTTTAACGTGATGATTCGGGTTAACAAAAAGCTCCGCGTTTGGAAACAAGACCACAGGGTCCAGATGTAGTTGTAGTGTATAAGGCTCGCAACCTCCGGAACAGCAACTCGACCTCTGTCAAACTTGGAGGCTTATTTTTGTCGACGTTTCAAGACACAGCATAGTGAAAACACCAATGACACCATCAACAGAAGTCTTCATTTGAGCAATATGCAGTTCAGTCTGAGTCAGTGTGACAACTATCACTGTTTCTCCATTCCAGAGACTCTCTCTTCTCTTCTCTTATCGATCTTATTTCTTGATGCAACAACTCCTAAAAAAATCAAAATACAGCAGTTCCTTCATCATCAACATTAAAGGTGCACTATGTAGCTTTGCGGAGGAAATTTTAATCAGAATGACAGAATTATGCCTAAACAAACTAAATAAACACATTGACCTTAAAGGACAACACCATGTCATACCGTTTGACTTTGTTTATATGTGGCGGACCCTGCCACCTTTCTAGCATCAAACAGTATTCTGAAGAACCTTATTTTCCTCTGAGAACAGCTTTTACATGAACCATAAAAGATTCTGAGTTTGAACTACGTAGTGCCCCTTTAACTTGATTTTGTGAGCTCACTGACACATTCTCCCAGTTTGTGCACTCCATACATGGATTTTGTTTTTATTTAATCTCAATTAACCTTTATTTGTACAGTTTAAAGTACTTTGCAGGTGACTGACAAAAATACAATGATCTTTTCTTAACCTACCCTCTTAGAACAGTATCAGTATATTGGGTCTTCTACCCTCTAGTGTTGAGTTTTGGTACTACATGCTGGATGTTGTTTCTTAAACTGAGTTTCTGCTGAAAGTTTGACTTGAGGATTTCCATTTCACGCAGCTGTGTACCTTCACTCTGCTACATCTCAGATTCAAATGTTGCACTTTCACTCCACTCCACTTGTCTCACAGCTGTAGTTACTAGCTATTTTACAGATTACAATTTTCCCCTTCATGCCAAGTGAATTCCACACATTTTCAGATGATTGTGATTGAGTTACTGTTCCCTGTTTTACTTTGTAGGGTTCGTCCTTGTGTCATTTGTGTTACTTCCTGTGTTTCTGTGGTTTTGCCTCCCTCGTGATGAGATGTCCTGATTAGTCTCACCTGTCCCTCGTTAGCCTCATGTGTGTTTATGTCTGTGTCTTCCCTCCTCTCTCTATCAGTTCGTCTGTTCTGTATCCCCACGTCAGCTCACCTCCTCTGTTTTGTTCCTGTTTTTTATTTCTTTTGTTTGTTTTTCTTTTTGTGGATTTGCCCCTGCCTGTTTTTATTAGTTTTGTCGCTTGCTTTTTGTACTTTTTGATTTTAGACAACAGCTTCATTATCAAGGCTTATTTATTTCTTTTCAGGCTGCCTTGGCTTTGTGTGTCTTGCATTTAGGTCCTCGCTATGTTGGTGAAACCTCACACCATTAATTCTCCAACTTCTTAAGCTAAATAAACAGTTTTAAAAAACCCTCTTGGATAAGCTGGAGAATGCATCGTCACAAAAATGAAAACAGGCTGTTTGTCTTGTGAAAAGTTGACTTTTTTCAAGACATGTGGTTCTCACAAACCTTCCAAACTACAAACATGTGATGATCTTGTACAATGATGCATCGCCGTAGATAAACTACCCAATAGTGTATAAAGAAGTTCAAATGAGCTCCACCTTTGTCATCTAAAGCAGTAAAATGCAGCATTATGTTAATAATGTTAACTGACAGGAGTCATTTTACTGAATAGCACTAGTACTCCCAGTAATTTTACTGAAGTATAGGGTCTGAACACATTTAAGATGTGATTTGTAATTGAAAAAGATTATTTATTACCCTCACATCCTGATTGTGCTCTTAATCTGCCGCACTCCACATATTAAGCAAACAGCTTCTTCAGTGTAATTATAATCAGTGCTTAGGAGGGTTAGAACAGAACGGCTTCAGCTTGAAGTGACAAACCCTCATGAAATTATGATGAGAACGTTTCATTTAACCTGACTATTACATTTTTGTATGAAACGCTCCCGTTCAGGCCGACTAAGTGGAGGCCTTCGCCACTCGAGCTTATGAATCAGCACCATCGCTCTCCAGATGTCTCCCTCCTGCCCTTCAATCTCTCCTGTCACCTATAGACTGCTTTCCAACCCCCCCGCCCCAGCACCCCATCAGTCTCTTTCTGCAGACCAAACAGCTTCTTTCCCCTTCTACTCTCCCCCAACCCCCTCCAGCCATGTCCCTTTGAGCTGTGCCGCCGTAATGCATAAATACATAAATCTGGTGTCAGTGTATGCATGTGTGTGTGTGTTTGTGTGTGTGTGTGTGTGTGTGTGGCGGGGGATGTCGACATATAGACGACGGGACGGCAACCCCACAGGCAGACCCCCTTTCATGTGTCACCAGATCACAGACACTCAATGTTTACACACCAGATCATCCAGACCCCTCCCAACTCTACCCCAGCCGCGTCCCCCAGAACCTGTCACCCTGGCTGGGGAAGCTCGGGGGACAAAGGCTGGGAGTCAACCTGGAGGTGGTGGTGCCAGAGAGGCTCTCTGATCTGACCGACTGCAGCAGACCTGATGGGAGATACGAGCTGAGGTCAGGGGTCAAAGGGGGCCATAAAAGAAAAGTCAGCTGACCTCCTATAGTTTGGCTCCATCTTCCCCCAACGCGGACTTGATTTAATGTCGTGTGATTACAACGACTTGAATTTCAGATGAGACAGATGTCACAACACTGCAACGCGTCATTATTGCTGTGCGATGTGATTCACTGAACACTTTCATATCATTATCTTCAATTACAAACTGCTTATCAATTGTTAGCCTGTTCTTATTCCTGGAAATGCACGTAAAATCAGCCATTGAATTCCAACCATTTGCAGTACAGAAATGGTCTTTGGCTCTTTCGAAATTTATAAAATGAACTTTTTCCCCAAGCTGTCAGATGTAAGTAAGAGCTTCTGGCATTAATCTATAGGAGTGTGAACACTGAATAATTTATTTATTTTTTGCTCCTACATTTCTTTTAGTACATAAATAAGCCTCTAGAATAACTGTAACTTGCTCCTGTTAGAGAACACAATGGGTCCACATCATACAGTATAATATGGTCTAAGTTCTAATCTAATAACATTACCACTGAAAATGACACTTAACAATTGATTTTCTAAGGCTATATCCAGGCACTTGGCAAAAACAGTGTAAAAGGGGCAAAAACTCAGTATGGTTCATTATTACCATGTGCTTAGGTGGAAAAAAACAGCCTATTCAAAGAGCAAAATGCATAAAACTACATGAACTTGCATAATTCCTGAGTTTAGGGCTTTAAAACCTGAACTTCATATTAATGGATGTGAAATCTCATTGGCTATAAGATGCATCAGCCATCTGGAGGCTGGCGTGTAAGTGGCTCAGAAGAGAGAAGAAAGAAGAGAGAGAGACTAACTTGTCAACACAATCACTCACTGGCTGTTGTAGGCTCCAGGGCGGGCATAGAAGCACATATCTGCTCAAACGAGCTATCAATTAAACGGCTGCCATCTCAGGATCTTCAGTGTAGTGAAGTTTTTTGACAGATAAAAGCATGAAAAAGCATTCCCAATCGCAGACAGTTTTCTGAAACACACACAGGCACTTTAATGGTGAGCTGGCAAAACTTTGTAAATGCTAGTTCGTTAGCTTGTATGTTTGTTGATTGTAGCTTGCAGAGGTGGGTTTATCTTGAAAAGGCTTCACAAGAATCCAAGCGTTCTAACGATATATGGCATGACTATACACTTACACTGAGGCCCTTGCCTGCTTGCTTGGCTGTATTTGTAAAGTTTAGCGAATTAGCCGCTAACTTTTGACAGGTTAATGGAAGAGTGTGATCACAACGATGATTTTGAACAAAGAGCTGCTTTTTAAAAAATGTTGTCAACTTTGACTACTTTCACACATGAAAGATGTATCTCTCCATCAGCGCACTCAAAAGCCGCGAGTGAGGAAACAAGAGAGGATCAAAATCGAATCACGACGGCATGAAGATAACATCTCCACGGATTCATTCCCGCTCTCCATAAAACAGCCGAATTCAACTTAAAGTTCTGCCGCAACAACCGTGAATCCTTTTTCTTCCAACCTGAAACAAAAACAAAACAAAAAAAGGTGAAAGAGAATGAGACGAAAGGGAAAGAGCAGAAAACAACAAAGCTGAAGGAAGCATTTTATCCTGCTGCGTTAAATTGGGTGTGACTATGAACGATTCCGAGGCCCCGGAAAAAGGATGAGAAAATACACCCACACACACACACACACACACACACACACACACGCACTCACACACACATGCACACACACAACAAAAACAAATTAACATCTAAAATGCTCCGGCTCGTTTCAACTGTTCACTTCAAACCGTCATCAGGCCTCTAATGGGGGCCAAGTTCAAAGCTCCACTAGACTCCCGCTGCTTTGCTGAGATGGAGGAACAACACTTCCGTCTCCCGCTCCCTCCCTATGTTTGTTTATCCTTTGCTTTGCTCTCTTTCCTCTCGTTCTCCGCTTCGACCTCTCTTTCACTGCCTCCCTGCTTCGTCTTTCATCCCCCCTTTATCCCCTCACTTTATTTAGCATCATCTCCTCTTCTCCCCCCCTCCCGCACTGTCTCCTCTTATTTTTACTCTCTATATTTAATTCCGCGGTACGTTCGGTTCTCCGCAGACCCTCTTTCGTTCTCTCCCCCCCTCTCTTTGTATCTCAATCCGGCTTTCATCACGTATGCCAGTCTTTCAAATCTGACAGACATTGATCAGCGCGCAGCAGTGGGGATGCTGTCCTGGTGCAAGTTTGTTCACAGAGCCCAACATCCAGCCCTGGAAATCCAAACAGAGCCTTGAACAGCGAGCTCTCAAAAGACAATCGCCGGTCCGAGATAGACAGTTGCTCAGCACTGCCCTGCAGATATCTGCCAGGATAAAAAAAAACCCTCCCCTCCTTCCCCTCTCCCCTCGCCTCGCCTCTCCTGCTCTCCCCCTCTCCTTCTCCTTCTCCCCCCTCCTTTTTCTCTTTCGAAGATGGCACTTCCACAAATGTTTAACTCCAGCTATCTGCTCATTAAGAGGTCTTCAAAGCCTTCCATTGATGTAAAAGCATCCATTTGAATTTGTAATCACCCTTTGCTGTACGGCTGCTGCGCTCAGCGTAATTTCCCCCGGATTTTCTGATAGCCGGCTCAAAGAGCTAACAACCCGTTTTTTCTCCTCTCCGAGTAGAGGGGGGGGAGGAGAAAAGGACTTTTATCGAACTTTTTGGAGGCAGGGAGGTGCGTATTTGTGAAGGCCTTTGGGTTTGTTTATATATGCTGACAAAGAAAAGTAAGAATATATAGGAATTCAGTCCGCCGAGAACGCTTGAAAAGAAGATAAGAGCGATGAGAAAGAAACCCACTAGAGCCGGATAAGGTTTGTTTGAAGATTAAACTTCCGTCGTCATCACAGAACAGGCTATTTTTCTTGAAAGGCACTTAAATGGCCCAGAAATTGGTGCGTCTATAGGGAGCGCCTTTAACTGATAGTGACTTTAATGGCAGGTGTTTTTTGTTTGTTTTTTTAATATATATATTCCACTGCACAAACTTTAAGGTGTCTGAGGCTGTGAGAAAACACACTTTGCCCACATGATGCATTTGAAAAAGAATGCCAAGCAACACATTCGGTAGCGACCTGCATGCATATTTAGCTCAAACGCCCTCTGTGTGTTGAGATGATGGAGAGCCAAACTCTGTCACTCCATCGTGACACCAAGAGGAAGAAAATATTGAGAAAAAAAAAAAAAAAGAGGCAGAAAAAAGAGGAAGGAATCCGTCAGATCCTCGAGGCAGAAGAACATACCTTTACATCTGGATTTCCTCACAGGAAGGAAGCGTTTGAAATCTAATACATAAACATTATTCCCCCGACTCGCCCGGTTTTTTCCCTTCACCTGCGGAAAAACAGGCGCTTCTTCAGAGCCACTTTGGGGAACTTTTCCACAACACAGTCCTCCTTCAGTAGGTTCAATAAGAGGGCTGACTGGGATTTGGCTCCTGCCATGTTCCATCAAACACACTTGTCTTCAGCCATCGCAGGCCTGTCTGTCAGTCAAACAGCTGCTCATAAATAGCGCTTCCCTCAGGTTTCCTCTGCTGTCTTCTGAAATGTGGATATTAAGTTAAAAAGAATTTACAGTCAAATCCTCAGGACTCGGAGCTATAGACGACTGGGAAATATGCTAATGCTAATACAGAACTACTACTCCTATGCTAATGAAAAGCTAACAAAACTATATCACAGCATTGGCTTTCTTTATGTGGCTTGTGGGGACGTTGTGCTTGAAGGTAATTTCTGAGGTTTCTCGGGGTAACAAAGTGTGGTCAGGCGATCATCGCGGTTTTACACAAACCTCCGAGCTGGTAAAATGTATTTGGAAGAGAAAACAAAGGTAAGCGGTCAGATTACATCCCAAACTGCCCACAGTAAACATCCATCACGGTTTATTGGAGACTCTTGACAGATGAGTTGAGGGTCAAGTGACTGATGAGGGGAGCCAAGCATTGCTGCTACCAAGCTAATTTGCTTGCATGCACTGTCAGCTGACCACAGTGACTGTGAGTTTTGACAATGTTGTTTTCAGTTTCTACTCTAAAAGGTTACAATGAGTACATTTCAGTATGTTTTGTTTTAACACAGTAACACAAACGGCAAAAATAAAATGCTAATGGGTCTGTCCCAGGTAGACAGCTAGTGGTTGATTAGCATTGGGGAGGAAATTCATTTGACTTGTTTATTTGTGTGAACATTATCAGACCAGTCACGTTTAAGTTATGTAATATAAAGCAAAGATCTCTGTCAGTCTGTCTGTCTGTCTGTCTGTCTGTCTGTCTGTCTGTGGTTTGCATATCTCAAGCGCTGTTCATCCGATCTACTCCACACATGGCATGTTTTCTTACTGGCAACCCAAGGAAGCGCAGGGTCAAATGATGTTTTTGAACATGCGACATGTTCTATATTAATACATTTTGAACAAACAGTGAAAACCTCTCAGTGCAGCAGATGAGGCATGGCTTCAATACTCTAGCTTCACGACTCTACAAACAAACAAACAAGCTGGATTCACACGTGATCCCTCTCAAGTGATCTCACGGGGAAGCAGACATAAACAAAATGCAGATTAGCTATCTGCAACGACTTGTAGTAATGTGTTGCTGTGAGAAAAAACAAAAGCAGAAGGTTAAACGAGTAGTAAGCTAGCTAACATAAGTTTCAAGGGTTAGAAGTTTAGTGTTGCTTCAGGACAGCTCTCCCATTGATTGAAAGGGGCGGCAACAACAAGTCTGTGAGCAGTTCAGGAGAATTCAGAGTTGATCTGTAAACACTTCACATCCCTTCACCCTTCACCCTTACCAGATAATCTGTTCTGAACAGCATGTTTTGAACTGGCACTGCACTATTATAATAAAAAAAGTGGTGTCTTAGGTGTTTTTAACGTACTCTTATTGTGTCTTTGATTCACTTAACCCTTGTGTGGTGTTCATATTTTTGTTACTCAGCCAGTGTTTGTGGGTCTGCTGGACCCGCTGCATTTTTAGGCCTTTAATCTTCCCAACAGTGACATCTCATTTTGACTGTAAGGCTAAATGCAAGTTTTGGGTAAACGCAGGCTATCATTTTCTTTAGTCTGTGGCCTTACAGGTTAATTAGGTCTGCATTTTGGATGAATGAGATGTATACCCTTTGAAATAGTCATAAAAGACAGCCTGTGCATGGGAAAGCAATAGGTGCAGACACTTTAATGTCAATACGTGCTTTAAATAATATAAATATTCATATTAAATGAATGCTGCTGCTGACAACAGTCCAAACACTGATGTTCTTTTGACTGTGTTTGCGTGTGAAGTGAACTGGTGGCAGACATGTCACCAGGACCATTGACTCCAGTCTAATCCCTTCCTGATGGCCTTTTCTTCAGGCGCAGATGGAGAGTAGGGGCTCTTGACCTTTGACCCGCACCACTAAATCACATCAGTCGCTGGCTGCGAGGGCCACAGGGCCCCAGGACTCCATCAAACATATGGGCAGCTGCCCCCACACATACACACACGCAACTACACACATTTGTGCACTGCTCTGACACATACAGAAACAGAAACGCTTTCATGCATGTATCTGTATATGGCCATGTTTCACATATACGACACACAAGAAAACACACACAGGTCAATACGCCTTTCATGCACTTGAGAGATACAGATCGATGGGCGCACACACAAACACACACATACACACACACAACACCACTAAATAATGTTCTTTTTTTCAAGTATTCTCTGTCATCTGTGTCCTTTTACTCAGCCACATCACACACTCTCTCAAGCTCTCTCCTACACTTTGTTTGAAACTTTTCTTCTCTTCTTCTCTTCTCTTCTCATACTCCTCTGGTCTCCCTGTGATGTGGCTTCTCTGTTTCGGCTGAATAAAACACAGACTAGAAGAGAGCGAGGGAGAAGAGAGACATGTCGACGGCAGAGACACAGAAAGACTGCGAAAGAAAGGGAGAGGTAGAGAGTGAAAAGAAGAAGTCTCCCTTTTCTTATGTGGTAAAGTCAACAACACAGCCCACCCTGCTATTCTCTGTTACCAAAATATGCCCTGGCTATGTCAGATGAGGTCACGTCTCTGCATAAAAGTTTCCGTCATAGGCAGTTTGTTTTTCAGACAAATCGGCTAATCTCGCTGCATGAGTCTGCATTGGAAATAAATATTGTAAATATAATCAGGCGGGTCATTTTTCTGTTTTTCTGGAAAAGCTGGATAATCAACGCACGTTTCCTGCCGTCACATGGTGCCTTGAGGAGCCTCGCACGGTGACAAACACACCTTTTGAAACCCGACTTGGAGCAGCCTGCTTTGCATGAGAAGCAGGCGAGCGGGGTTGAAATGTGGGCCGGGCTCCCTCGCACCGACGTGCTGCTTGCCCACGCTGCGCTCCTACGGAGGTCCTCCTCACTTTGTTGTACTCACAGCAGGCACCTGCATTCCTGGCATAGCTGTCTCCGAAGTTTCAAGAGCAGCTCACTATCTCTCTGTCTGTCTCTCGCTCGCTCCCTGTGCTCAGACCTCCGTTGCCGTGTTGCCTAGAGACGAAAAGGAGCAAGAATGGGGACAACGGAGAGCGAGAGGAAGAGGGGGCCTTACCAGAGGAGGATGAAAGCGGAGAGAGATCAGAGGGGAGGACAGGCCAGCAGGGGAGTGATGAAGTTTGTTTGGGATGCTTTGGATTTTTACGGCCATTGTGCGGTGCCAATATCCTCCCTTTACTCCCTGGCTCCCAGCTGAACAGGGAAAAGGGGGCAGTCTGCAGGTGCAGGTTTACACTTTTTTCAAACAAAAAAAAGGTGGTTTAGACGATAGACGGTAATGTTCAGTTTTGAGTCGTGTGGATGGATGTTTGGTGTTTGAGTACAGAGGGAAGATACATGTGTAGATTTGACATTCCTGGGTCCATTTAGTTGTAGAAATCTACAAATGCTACAATGAAAAATATGATAAATGATTATAAAAATATCTATAAGTGATACTTGGTAAATCTTTGTGTGGGGAGCCTCTAAGAATTAAATCAAAAGGACTTCAGCAAGTATTACAGAATCAACATCCCAATCTCAGGGCATGTTACAAGGCATTCTGGGAATTGTTGGAAACACGAGGACACAATGACGGCAGAAGCAAATGGCTTCAGATCAGAAAATATCACCTAGAAGGCAAAAAAAAGTAACATTAAAGCTTTAGGATGACGCTAGTGAAGACAGTGAATCTGTAAAAAAGGTTGATTTTTACTTTAGGATACAAGCAGGCGTTCCCGTGAAAGAAAGGTGACCAGGAGATATACAGTCACGGCCGGATCGTTTTGCTGTGAGCTGAATTTTTTGACTCGGAGGCAGCGGAGTCATGATGTAAAACATACGCTCTCTACTGGCACGCAGCAGTGGAAGAGTTGTTGTGAAAGCCTGTCATTTTGAAAACAAATACATAACAAACTTCTAAAACTCGTGTTCCATGGTTACAAGACACACACTCACACACACACACACACGTCTGTTTACCACTTCACTCCATCTGAACTTGTGAATGTGTGTGTGTGTGTGTGTTTGTGAGAGAGACACAGATTTTCCCTTTTGGAATCTCAACATTCCCGTTTCCCACTCGCCTCTCTTTGTGCAGCCGTCCTGGCTTATTTATCTTTCCCTCCTATCCCAAACACAGGAACACTCCCCGCCGCACCGATCTCGCCTGCCACCCTGATGTGTGCACACACCGACCCCCTTGAACCCTCGTGCTCTCTGTTTTTCCCTCTTTTCCCTCATTAAACCTCAACCCTCTTCTGCATCTTTGCTTTTCCTTTCCTTTTGTGCTCGGAGAACCGTTCCGGAGCGGCGGAGGGGTTCGGGTAAAAGTCCCGTGCCCTGCCCCGCGTGACGTCACCGGCTGTTGTTTCTCTGTCACAGCGCCTGAGGTTTTGCCTTTGAAGCCAAAAGGCTGCTCATGAAGACGCATCTGATGGCTTTTGCCCTCTCTTTCATTCGCTCGCTTTCATCCCTCTGTGCAGCAGCAGACATCAAGGGAGATTCCTAACAAGCATGTTATTTAGACAGTGATGTCATAGCCACGGGGATGTTGTGTTATGTCTGAGGCCGAGCTGCACCGGAAGGGAGAACACACAGGATTTAGACGTGGTTAAATCTGGCTCTCGCGTCCAAAATATAATGACAGTAGACGGTTATATCATAAACTGCTCGGTTCAGCCTTTTTACTTCAGCCATCTCTGAAGTAAGCATGGTGAAGCCGTGACACTAAAGCTGCAGATGAAAGTAGAAAAACCTCACGTGCTGCTCCGACTGAAGTACTTTTAAGTAACTCTCAGCAGCGCTGTGGTCCTTTGCAGGGCAACCGCCCATGTCCAGATCACAGTCTTTGATAGAGCGCCGGCTGGATCAGCGGTGTGCCCACCCTGAATAAGGACTCTATTGTTGGCTGCAGGTGTGTGTTTGTGCGTATCAGTGGTACTTGGCAGAAAAGGAGAAGGGAGCAAAGTGAGGAGGGTAAGTGAACACCTTGAGTCAGCATGTGCAGGTGAAGGGTCAGGAGGGCAGAGATGGAGAAAAACCTCCGGAGAACGACTGGAGATGAGACGATGGGAGGATAACGCTGACGTGTACATGTGCTGGAGATTTAACAAACACAAAGGTACCAGGAGGTTATCAGAAACCAGCGGAGCATCAGTGGAGGAAGTAGCAGTGATTATAACTCGCTCTTGTCTCTTATCTCATCTCTTTCTCTCTTCTTAGCTTTCTCTTTGGTCACCTCTGCCACGATGTCCGTAGAGGCTGCTGAGTCCGATTTTTCGTTGCCAGCTCAGGTTCTGGTGCCCAATTTTTTTTCCGCACCGGATCCTGAAAACCTCATCTGAGCTATCCAAAGCTGCAGTGCCAGCGGTGCAAACACAACACGCCTCATAAATCACAAAGAGTTATAGTGATAGAAACGTGGAGAAATGACGAGCAAACCCAGAAAAAATAAATAATCCTAGCTCTTATAAACGTGAAACATCCTCTCCGGGCCAAATACCAGTGTTTTATTTTTCTTTCACAGCACTGTCATGTAATCCATCATTAAAGATAGCGTCTGTTTTACATTTTCCTGCTTGGCTGTTCTTTTAAACACTTTATGTGCAGAGGTCTGCTGTCAGATAATAACCCGCCAAAGCTGTTTCCCACATGTTTCTGTGTCGGCTGAAACAAGAATGTAAAAAAAGAAAAAACAACAAAGAGTACAAACACGGAATCGGATGACCCTTTCCTTTAAAAAACTTTACAAACAGCACGTACCGCTAGACTGTGAGCATGCGCCGTGAGGTACGAAAACATGAAAACAGGTCTCAGGAACAGATCAGAAAAAGATAAAGAGGATATGTTTACAATCCTACCAAGAAGAATCGGGGCCAAATATCTCCATGTAAGCGACACCGAAACGTGTTGAAAAGTGTGCTGCTGAAACTTGGTATGGGCTGGCCTGGAGGAGGAGGAGGAGAGGGGGACTAATTTGAGAAGATGAGAGGTGACAGTCATCCTATCTGGCCAAACAGGTCTGGCACTGCTGCAGACACACACACACACACAGAGGTAATTAAAGTGTTGGGTGACAGAGTGTCGCTTCCTCTGGCATCTCAAAGTTGGAGCCGCCATTAGACTCTCTGTCCGACTCGGCCTGTCTGTTCAATTCTATGTTTTTCCAGCGTTCGGAGTGTCTGGTTCGCCGGCTTGACAGACTGCCCGACAAAATGTTTGTCCAGCGGCCCGACTGATCAGTTCTGTGACTGACAAGCCGGCCGACCACTAGCTACATTTCCATCATAGCATTTTCTAAAAATTCTAGTTGAAAAGTTAAAAAAATGTACTATAGTTACCAACAGAAGGTAAATAAATTGCACTTTTGACCGACTTTTTTTGTGCCCTATGATGCCTCCATATTGTGTTGCAGAAATATCTACCAAATTTAGCGTGCTAGCGAGTTGCCCCCAGTCCTTTCCAGTCCAAAGCTCCTACGCTGGCCATGTAAATACTTCGCCCTGTTCCCTGAGCTCACTAGCTAATAGCAGCCACAGTTAGCAGCAGTTTGCAGGCACCCTGGCGATATGCTGCCCCCTACTGTCAGGTGGGCAATCTTTACATATTGCATCCTTAAATGCTTGTATAGACAACCGAGAGAGACATTTTCAGATGTAGGAAACTGATTAGTTGGAGGGGCTAAACCTCTCGTGATTTCCCTCCTGTAGATGGCCAACGCGTCTGTTTCCAGTGGGCGACCTCTACCTCCTCTACACTGTTTATTACAAGTGTGTGCATAACATGGCAGACACCACCAGCTTCTGGAGAAATTCAATCCGCCACGTCGTTGGAAATGCGTCTGATCTGCATTTCCTTGGAAACGTGGCTATCGTTATTCATGTACATCCGTCTCACCTCTCTCTGCTGATGATTCCGAAAGCTGAGAGCAGAATGTATGCTTCCTTAAAGGCTTAAGAATTGTGTGGATTTTTTTTAAAGGCAGGGGGTTGTGCCAAGCCCCAACCTGAGCCAAGCCCTCGAGCCAGTGTATTCTCACATTTCAGCCACCAGGAATGGGCAAAGGTGAGACAAGAGGTAGATTCACTACAAAGAGTTGCATGTGTGTGTGTGTGTGTGTGTGTGTGTGTGTGTGTGTGTGTGTGTGTGTGTGTGCACATTTATGCATTTGTGTGTGTTCGGTTTGTAATCCAACCCTGCCAGATAGCTCCAGGGAGAAGGACATTCTCTGTTGTTGTTTCCCCTTTCCAGCATTCCTGCCTCCTCTTGACGTGTGGCACCAGAAAAAGTGAAGGAGGAGGAGGAGGAGGAGGTGGTGGAGGAAGAGATGTAACAGGTTGTTTCATGCCAAACTGATCGCCTCCGTGCTCCCTCCCAGCAACGAGCCACATTCATTCCAGCAGGCACCTGTTCTCATCAAGGCTGAAAAAAAAAGCACACACACAGACGCGTGCACACACACTTGGTCTGCAGTGCCTCCTTTGAGCCACCTTCCAACCACACTGCTCCGCTGTCAGGACTCCGTGCAAACAAGAGTCTGCCCCGCTCTGAAGTGAGAGCAACACTCTATTTCTGAGTACAGTCAATGATGATGAGGCCACACAGAAGCTTTGTGCCAAGCGCTCAGGGCTGGGGAAGCCAAGAATATACAAAATAAAAAGCAGAGCGTGACAGCAGGAAAAGAAAAGGTATGCTCAGGTATTGTTTGGAGTCGGGCCTACTGTGTGTGTGCGCAGCGGATTCAGAAGTTTGTTACAAAGAGCAAAGTAACTCGGCTCCTGAGGGGAAGCTCTACATCAGCCTGCCTGCGCTGAATTCTAATATCAGCCTCTTAAAGTATGTAAATACACTACATACAACTGCAAATAGTATTCAAACTGTGCACATACTACGCCCGGTGTGAGCAGATACGTGAAATCTAACACCATGTATAACCGGGGCTGTAGCCAGGATCAAAGAGATACTGAGGTCCCCACCACCCTGAGAAAAATGTAAATCTGATTGGTGTTATGATACTGGAATCATTAATTTCATTGGTGACATATTTTAAAATGTCTGTTTTATAAGTTTTATACAATGCACATTGATTTTATCTTCATCTCTGCTTGGGTATGTGCGTGATTGTTGTTGTCTGTTCTGTTGACCTGGTCTCCTTTTACCTACGTATGTAAAGCACTGCAGTTATGCTATTTTTAAATTTATTTTGTACATTTCATCCAAAAGATTAGGCTTTTTTATTCGACAATTCTGCAGCAGAGGATTTGAGTCCAGACCCAAACGCTCGCAGCCTTTGTAGGATCCGTAACGTCATGCTTCCTTACCTATTTAGCTGCTGTCCCCTTAAAACAAAGGGATGTTGAGGCTTCTGTGTTGTGACCGCTGTATTGTGCTGATGCTGGCTCATCAGCACCAGCACAGCAGGGATTTACATCTCCATTACAACGGGGCTACCCACTTCTAGGTGTGCCTTTGACTGGTGAAGCACTCATCGATGAAGCAGCTGATAATAGCACACACACATAATCATGGATTTTCAGGCTGTCTTTACGATTTTGCTTGATATCTGCTGCTTGAAAAACAAGCAGGATAAGAAACCTAGCATTCATCCTTGAATAGTAATGAGGCCATCATCATAACCCCTTTTAAGACGGCCCCCAACTGTGGAGTTTGGTCCATCTCTGATGCTCATTTAAACTTATTTAAACTGGTAGTGGATACACAAATTAACATAGTTTATGACTGTTGGAAAGGTATATCGGAGAGTAAAGGATCAGCCAGCATCGAGCTTTCCTGCCAGTAGGCCTGTTTTTTGGCCTTTAACAGTCACGTTTAAAGATAGAAAGCTAGAAAGAGCATCAGAATCAGCTCTGGAAACCAATAATGTGTAATTTGCCTGTAAATGTGTGTCTATTACAGCAGCTTTATTCTCTTAAATCAGAGATAGGGACGTTGTATTTGTGGAGGGGATTGTTGGAGTTGGGGTCACAGCTCTGTTACTGAGCTGGGACCTCGAGTCAGACGAGACCTTAGTATATGTCCCACACACACGCGTGCGCGCACACACACACACACACACACACAAATACACACACACACACTCACACACACACACAATCATCACGGCTATTGCCCAGCCTTCCATCGAGGGTTTAGACGAGCTTTGTTAACATGATGTCAAGCAAACTTCAAAACAACCCCCATCTCAATCCTCTGCTCTCCCCCACCCCCCTTCACACACACACACACACACACACACACACACGCACACACACACACTCTCCCTCCTCTCTCTCTTAATCTTTTCCTCTCTCCCTTTCCTTCTCTTTTAAGCGTCAGTGCCTCACTGTCAAAAGAAAAAAGTGATCAGAAGCTTGCAAGAAGAAATCATGGAGACTTCTGCTCTCTCTCTCTCCCTCACACACACACACACGTCCATTGGCAGATTCACACTATATAAATCTCAACGTACACACTGAACATGTACGTTGCAGTAATTAAGTCACAGAAATTAGACAGCTCGAGAGACAACCACAGCTTGATGTCTATCTGAAGCCACTCGAAAAGTAGGAGGATGTGATGTGTGTGTGTCTATGTGTGTGTGTGTGTGTGTGTGTGTGTGTGTGTGTGTGTGTGTGTGTGTGTGTGTGTGTGTGTGTGTGTGTGTGTGTGTGTGTGTGTGCGCGCAGCATACACTCTCCTACGTTAGCTAATTAAAGCAGAGCGTGCTGCAGGGGGTCAGCAGACCTGTGTGTCGCATCCCTGACATGATTGATTGTGACTGTCAGGGCTCTCAGCTGGGTGTCTCCCCGCGCCGGGCCCCGAATAAAGGATTACACAGGCCCTTGGTAACCTTGGCTGGCTTTGTGTGCCTGGGTCCTGCATCAAAGACCCGGCGGGAGACATTAGCATTTTTAATGAGCGGGCCGGGCCCCGTGCTGGCACAGGATGCCTGATCACTTTCATCAGAGCAGCACGGAGCGGAGACGCGATCGAGTCCAAGAAGCTACATACATGCAGGCAGACAGACACATAAATATATACTTAAAACAACATCTCTCCCGCTCATCTTCATCGGCAGATCATCACAAAGACATTAATAAAGACATAAAGCCTCACATCTCCCCGTGAGTCAGTCCTCTCCCCCTCTTCTCTTCCTTGGAACCACGCTATCAAAGCCTCTTCTAGCAGACGTAAAGCCAGGATGAGGCCCGTTTTGTTTGAGAAAGTGCTCCATGTTCAATTAGGCTGAGACCTCTGAGTGGCCTTCGGAAAAGTTCTGCTAAAGACGGAGGCTGATCTGCACGTACTTAACTCTTTAACCCAGTTTTTTTTTAAGTGTTGGAGGCGTCTAAAACAAACACATGCTTCGCCATTCTTTGGGAACAATAAGCTCGAAGCGGGCTGGAGTTTAAGACGAGCCTGGCAGAGGAGAAAAGTGAGAATGACGAAAGGAAGCGCCAGATCGCCTCGAGTGGAGGCTATATGTTCGAAAACACAGCGCCCAACTGTATTCCGTTCATTTGCTCGGGACACCAACAACCAGAACCTCTAGGAAACGATGAATAAATGCATGTCGTGTACCTTCTCTCTGGCTGCACACTGGGAACGCAGCAGCGGGGGCAAACATATGCCATTTGCGCCATGTGACAAGCACATTAAATCTTCATCACAGGAAAAAGCCTCTTTATTGGCAGCTGTAGTTTCTGCACAACGCCAAGAAGAGCCAGAGGACGAAAACAGCTAAGAAGGAGAAGTAAGACATCATCAACAAAAGCCGCAAAAATTGATCATAAGCAGCAGCAGCTACAAGGAAGCAGGAAGTAGAATGTGAATAAGAGGAATCGTGGATCAAATTCAAATCCAGTTAGGTAACATCATCGGCCCATCAGTCTTTGATGTTTCCTTTTTGCTCTCAGTGGTGCGCTATCATCACAGACTCCTCGCGAGGCCCCAGACAGCTTGGAATAAACCCTAAACAGTTGCTCCAAAGCCCGAGATGCAAATTCGCCACAATAGCGAGGATAGCGGCTAAATCTCTGCCCGTGAATAGCCCGGCGAGAGACTTCCAAGACTTAATATCCCTTTAGAAGTCTATTATCTCTGCCTGGCAACTTGCATCTCGACAAAACACACAATCCCGGACGCACTGGAAGTTTAAAGTGAACTGCGATCCCCGCATCTGGCACTTCTAAGTAAGTAAACCTTATCAACAGCTAAAAAACAAAGCGGGCTGTTTATGTCTTCATGAGCTGTTTTTTATTTTAGTTTCTCTCACACACACACACACACCTCCCCCGGCTTTTCCTTTGAGGATGACGTTTAGATATGGACATCGTTTGATGTGACTCATCAAAGCAGAGATCGGGGTGCGACAGGAGCGTCTCCCGATGTTTGCCTCGCTCTCCCGCAGTCAGCCGAGCGGACACACAGTCAGGAGCCGGGAGTTGACCACTGGAAACTTTTCATTTGATCAACCGATAGGCGCACACAGAGCCTCTCCTCGGGCTCGGTTCAAAACAGAAATCAAGGATACGGACGTGGCAGGATGCATATGCAGAGAAAGGTTCCCCGATGGGCTCCACTCCGCACGCAGAGCTTAAAGGTGATAAGGAACATGAAGGTGTGTCAGCGCCGTGTGTGTATGTTGTGGTCTTTTCACAACATCTGCGCTGGTCGGCAGTCTCTCCTGAGAGAAGATAGAGGGAGATGAAATGAGAACAAACAAGTGCAGCAGAAGAGAGGCAGCTCTCAGCAGTATCCTGCCTGTTGGACTTTAAAGAGCAGGAAAGAGACTGCTCGGCCTTTTCTCGCCTGCTAGCTCCTACAGATAAGGAGAGACGCACCAAAAGGAAACACGAGGTACAGAAAGAGGGAGAAAAAAATAAGCTCACGAGTCTGTGCAAGATGATAACAAGTGTTTAAAAAAACAGAAACAAAACAGACTCATTAATCTGTCAAGAATCCAGGATGGTAATTACCAGCGACGTTTGTGTTGAATCGGTGTGAGAAATCAAAGATGCTGCTTAGAGATTTACAGACATGCTAGCAGCTCTGTGAGACTGTAGGCACAGAGCTAGCATGCTTACGCTAATCAGCTATGGGAAGTGTTACTTTTGAAGCGTAATAGCTTTCAGATTACTAGTTATCCTGTTATATATGTAATAGTAGTAATGTAAGTATGTAACTGATGTTACTTGCAAGCCATCCTTCCCTTCGCGGTGTGACACTCAAATATGTCCCCAATGGTTTCACCTAGTGTACGAAAAAGCTGGAAACCAAAACAAATGTTACAGTCTACATAAATACTTTTTAACATAAATAATTCACATGTAAACCCCTTTCTAATACTAATAGCTTTGTAATTAGTAACTGTAATGTTAATTAAATATGTACTCATTAATTCCATTACTCCCCAACAATGTATAAAAGGGTTAAATATTTACAAAGTGCACCATCTTAGTTTAGCTTGTTAGCATGCTAGCATTTGCTATTTAGCATTAAAAACAAAATACAGCTGAGTCTGAGTTTTTGCTGGTATTTAGTCAGAAACCAAACAGCTGGACAAATACCAAATTTAATGACAATCCATCCAATTTCATCAACAAAACTACGAATTCCAACCTCATAGTGGCGCTAAAGGCGAGGGCCTACGTCTACTGGGGAACGTGAACGCCTGTACAGAATTCCAAGGCAATCCTTCCATTAGTTGACCAACATTGCCATTCGGGGAGCCACGCAGCTAGCATTAATAAGCAAACAAGGGTTGAATGATAATATACCTTGCTTCAGTCCAATTCTGGAAGTTGTTTACTTTCCCCATCAACTGTCTTTCTCCGAAGGGAAAAAAGTTGAGCAGAGCGTCATCATGTTCAGACCAGTTGTCTGTTTTGCCACATCAAAGGAAAAACCCCTGCTTTTATAAACGGGGCCGCACGCCGTCGCCCGCTGCTATGCAGTTAATGTGGCTGGTGTGATGGTTTGTAATGGCAGCAGCAGCGGGGCGACAGGCAGCGCAAGGGCAACTTTAGCTAGTTGAGCTAAAGTGGTGAAACGACTGCAGAGTCTACAGCTGCAGTTCAAAGCCTATCAGCGTTTGAATCTTAACAAGAAGGAAAAAAGGCCCCTGTGCATAGGGAGAGAGGGCAGAGCCTGGCTTAGATCTTCAACCTCTGTGCACACACACACACACACACACACACACACACACACACACACACACACACACACAAATGCGTGCACACAAAGTCACGGCTCAGGCAAACTCATACTGCGACATCAAAACACAAACATTAAAGGGCACACAGACAATCACATCAAGAAACACAGCGAGAGCCACAAGAGTGCTGACACACAAATATACAAAAAGCAAACAAGCTCAAACGCACACATCAAGAAATCACCAAACACACAAACACACACACACACTCACACTCGGCATGAGCCCTGTGTTCCCGGCTGGCCAGCTGTGGGAGGTCACACAGACATGACAGTTCTGCTATCAGGCCGGCATTAAGACCTGCCGCTTTAAACACAGCCTTTTGAAGTCACACCAAAGTCAGACACTAGGATCTCTCATCTCCCATCTCCCTTTTAACACTGCAGTGCCGACATTTCATTCTGCCACCCCTTTCATGCTCCCAGCTTTGAATTCTGCCTTTAAAAAGACTAATTTTAACTTCTTCAAGGCTGGAAAAACAGGCAAAGGCGTGTCGTTAGGATTCTTCCGCCTGACGTGCTTCTTTTTCAGCCAAGTAACGAGTGTTCAAAGGTAGCCGAGGTCCACCAAAGTAACGCCGCGCCTCTGATGTTCAGTGTCTGCCGGCTGATAAATGGAGCATTACGCCTTCACAGGTTTTGCACATCAGCTTTAATCTTGAGGGTATCACGTTTAAATGATTGTGAAAGTAATCGTGATCCCAAAGCATCATGGGAAAATGTCTTCACAGAACATTTAACAAATGTGATAATGAGGGATTTCTTCTGCGCACCACTGGCTACATCATTCAAATATGCAGCGCAGACTCAACCTAGGGCATCAAAACACAACTGCTTTGTCACATCTCAGCGGCATTACGAGCAATACGAGACAATCACAGCAACTGATTGGGCCTGATGTAGCATACGGAGTCACAAGAGGGGTGGAGGTCGGGGTTGACCTTCACCTTTGGGTTTGTATCCTGTGTCAAACCGAATGTCAATAATCTTTTCGTAGACCTAACCGAACTGCTGTGTTAGAATGGCTTTCTGTTCTCTTCTTCATTTCAAAATACATCATTTGCTATGTTTTCGCCTGGCAAAGTCACAACATGTCTGTCTTTGATTCCCTGAGACTCATAAATGCTCCCTATACGTGCGAAAATAGATACGTCCATTTCAAACGATGTAACTATCACTGTGCACATGCTTCTATGTGTCCTTCATGTTAGCATGGATATTAAGCGGTGACCTCACACGGACCCCCGCTTGTACTTCGCAACGGTCCATTCTCCTCCCAGCTGTTCTGTAGCAACTGTTTGTCTCTGTGCTGGTGAAGTAACATAATCCAGGAAACAGTTCTGCCATTTTTAAAACTGGTCCTGTGGTCATCGTCTGGTCCTGAACTATTGGCGACACTTCTACACTGCCCCCTATGACTACTAGAGGTACTGCTCTGTTGTTTCGTAATCCGTAAGCTTCCAGAAAACATGCAGAAATTTGGATGATGCAAACATGATGCCCTTTTCCAGGAGATTATGATTTGCCCTTGCATGGACCCCCGTTATTTGGACGGGTGAGCCTTGTGGGATAAATCTTTTTATGAAGTTGTGGTTTGTGGCAAATGGTAAAGAAGATCGATCAGATGATCTGTCGCCTCATCTGATTTTCTATAACGCTACTGGAAAAGTAGCTGCTCCACAGTAGAGAACTTGACTTGATGCCATTCAAGAGAGAGCGGTCAGTACAAATGCGTCTCTAGACTCAGCTGCGAGCCCTGTGAGTAGCCACTATGTCATCAAGCTTTCAGCACCGTCTGCATCAGAAGGGTAAATGAATCTCACAGTGCCACTTTCAGGTCTAAATAAAGCTTAAAACTGTTATGAAATGATTTTATCTTTCTGCACAAAGGAGCCCAAAGTTGACTGATGATAGGAGATGAAACCACAGGCTGGATGAGATGCAAATGCATCGAGGCTGGTTCAAAATGAAAAAAAGCCTGCTGTCACACCTTCCCACACCTTACTGTTTGGTGTGACATCCGAAAATCTTAGTATGCCGATCCGTTCACCTTGATCTCCTTCTTAAGAGTCCTGAAGTACCAGGTGGACGGGGTCAGCGCCGGGCCAAGAACTCACTGTGATCGCCCGTCCAATCAGAGCACCAGAGGATTGCCAGAAAGAGAAAAGAATAATCCATTGAGCCTGTTGATGTAATGTCCATGATTTCACCCATTTAGCACGGCTTCTCCATATTTTTCCCCACGGAGTGTCTTGAGCGGTGTTAAGCAAGAGAAAGAGCAGTGTGGAAAAAATGCTACCTTTTTATGACAAGACCAGAATCTTTCAGTTTCCCTTTTGAATGACACATACAGACTATACTGCTAAGGGACGGTATGGAGTACAGAGGATTTCCTCTCATGTAGTTGGATGTCGGGGCTCTCCCCCTCTAGGGTGCCCCCATGTTAGAGGAAAAGCTGTGTCGGTGCCCTCTTGGATGCCCTTATGGTAGACAGTAGATATGATAAAGTGCTTTTAGGGTGCCCTCTCAGTGTCCTTACTGCGCACTGGTGGTGCTTTATTATGCTTCTTGACCCTGTTTCTCAAACATCCTGAGTATGCCACTAGTTCGAGTGCAGCTCCATCACCACTTGCTGGCCTAAATGTTGGTTTAGTCTGTCTGGACCCAAGTATTGTAAGATATACGAATAATGTTTTTCTGGTGAGGACAGTCCCAATAAACAGATTATAGAAGGAATATATATATATATATATGTATATATATATTTACAGGAATCCATCCATTCCCCTGGTAGAATAACTTCCTTGTCTAACTCAGAAGGTTGGAAGGCGCCGTATTTCATTGCAACTCCAAATAAGAGATGACAGGCTGAGCTTGAGGTGTTGAAAAGTGGTCATCACGGAGCAGGGTGAGAAGCCTCGTCCGTTTGCTTTTGGGTTGGAACAGCTAACTTGTTTTGGTGGTTCCCCCCCCCCCCAACACACACACACACACACACACACACACACACACACACACACACTCGTCTACCCCTCCACAGCCCTCCTCTGTAGCTGACCCAGTCTAATTTTTCTGTTTACTCCACTCAGTGTTTCACAGTTGAACAGATCAAACGTGCTGCTAAGCTGTGGGTTTGTTTACTCCGGCTCTGACCCACGCCCAGCCAGGGACGCACAAGCACTGCAGCTCTTTTTCCACATTTGGCATTTTTTTTGCTTTTCATCTGGATCACAGCCCTCTCCCTCCCTCCCTCCCTCCCCTCCCTCATTCCTACTTCTGATGACTCCCCCTTTGCCCCTGAAAAGTTTTGTTCGGCTTGTTCACCCACTGTTTGAGTTTTAAAATGTAATCGATGACCCCCTTTCCTTTCGCTTCTTCTTTCGCGCACCTGTAGAGTCTTCATCCGCAGTCGCGCTCCTCATCTTTCATCACACATCTAAGAGGTGTTTTTTTATTCAAACACACCCTCTGCTTGATTTCTCCCTGCCTTCTCACACGTTCCCTGTTATCCTTTCTAATTCTCCGCTTTGAAACAGTTCTCCCCTCTCTTTGTGCGCTCTCCCAGTCACGCACAGGCGCACGCACCGCCTTGCAAGCAAATGCGCTCACATGCATGCTCACACGTATGCTGATGTGTGTGATGTGAAGCCAGGTCCGTTCCTTTCCCAGGCAGACCAGCAGGAGCGAGGACCTCCAGCTCACAGCTCACCTCCCTCCCTGCCTCGTTTCTTCCTCCTTCCTCCCTTTCTTCTCTTTTCTTTCTAACGAGGTAAAGTCCGAGGACGGAGCGATTACATCACTGAAGGGGGAGTCCAGGAGGACGCAGAACTGTAACATAATGAGAGCCAAATAATCAGCACTGATGATTGTGTAAGGCCGCCTGATAATCATGTAATGACTTTGACCTTTACTGTTATTCATATTAACATGACCGGCACAGATCTCTCTCAGCTGTAGTCTAATTGGATACAGGATTAAGGCAGGTCTGTACTTGTGGTTTTTACAGCTCAAAAGAAAGGTTGTTGTCCAGGAAAATTAGAGAAACTCCTCTTCCGTCTTAAACAGTGTTTCATATCACGGCCCAATCCTGTACCCCGCTTGCCCCTACTACACAGCCCGACCCCAACATTTTTTGCATGTTCCTATAGAGGGGTGTCACAATTTTTGTTGGGATAGAGCAGTAGGACAAAGTGTCAGGGCTGCTGAACACAGTCCTCCAAATGGACGTTGTTCAGCGTGTTCGGGATAAGGGTCATTTTCTTTATAATCCCCGTAAAACAATCGTGACTAGTTTGCTGTTGTCTCTGCAGCTAATTAGCTGGCTAGCTAACTTTAAATCGTAATTGCTGATTTGATTTGTTCAACATTTTGACGCATGTCGGGGCTGCAGTGCCGCTGATCTGATGGCATGTGACACCTGATATTTAACCAAAGTATAGCAATGAAGTTGCAACGATCGTACGATAGCCGATGGGTTCCGGGATTGGTCTGTAGATCAAGAGCAACGATTAAAGATGATGTATGTAATGAAAAATGCAGCCGAGTGGAATATATTCTAGTAATGTAAGTTTCCAAGAAGGACATATAGAGCTTGCGACTAGAGACAATTTGAATTTCCTTAAAACAACTGTCTCCTTATGTATTGAACTGTTTTGTTGTAGATCAGAATGATTTCGGTTATCAGTCTAACATACATTAGCTACTCGTAATAGTTAATTAACAGCAAGTGCACAAAGTGACCACTGTCTTAATGTTCCGTATAATCAGTTCCCAATTACATAAGTACTTCCATGTGTTCTTCCAGGAACTGATAAAGAAACTACAAACCGATAGAATAAAGGATATCTGCGATGATACATCCTGATAAAACACTTGCACAATGCACTTCTTGTTGTGAACAGAGTGTATTACTTTAAGTCATTGCCCTTGCATCTTGGCCTTTTAGTGTTTTTGGGGGTGTGCGAACATGTAAAACAGCTCATTACCCAGAGGGCTTCGGAGTTGTGGGTGGGTGTTGCTTGTATCTAACAGACTGAAGGGGGGCTGTGGTTTGGTGTTCGCTCGCTTCACAGTATGACTTTACTACAGTACATACTGTAGTGAATTCACTCAGCCCAGAGGCTTCATGCTAATATGCTCCCACACAGCTACAGCCAACGAGAAAACATCGCAGATATAGAATATTACAAAGGAAATGTGATAGATTTGTAATATGAGAATGTGGAGACCGTACTTCAGTGAAGGGTTTCAACTTCCTGATTTGATATTAAAGAGCTGATTTTTTTTTTTTTTTTAGATCCCGCTGTGTTTATGGATGGGGGCATGAGAGCATCCTTGTTGTTTAATAATCAGTGGGATGTTTAGATTGTAGATGCAGGTTGGAGCAAAGAAAAGCCAGACTCACCATCTCTGCATGCAGCGCCCCAAACAAGAACCACATGTCCCGGTCCTGGTTGCTTAATGCTCTCTCTCTCTCTCATACCCCAGTTACGCGCTCTCTGCCCCGTCCTCATGCTATACACTCTCCCCAGCCCCTCAACCCTGGGAAAAAAACATGGAAGCTAAAAGATTCAAAAACACATGTGGTTAGCCATAAAACTTCACATGCACTCTGTGTACCCTGACCCCCCCCCCCATCCCCAGAACTCCACGCTCCCATCCCCTCCAACCACCGACACACACATCGACCTACAAGGAGGAGAAAAGTCATACATGAGAGGAGATGTGGAAAACAATGGGATTAGGAGGAAGCAACATCAGGCAACAATCTTAGCTGTCTGTGGCGGGGAGCAAAAACAAAGTCGTTTTGGGGGGGTTGATGGTGGGACAATGGCGACAGTCAGCAAGAAGGTGACTGCAGGCTACCATTCCTGCACGGGCCCAGAACAATGCCTATCCTGTGGCTTGGTGGGGCAGCGCTGTGCAGTAGGTGAAATTCAAGACAAACGTAAACACCAAAGGGAGGACAATGGCGCTCACTCTCTTTTACAAAAGATGGTTTTCCTTCAGCTGCAGGGAAGATGCACACAGAATCCCCCCGGTGCAACCTGGCCAGCTATCATACCTCACGTCCTCAGTGCCCTTTTAGCAGTGCAGCACCTGATACCGCCACACTGCACCGGTGGCAGATTGGGTTTCTGGCCCTCGATATCAAAACTTCTTGTTTCCCAAAGCATTTGTGAGATAAATAATCTCCTCAGATTCTTGCCATGAAATATGATGCCCTTTTATCTGTCAGTACAATGTTGGAAAGAAGATTTGTTTCAACCTTCAAATGTTTTGGTCACATATCTTGGTCATTAGGCATTTGTCTTTCTAAGAACTGGAGCAATCAAGTGTATTGTTCCAAGCTTATAGACATGAGTATTCTGTACGACCTCACTCTCCTTTAATGCATATCCAAGCGATGCCTATATTTCTGTGTTTCCACAATAATAACCCTGATAATTTCTTTTTGATAGATACGTTCTGGTTCGTCTTGGCGAAGGCAGCTGTAATCTAAAAATGTCAGCAAATTTGGCATTGGTTAATACGGAAGGCGCGGGAGTCTGTCATTGGTTAGAGCAGTGTATCAGGCGATGTAAGGTCATGTGATTGGTCACATGGTAGGGGGATCAGCTACCGCAGTGGCGCCTGGCCCGCTTCCAGACGAGGGCCCCTGGTTGACCACAGTCCCATGGCTGTCTGGGTCGTTGCCTGAGTGGAACAACTCGAATGGTTGATCCAGGTTCCAAATGAAGGGGTTCAGGACCCAAAATTGGGGGTCTCACTCTCTCATATCCGTCTATGGTGGAATGATTGGAGTGTATTTAAATGAGTTTGAGGTTCGCGGTGACGGACAGTGAGTAGAGTTTTTTCCCATGTCTTAGGCGCTCAGCTGTGCTCTGGTTCAATGTTTTAGACTCTAAATATACAAGGATCACTTTGTAAGACAGTTAATTTCCGAGTCTTATTCCCAACTCGTCAAATACAGACGCTTTGATATTGTCAGTCGGGTCAGTCGCCATCCGAAAGAGTCCATGTTTGACGAGTTGGGAATCAACTTTCTTACAAATTGGACCTTCAACATGTTTAAATCCATATTGTTGTGTCTTTTTTTTGTGATGAAACCCCTTATATATCAGACTGTAACTTCTGAAAAAGCCATCTCCGTTTCTTTGTAATGGATTTTCTTTGATGGTGGCCAAGGTCACGTCTTTTGTACCACAGCAGCCCATTTGGAAGGTGACTAGCACAGGAATGACTGCATTATGGACGTCAAAGCCTCCCCTCCACCAATCAAAGCGCATCTGTGTGATCCTGGTTTCACTTCCTGTTTTCCTGTTCCTGTGTGCGGTTTTTCACAGTCAGAGCCTTTGATCTCGGCTCATGTGGGCGGGACAGGTAACAGCCGATGGATATCATCGGGGGGGAAACAATAGCAGAGATGTGGATGTGAGCAGGCTGAGGTGGCAGGTTGGCACAAAGTCGTGCCAGTTCATTACCGACGGCAGCTGATTTGTGGCGGTGGTAAACAGTCAGAGGCCTGGATAGCTGTCAGTATTCGTTGTATAAGACGAGTGCCTCCTGAGGGTGAGAATGTATGGATGTGACATAAAGCTGGAGACCACCGTGTGATTATGGTGCTGACTGAACTTGCTAATCAGACTGAATTGCTTTAGCATTTCTCTGGAATAATCTCAATTTGGGGTCAATTTGCAAGCTTTTTCCCAAGCTTTCAGCAGCATCCAATGGTTTTTTATCATTGACTGGAGTTCGCTGCGTTGACCAATGAGCAATGCGAGATTGCTTCTGGTTTCCATTGGTACTTTTGGTGGCACCCAGTCAAAGTATGTAGGGCTGTAACTAATGATTATTTTCATGATTGATTAAACAAGTTAAACAGTCTGCAAAATGTAAATAGAAAATGTGGAAAAGGCTCATAACAACTGCCCAGAGCCCAAAGTGTCATCTTGAAATTGCTTCTTGTGTCCTCATTGACTCATACATGACAAAGGAAAGCAGCAACTTTCTTACATTGAAAGCTGTTTGACAAGCTTTGCTTGATAAATGCACCCTTGACCGGCTGCCAGTAAAATGATTTAATCGACTCCATAATCGTTTGGAACTTATTTTGTTCTGACTTACTAACTGATTAATTGACAAATGGGAATTCCAGCACAGAAGGCTTCTCTTGGTGGAAAAGATGTTTTCTTCTCCCAATTGACTTCAGTTTCCTTGACTAGCTGGCTGAGGTAGTGGTCAGCCTCTCCTAATGTTGATCTAATTGTCTGAAGTCAGCCCATGATAGATGGTGATAGAAGGATTCATTCAATCACCTGCCAATGACTTTTTGAAAATGTCTTCCCTTTTTCCGAACAAATTTCTAGTGGCTCCTCTCCAGCTGGTTTTGTGCAAACTGTACAAGGAATATGACTATGAGATTGGTTTAAAGCCCTGGAAAAAGCTTATTTTGTGTTTTCTTTTTTATCTCTTTGCTGAAAAAGAAGCAGCAATGTGGGCAGCAAATCAGAGGACTGAAATCAGACTTGGAAAGATGCTTGCTTGCTTGCTTTTGCTTTGTGTGAAGAGAGTCCTTGATGATCTTCAACACAGAAGTGAGCACAGAAACAGCTAAATAATGTTCTGCAACCTTGTGAGTCATACAAATAAACTGCTCTTTGCCAAAGCCACCCTCAAATCTTAATGCCCACCGAAAAAAGCACCTGCATCTTTGAATAGCAGTCGAGAGGCTACCAAACCGAGAGCACTCTTCAAAAAGATGACCCCATCTAAAATAGCCCTCCATACAAAGACCGGTTCACAAGGTTTTCTGACAGTGGAGCGCCGCTGAGTGAGAGCCTCTTAGTTCTAAAGAGTCCAAAGGATGGCCTTCAAGTGTATGCACTGACCTTTGCTGATGAAAGGGCTGAAAATGGTATTTTAACAATATCATGATGCCCTTTCAATATGAAAGGCGGGCACAAGCAACACTCTTAGCCAATGAAACTTAAAAGGAGAGCGGGTGGCAGAGGGACGTGGGCCGGCAAAATGCGTGTGAAGATATCAGTGTGCATGTGTGTGAAGCTATAAGCTATTACATATTTAAATTCAATAAGGTATCGTGTATTGCAGCCCGGTGCTCACTGTGATCTCGGCTTTATGTCTCACAGAAGTCTCAGATGATACCGCACAGAGGAAAACACTGACAATGAGTGGATGGAATTAATTTCAAGATGTGCGTTCCAGTGCATTAAACACACATCTGAAAATAGTCCGTTACACTTGTTTGAGTACCATTTACTAAAAACTAGTGATCAAAAACGTGTTTTAAATGTTAAAATGATCACCTAGCTGTTGTTTTAAGACAGGCTTGAAAATGTGTCAGCCTTTACTTGAAAGATTTTGAGCATCTAATCTCAAAACCTGTAATTTACAGTCATGCAGCAGTCTGTGTGCAGCCTGAATGAGTCTGAGCTAAAAGACCAAATTACTCTGACACGCAGTTAAATGACTAACTGTGTAAATATCTGGTCTGAAATGTACTTATGGCACATATTTGCAAAATGTCTCATTAACACACACACACACACACACACACACACACACACACACACACACATATATATGCGCCTCCTCTCTCTCCTCACACTAAAACACACAGAGGCTCTGGTGGCCAAATTAATGCTGCATGTTCCAACAGGGAGTAAATTAAGAGCTGATAATGGATGCAAATCTGGTAAAGATTTCTCACTGGATCCAGCGAGTTGGACTCTCCGCAGCGGGGTGTGTGTGTGTGTGATGAAGTTTGTACAAGACACACACACACACACACACAGACACACACACACACACACACATCCTAACATCCCAATTAGAGTCAGGCGAACCCATACACCGCTTCACAAGACACACACAGACACAAAACCATAGGAAGCCATTTGCTAATTTGAAAAATAGAACATTTTAATAAAGGCTACATCTCTTCATAATTACAATAATTAAAGTACCGAGGCATCTTTTCAACTGAGCTCTATAGAACGCATAATTTACAGTTTACAAGTGTGGAGCCGAGGAAGCCATGAAAAATATTATAAAACATAAACATGATGAAACGGATACTAAAAGGCATAAAAATATCTTTTCAACATAAGGCCCCTTGTAAAAACCAAGGGAATAATAGGACCCTGAAAATTGGGTAAAACACGGCAAGAATCCATGTAGGCACAGCTACTGTACTCAATTACAAACACTATGGACATAGTGTATATCACCACCATTGTTATCATCTGCAGCTCATAGTGCAGGCTTCAAATACACACAGAGTAAACCCTACTCAAAAGCAACTCAATCACACAATCACATAGGTAAGCACGTTGGGGAGCACATTATAGAGCTTTTTGTTGGTAAATATTAATATTGGTGTAAACACATTTTGGGGACTAGAGGAAGCTGTTTGGGGCAGTTTCCTCTTAGTAAATACGTAGGCTATTTGTGCGATGCCTGCGCCACTGAAACAAAGGCACTAAGACGCGACAGATCAAGGCTAGCTGGGCAGAATCCCAGAGTTAAGGGAATTAAACATTAATAGCATTTTTTTTCTCCCTCCTTTTTCATCGTACAGTCAGGGCCCTTCAGAGCAGATGGGGACACAGCCACAAATAGCACGGCAGTAGTAAATATATTATCAAACTTTTAAGTGACAAGAGCCATTCTCAAAGCTTCAGCAGTAAGCTCTCCAGCCAAGAGATCAGAGATGTCCCACTAAATCTCCAGGAACAAGAGTGAAGTTTTTGAAGAGGTATTTTTGAAGTTTACAGTTCAATATGAGGGGCAGAAAATGAATAGAAAACTCATTTCCTTTTGCTTGAGAACTGATGCTCAGACGGAGGGGGGGAAAGAAAAAAAAAAAAGATCACGGATGTGGAAAAAAGTGGAGAAGTTTCTCCAACTCCAAGCAGCTTGTCCATGTCAGAGGAACAGGGTTGGGGCAGGGATATTTCCAATAAATAGCAATAGAAATCTTAACACAGCAATACGAGCATCACGATACAATGCAATATACATGTATATCTGCGTATACATATTAGGGGCAGGGTCAGGTAGGCTGTCAGTCTCAGATTTTAACCCACTGCCCCACTTTGAGGAGTGGTCATTCACCTAGAGTCTCTAGAGTTTTCTCTTCTGGAAAGATGTTTTTAGTCCAGCAACACACAATCTTTTATTTTCTTCACTTCAAGGCGGGCTGTTCACGTGGTAGTCCTGTAATAGCGATAACTTGTCCCCCTTCCTTTTTTTTCCATCTTGTCAACATTCCTTCAACAACATCTCCTGTCCTTCAGTCTTAGCTTAAAAGTACATCCATGGAGGCGTGAAGCGTCCGTCGGAGAGTAATCCACAACACAAGCAGGTCCTCAGTCCATCCTCTCCACCTTCCCCAGGATCTTGCCCTCGTAGGTGGGCAGCAAGGAGCCGTCGTCGGACACCTCCTCAAACACGGCGCCGCACTCGAACTCATCGCTGGCCTTCTTGAAGTAGTACCTACAAGAGAGAGACGCGAGGGAGTTAACACCCAAATAAAGTATTTTTCAAGATCCATAAAGGCTTAGAAAAGGCAAAGAAAGACCCTAAAAGTCAAACAGCTTGTTGTCGGCCCCTTTGTTCGACCTTTTCAAACATCAGGCCTCATTTCCGCCAGCCATGAAAAGCCACTCGGTATACAATCAGCCGAGCCTGCTGCGCCTACAGACTCTGGCTTCTCAGGGTGGGGTGCAACCTGCTGCTAAAACGTCTTGGGTCTAAAATAAGAGGCTCACCCTCCGCATCCCTCCCTTGCGTCGTTTTCTCCATCGTGTTGTTGTGAGTTTTGCCCCGGCTAACAGGGGCCAATTAGGCCAGCGTGCAAATGAAGGGGTCCTTTGACAAAGGCTGAAATTTTGGGTGCCTGCAAGTCTGCCTGTCATTACCGCCACCACCCCCCCCCCAACCCGACTCCTACACACCCGCATGTTAGAAGACACACATGCACAGGCTTTCACTCGCTCCTCATCCCGTTTCATTATTACAGGACAAAGAAAAGAACAGAGACAAAGTGGAGGAGAAAGAGCAAGTACACCGTGTCCTTCCTTCTTACCCACGTTGACAGCACAAGCTCTCGCTGAGTGCTATAGGAAGGGCAGCCGACAGAAGGAGGGGCTTCTCGTCAGCCATGACTTCACTGGGCCATTAATGATGCAACCCCCCCAATCCTCAATTTTTAGAGGAAGAGAAACCAGCAGGGGTGGATTGGCTAGGAGGGAAGGGGGGGTCTCAGAATCCACTCATTAACTATGTAATGGAAAAATGCCTCGGTTTGCTCCATGTGTGGGGCGGCTGGAATGCGGGTATGTTTGTGAGCATTTGTTTTTAATGAGATGGGAGGCTGACAAAGTCGAATATGCAATACTTTTTTTAATCTCGCAAAGGTGCCCATGCGCCAATTAGCGAGAGAGCGGTCACTGATAAAAAGCAGCTAGGTTTAAAATACAGGAAGGAGTACGGGAGTCCTCTGTGAGTAAATAAGACAAATAAGAGGACTTTAAAGCGCAAGACATGTCCAATAATTGTATCCTTCTTTTTTATCTGGAGGAGGAAGGAGAGACGAAAGAAAAAGTCGAGCTGTCCTGCTGTTAAAAAAAAAAATTCTTCAAAGAGCCCTGATCTTTTTTGCTGAGAGAGACAGACAGAGACAGAAAGAGTCTGAATTTCCACTGGAACATGTTTTATGTGGCTAGATCTGTTTTCCCCCTTCTCCCCTTCTCTCTCTCTCTCTCTCTCTCTCTCTACCCGTTTGCACTGACATCTGGCACCAATATCGTCTGGCAGGGCCTAGCAGTACTGTTCTTTGTTGAACCGCTGCCATGTTGAAATGACCCAACTCCACACATTCTCTGGCTGCTATTAAAGCGCCGCGCAAGCTCTCTTTCCAAAAAATGTGGATGGTATGACACAGGAACTGAGACAGCGGGCCAGAGAGAAAAAGAGGAGAGGTGGGGCAAACAGACAGATGTGGAGGACTCGCAGCTAAGTGCTTGTCACATTTGTCGATCCAAAAAACGCGGCGCACATCTGGACAGGAAGAAGTTTCAATCAGTTCTTGTGCTTATTTTCCCCCCCGAGAAACAGTTTGATACCTGTAATTATTAACACAATACCCAGCCCGTGCTTATCCTGTCGGCCATGGCAGCCTAAACAATAAATGTTTGATCTTTTCTGTTTAATGCCCACTGGAAAGGAGCAATCAAAGTAAAATCTCGCTCCGCAAATACACATCGAAGCTGCGCAGCCTCGGCCAGGGCCCTGAAGTACAGCAAACAAGCAAATCTGGCGTTTAACAATCTGCCTTTCAAAAATATCCATAAAATGATTACAACATGTGTAAACATTGTGCGTGTTCAACGCAAGCACACACATGTACACACACACACACACACACACACAAACACACACACACCAGGGAAGGGAAAAAAAAGGAGCCCCTGATAGCATCAGTGAAGAATTTGCACGCTGGCCATTTGTGTGAGTCTTTGTTGGTTGAAATGAAAGGGGCCGGGGCTTCAAAGCCATGTGTATTAAGTGTGCCTTAGCATGGAAATCAATACCAGATGGGACCCAAATCGCTGCAGTTCAAACTCTTCCACTAACCCCCGCACCACCCACCCTCCCTCGCTCTTGTCCTTTCCTTTTCATTGCACCCCCCTCAACACACACACACAAAGTACAGAGGCCTGGATCTGACTGCACACACACACGTAGAAACAAACACTGATAGCGGTGCATAGACATGGATAAAGATAATGAATGTGGAGAAAACACATGAGGTCACACAGGCACTGAGCACAATTCAAAGTAGCCTGTAGCTGCTCACATTAGACGTTCTTGCTCCAGTTTGTAGTTTCCTTTAGTCCCGTCTTGTTTTCTTAAATGTCACCAGGTTTTTCTGAGATGACACTAATGATTACAGAACGGCCTAACAGCACCCGTTTCCTACCAATTCCTTCACTTCCTGCATGTATGATTTCCACTCGGTTGAAACAGTGCTTTAAAAAGGTGCGCTATGTAGTTTTGGGGTTTTGTAGTTTTGTTCCATAGTGTTTTACTTTGTTTATATTTGGTGGACCCTGCCACATTTCTAGCTTCAGTGTTCCTAAGCGATTACTGTGTACTTGTGTTGTGTCACCAGCTGTTCATAAGATTTTTGACAGCATGTTTTGATCATGATTATTTAGTTATTTTTCCTTATTTACATCAGGAGACAACAAACAAATCTGCCAACAGGATCATTTCATTTGACATATTTATAGATTTTCAGTTTACATGCATGATTGTGGGGATAAAACACCAGATTGTGATTAAAATCAAGCGTTTTTGGAAGATTATTATCAAATTTGAGTATATTCCTAATATTGGATACATAGTGGTTAAAATTTTCCAGTTCCCAAATATCCTAAACTTTGTACAAACCCTGTGCGACAGTGTCATCAAAATGTATCACCTTTTAAACTGCAACCTGTCAACTGTCTGCAAGACGTCAACTTATCAAGTGCTTGTTCTCAAACATCCAAGGCCAATGATCTGATAGCGTTTTATTGGCGACATTTGCAATGTCACAGAGGCGCTGATGGCAAAATGTCAGGTTCCATTTCAATCTTTACACACCTATAGTTGCCCTTCTTGCTGAGCTGCTCCTTGAAGTGGCCCAGGGTGAGACTGTGGCTCTTCATGGTCCTCCGGTAGGGGATCTCCTCACCACAGAAGAAATACGTCACCACTGTCTCGCCACTGTACATCCCGTGGCTTCCTACCGCCTTTTTACACTCCTTCATCCTGAAAGTAGACAGGAGCAAAAAAAGGCTGCGTTAGAATAAGCGGACACCCTCGTGAAGAAGAAGAGAAATCAGAGAAAAAGCCTCTAACCATCAATCTACTACTTCTAGCAAGAGTGTACAGAATACAGTACTAACCTAGAAATACAGTAACAGCACCCTGACTGAAGAATACCACTAGTGAGTGAGTGAGAGAGTGACCCAGTGCCATCACTAAGTGTGTACTTGTGTTGTGTGTGTGTGTGTGTGTGTGTGTGTGTGTGTGTGTGTGTGTGTGTGTGTAAGTGTGTGTGTGTGTGTGTGCGTGCATGGAGAAGGGGCCCAGTATTATCAATTCCCCTTCAGCTATGTCCAAGGCTTTGTAGGCCCACTTCAGAGGAGCTCTCTCTTTGCTAAGCTCTGCTCGCCCCAGCCGACTGCCAGCTCACTGAAGGACAGCCAATAAAAATGATACATATATATGAAAGGGATGTCTCAGTCAGGTGGTGCGGTGGTGACTACACACTCCCCACACACAGCACAAATACACAAGATTCATGCAAACCGAGGTAGAAGCCAGGCATCTGTGCACAAAGCTTAAAATAAGCTCTGTAAAAAAAGGGGTCACCTTCTCTTTTTCCAGTGACTGTATGTGGACTACATGTCTGTCTCCCTACATGTGCAGGTGTCAAGTAGAAAGAGTCAAAAGGGTAGAAGTACACTGCGAGGTGGAGGCTATGGCTGAGAGGAGGAGGAAGAGGAGCAGAGAGGAGGAGAGGAGAGGGAGGGCAGGATGGTAGAGGCATCGTACTCTTCTGATTGTAGACTGGTCGCGAGGAGGCTGGGATTGGCTGGAGACGGAGGGACAGAGCCCTCACTCTGGACAGGCACTAGGTGGCTCTTCTCTTGCTGAAGACTGGACATTGAATGCCTGCGAAGAGATAAAACAGAGACTTTACTACATGGATCAATAATAGAGGCTAAGGAAGCTGAACAAAGCTAAGAGCAACATTCATCAACTACTCTCTTGTTTCTGTGTACCTTTGCTTGGTGGTCTTGGTGGAGACCTCCTCCAGTCTGCGGCAGGCCTCCTCCAGCTGGGCCAAAGTGTTGGGAGGGGGCAGGGGAGGCATGGCTGGGTCCTGGATGAATGGCTGGGCTGGCTGGTGGCTACGTAGGTGGCCACAGCTTCCACCACCGCCCCACGTGTGCGTCTGGGTAGAGGAGCCTCCAAAAGATTTCTTGGTGCTCTGGTTACTGTGAGGGAGAGGAAAAATTAGACGACATGCTTTAACAACATGCAATGGGGGCACATAAATTAAAACATTTTGGACTAAAAATACAACTCTTGTAAGAACCAAAGCATTCCTGCTAACCTGTGAGACTTGTGCCTGCCTTGCCGTTTACTTTCCAGGATCCACTGCAGCACGTTCTGGGCTGGGTCTGTGGTGTCGCTGGGCAGCTGTACAGGCCCACAGTCCTCCATACACCTCTCTGCAACTCCATCCTCAGCCCCTGAGCGACACACTCGCCTGGACAGAGAGCTGGAACGCCTGGGAGGAAGAGAGAGAGAGGGAGAGTAAGCAATGTTGATTTTTATACAATCAAAATGAGAAAACAGGAGACTACCGGGACATGAAATCAAAGAGGAGCTTGGAACTGACCCCACGCTGCTGTCTGCTGAGATGGCCCCACACATCTCTCTGCCCAAGCTGCGGCTGCGCTGGTAAGGCTGGCAGGGCTGGCACTCGCCACTGCTGGAGCACAGGCCGTGCACCCTGAGGGCTGCCTCCCTTTCAATCTGCTCCTTGGTTTTTGGACTGGCATGATGGTGGATGTAGTGGTGGTGGATGTGTTTTGTGCTCTGCCTGCTCACAAGGGTCCTACTGGGGCCCAAGGCCAGAGCGATGGCCCCTTGGTCAGGACTGGACACAGAGGAACTGGAGGGCCCCGTCCTTACCAGGGCCTTCATCCCGAAGCCTGCCCGTGTGAAGGGCTTCTGGTCTGGGGAGGTGGAGCGAGGTGAGTGGCGGATAACAGCGGGGGATTGGCAGCCAGGGGTCTTAAGGACGCGAGAGAGGTGTTCGTCCAGGATCGCCTGGGGGTCCTCGTCAGAGGAGCCAGGGAGTAGGGTCAAGGGATGGGGAGAGAGCTGGGGAGCACTGGCCACAATCTCTGTGTCTTCTCGCTCCTCCTCCTGGTAACAAACCAACACAAAGTCATCAAGTGAGCAATAAAGAAATAAATAAAATCATGATTGACCTTTATAGTAAGAATAGTAAGAAATCCCTCAAACCTCTTGAATCTGTTGCAGCCTCTCCTCCAGAGAGTTGATGGTGTCCTGTTTTTTCTTCAGGCTCTCCAAGCGGGAGATGAGCTGGGCTGCAAACTCTGCTGGCTCCATTGGGACCATCTCCTTGGGAGGATGGCAAGTACGCTTTGAGGAGAAGGCGATAAATTAGCCATTGTCATCTCTCCACGACCAAGCCCCAGCCCTCCGCAACATCTACAAAGATACTCCTTTCCCCTCATCTGTCTACATTCATACAGCGTCCTCTACCAGTGCCTGCTCCACCACTGGTGGCACCCAGGGCGACGGGGTTGTTCTAAGGGGTGGCAGGCTTGGTGTATGGTCATGCTGGGCTAGGCCTCGGCTGGTTCCCCCTGTCATCATCAGCAGGCCTCTTTAAAGTCAGCTCACTTCAAAGGCTTCCTCGTCAAATATCAAACACTCAGTGGGGGAGAATAGGATGGTGGAGGGAGGGATGGAGGGATAGATGGATGGGAAGCAGTGGCTTTACATCTTCGAATAAAAGCCACATATCGACAGGGGGTGGAAGAGAACTCCAGGGAGGAAAGGACGAGGGATTAAAAAAAATAGGGAGAAGTTGAGATGCAGAGATGTGTGCTCGCAGGAGGGCAAATAAAGAGAAAATGAAGAGAGGGAAGGATTGGAGGAAAGAGATAAAGGGCCCAAAAAGGGTGGGAGATCAGACAGGTTGAGGTAATTTATTCCCCCCCTTGTCACAGTGGGCACCTTTGAGGTACAGTATAGTGACAGTATGAGAATCTGTGTGTGTGTCGCACACATCTTAAATTATTTGCATTTTTTGCACTGGGGCTTTCTTGATTTTTTCTTTTTCTTTTTTGTTTCTCCCCTTCCTTTGTAGTCAGGATGAAGGGGAGAAAAGAGTGAGTAAAAGAGGCGCTGTCTGATGGAGCCTAGGGCTGGTGCACCATGGGAATGGCAGCCATTGCCAAAAATCAGACGGGAAACAAAAACAAGAATAAAAGCGAAAATAAAGCAAAAGCGGGACACTGAGAGAAGAGTGAGAGAACCAATCTGTGGATCCCTTCCTGATACAAGTAACACTTGCTGCATGTCTCATAACGTTGAAAAAAAAGGGGGTTACATTGAGTTTATTTTAACAAGCTGCTTCTGTTACTACTTCTGCAAGATCTTCCCCTGACTTCTTTTCCTGTTCTTCTCTCAACCTAGAGTTCGCCTCTCTAAAGCTTTAAGCTACCAGCTCCCCTCTGACCCACTGAGAGCTCACATGACACGCTCAAACTCTTCCCCAAGATCCCTCACTTTTAGGGGAGGGGGGCTGCCGGAGTGTGTGTGTGCATATGTATGTAAAGGGGGTGGGGATGGGGGCTGCAAGGGAAAAAAGGGGGCCAGCTCTGTTGGAAGTTGTCACTTCCCTGTGCATTTGCTCCATTCATCCTTGGATCAAAGCGCTGCGTGTGCGTGCATGTGCGTGTGAATGTGTCTGAGTATCTTTGTGTTTTTGTTGGGAACCGGGCTGATTTCAGAGCCCTCGGGATAAAGCGGCAGAGATCTTCCTCATCTCTCTCTATTCTCCATATTTACAGCATCGGTAGGGAAGAAAAACCCTGGTGTGTTCCGAGCGCTGCGGCGATAAACAGCTTAGAGACCTCCCCGTCTCCCGCAGACTTCAAGGAACCCTAATGGGGGTGTAGGTGACACCAAAGGTAGCGAAGGGGCTCATGTTTGTATGTGTGTATGTGCGCTTATGTGCAACTGTGCGAGTGTGTATGTGTGTGAGTGCGTGTGTGAGTGGGAGGCTGGATCTTTGACGTTACTCTTCAGATCTTTGCTGGTGTTGTTGAATTGAGAAAGCCGAATACAGTTTGTGCGGTACTATTCATAGAACCAAGAGAGACCCGGAACAGAGGGTGGTATGGAAATTACACTGTGGGACCCAGGTTCAAAAAGACTTCAGAGCGTCTGTGTGTGTGTGTGTGTGTGTGTGTGTGTGTGTGTGTGTGTGTGTGTGTGTGTGTGTGTACACTTACAGGAAAAGCAGGCAGTGAGACTTGGCTGTTCATCCTCATGTTACGCTGCATCTCTCTCTGTAGATGTTTCTTGGAGCCCAGTTTGTACGGAGGGATGCCATCTCTATAAGGGGTGCAGAGAGATCACAAAGGTCAATTACCCAATCAGATGAATCATTTAAGACCAAACAGCCATTCAGGAAGGAGCTTGTTAGCCAACTGCGTAGATCAAACGCAGTCCAGGCAAAGAATAAATCTAATTTATTAATCCTATCATCGATTTTGTTTTTCATCTTTTAGACTCAATTTGGGAACAAAAGAGACACTCAGACGCGAGTCACGGCAGCGCTTCCCGGTCGTGTTCGCGTATCGTAGCATGCCAGGTTACATGGCTCTCAGTGAGGTGTAAGAAGGTTTTGTTTGCCCTAGAAATGACACTCATATTCAGCTCCGGCTCCAGCGCAGCACTGGGAACGCTGCTGGCCACTTCCTTTCAACGACACACACACAAACACACACACACACACACACACAAAATGCTCTGCAGTCGCTTAGTGCTCTGCTCCACGGGCCAGAAGTAGTGTCAGCATTAGCATTCCCCTACTGACTTTAATATTGTGCTGAGGACACTGTTAGCATTAGCTGCTCATTAGACTTATTCAAAGAGTTACTGCAGGACAAGACCTAAGGGTGTACCTAACCTGGTTAAATCTATCTGAGGGACTGAACGGCTGACTGGCACAAAAAATTAAATCAAACAACAAACAGCAAAGCTCGAGCTTCAAACTGAAGCACTTGACAGTGTAAAACATTGTCTTTTCTCCATGCTAAACAGCAGTTTCCTGGTGACCTAGCCTAACTGAGGAGCACTTTTCCACTTTTGCTTTGAAATGCCACAGTCATGCGCATAAGCACCCCACCCACCCCCCCTCCCAATCTTCATTTGGCAAGCGCTGCCGCAGCCAGCCTCTGATCTCCGCACATCAAAAGGCTGGTTTGTAAGATAAGGTAATGTTTGAAGTCTGCGCAGCTGCATTCCCCAGCGTCCAAGCAAATCCATAAATAAGATATAAGCAAAAATCCCCCCTCCACCACTCTCTTTCTCTTCCCACCCAGCCGCCTCCTCCCCCGTTGTTTTTTTTTCCCTTTTCTATTCTTTTTCTTTATCTGTAAATGAGATTCAAATGTTTATGGGTCCTTTCAACTGACCTAAAGAGAGAGGCAGATATTCTGATCAAGGCCAAAACGGGCAGGAATTGAAGGGGGGTTGTGTCCCTGTGTCCAGGGCTCTGTCACTGCACTGGGCAAAGTACAGCAGAACAGGACTATATGGGCTTCGGTCTCTTTGAAGCAGGGCTGTCTAGAGATATGCCAGAGCAGAGGACTCCCCGTTGTAAAAAAAAAAAAAAAAAAACACTTTATAGCTGCCATATTAATGTGCAGCCCAGTCCACTGGTTGCATTGCACCATCATTGTCTCAGTCTGTAAGTATCTTAAGCTTGGTCATGGAGAACCTTGCTGCTTCAGTGACATCATCCATGTAGGCCTTCACGCCTCCCATGTGAGATGAGGTAAAGAAGTACTCGTACCAAGGTTTTTCTGCTTTCTGTCCAAAACCCAGCTGACCCGAGTGCTCTCGGCCTTTAGCTGTGCACCGTGCAATGACCTCATAGCACCTTGTCACTTGAGAGACGCGTGATTGCGCCAAATAATCCCTCAGAAAAACGAGGCCCTAGGCACGTACGCAGATAAGCACAAATCACATGTGGATGAGACATAACTCACTTTTTTGTGGTGAAATGATTAGTCAGTTCCTGATTAGCCAATCCACCGGCAGATAATCAACAGCTTTGATCAAATCAAAGCAAGCAAAAAGACAAAACAGGTTATCATCTGCCCTACACCATATGTGAAACCATCTTCCAGCAGTGTCCATGTCAACTGAAGCACTAAACATAAAGCCTCCATACTCACTGACAAGATCCAGGGCTACAACTAGAGCCCAAACAATACTTGAGTTTTTTTGGGACTGATATTGATATATCAATCAAATGTGATCATCAAACACAAAGATATGTGACAGAGGCAAGATGTTTTACAATATGACAACAAACTGTTTTGTCTGAAATCACACCAGTGCACTGAAAGAGTAAACTTTATCAAAGTTTTCGTATCAGCGCACATCACACGACATAAATTCCCGTACTGATAGCTGATGTAGGCCAATACACACCGGTAATATGAGCCTACTGATATATCGGTCAGGTGCTAGCTGCAGCAATTAACTTTTAAGCTGTCAGCTGTTAAATTAATCGGTAACTTTTTTGATAACCAGTTTCTTCTGGTTCCTTCATTCCTCTGTGACAGTAAAGTGATTATAGTTTGGTTGTGGTCCAAAACAGACATTTGAGGACGTTGTCTTGTGCTCTGGGAAACACACTGATCGACATTTTTCACTATCAACTATTCACTAAATCAAGGACATGACTGACAGATTAACCCTTAGTTGCCACTCAACCAAAGTCTCTCTGTAACAGTATTATGTTCAAAATGAAAACAGTAGGACAGGGCTTGGCGTTGGCCCATGACACATCCTGGCTGCTCCAGTGCATCTTCCAAGTGTTTGCAAGGGCCCGCCAATATTTCAACTACAGCAAACCTCTCTTCCAGTCTAGATGAGGGAAAGTGTCACTTAATCTTTTTTTTTTTTTTTTACATTCTTCACAGCACCTCATTTCACATTCCTGAAAACCCCCATCATGTGCTGACATTCTCACATACACACACTGGCATGTTTGGTTAATATTCACTTACACGCTGCTGTCAGTCACGGACATGGCATCGTCGGTCAAGGCGTCACTGGACACCTCGCTGTCATTGGTGCTGCTGACGGGGGCGAAAGAGCCCGCATGGCAGGGGCTGAATGAGTCTCCTCTCTTGTATGATCTGTGGAGGTTATGACAACAGAAATCAGATCAATACTAACGTAACAGTATCCAACAGGTTGGTGACATTTCTATATTTGTGAGTAATCAGGTGAGTTCTCTCCACTTGTGTTAAGGATTTAATGACGAATAAAGTGATAAAATGTGTGAATATGACTTTATTGGCTTCCAGTAACTACTAAACCCGATCATGAATGAAAGTGACCGGCTACTCTGCAGCCTGGCAACCTCCTCCACCCTCAACTATAAGTTAATCCGTGTTGGGAAAGCTGTGATTTTTTTTCTTTACGCGCCCATGTATGCCTTCTTAAATAGCCTCCAATTTCTCTTTCCATTTCTCACATTCATACTCACTCTTTCCTTAGCATTCATCTCCTGCTGTGCATGCATTCTTGCCATGGTACAGGAGGGAGAGAGACGGGGGGGGGCGAAAGAAAAAGAAAAAACACAGTATAGAGCGGAAGCATGAGAGTGTGTCAGAGAAGGAAAGAAAGGAGAGAGGAAAAAAAAGGGGGGGGGGGCCTTCATGTGGAAGGAGAGACCCAGCAGGACTAAAGCTGTAGGCCCCCCCAACTTCAGGCTGACCTTCAGAGGAGCTTGCAAAGAGTCAGGTATTTAACACAGCTGGCCTTGCATTCTTCCCTCCCTGCCTCTCTCTCACCCCCTAATTTATCCTTTCTCCTCCCTCCCTTTCTTTCATGGAGGTGCACCCCCTCTTTCCTCTCCCTCTCTCTCTCTCCCCCTCTCTGTCCTTCCTTCCACTCCCTTTCCCTTCACTTTCGCTCCAAACGCCCGCCTCGTAGTCCCCATCCCTGAGATTTCAAAAAGGGGGAAAAAAAAGATAAAAGTGGAGAAAGGCGGGTGAGGGGGAATCAGAAGAGAACTGACACAAACAAGAAAAGAGGGAAGAAGAGAGTGAGAGGGGTTGGGGTGGGAGGGTGTTGATTCTGTACTGTAGCTGCTGCCTGTTCAAGGGGTTTGTTTATAAAAAAAAAAAAAGAGAAAGTCAGATGAGAGGAGGAGAGCAGGGGGAAGCGGAAGAGGGAGAAATAGGTTCCACATGTTTTGAATCTGTAAGGTGACAACGGGAGGGGAGAGAACGGCACCAGGGGGCTTCGCGTCAGAAGAGGACTAGACTCTCTCACTACGGGAGAGTTCCCACCACTAAGCTGTCAATCCATGTTGTCCTGAGCAGGTAGCTGTCAGTTTGCTAAGCCTGTCACACTACAATGTTAAGACCTTTGTGCAACTTCCACTGCCGGCACAGATGTTTTTATATACACACCTACTCCTAAAGAAGACCATATCTTTGTTTGGGATATGGACAGGAGCAGGAAGAACAGCATCCAAAAAGAAGGCTTCACTCAAAAGAGCCACCTATAGATCTGCTATAGATTAATTCCTCCGCCCCAAAGCTTGAGGACAGTGTTGTTACAGGAAGAGGCATAGCATAGCAATGTCATCATCTATTATTTGCTGGCTGGGGCCAGAGCCAGCCGCGCTCTGTGAACTTTTCCCGTGGAAGACGATCCCTCATTCTGCTGAACTATTTCAAAGCCCCGGAAATCCAGGCGAGCGCCAGCAGAGGGCTGCTGCTGCTGCTGCTGCTGGAGATGGTGAGAGGGGCCAGAGAGCCGGGGAGGGAGACACAGACTGAGCGATCGACAAACTTTTAAGAAACCCTCAACTGATTCGGAGAGAACACACGTGTTGCGCTTTTACGCACGAGTTTCCAGCTCCCTCTAATGTGGATTTGATAGACATATAAAACATTCAGTTTGTATTAAAAAGGTGCTGCGGCCGTACCTGTATCCTCTTTCCATCACCTCCATCGCCCTCAAGGACACGGTGGCCCTCTGCGCCTTCGCCGTCAGTCCAACCAGCGCTTTGGCTTTGAAATCACAGCTCCACTCCTCCTCTTCGTTGAGCGTGGGAAGGTATCCACAGACGACTTTCAGGTCGCCCAGCCCGTTCGAGTTGACGTGATTCGGGTTTTCTCCGCCAGTCCTCACGTACTCGAGGTAAATGTCAGAGGTCAGGAACATCTGGTACGCGTTCTCCTCCATGTTGGTCTGGATCTCGGTCTGCGCCTGGTCGAACATGGCAGAGTCTATGTGCTGCTTCTTGATATTATCCCGTATGAAGGTTTTAGTCGCGGGCTTGAGCTGTTTGGCGACAATGCTGTTGTTCTCGATGTAGCGCTTGTAGATTGCTTTGGCGACTCTCTGCGTTTTGGTATCCTTGAGGTCCATTTGCCTGAAGCCATTGCAGGCGAACCAGAAGTCTAAAGTATCGACACACTTCTCCCGCTCCAGGAATGTCCTGAAAAGAAGAGCACCGTCCTGGTCCCCGAGGAGAGAGTGCAAAGACTTTGTCCACCGGGAGAGCGGTGAATCCGGGGAGGCACTCCCCTCTGGCTCCCCAAGACCATCCTCGTTCCTCCTCGCCGAGGAACCCGGAGAGCCGAGCACAATTGATTTGGGGGGCTCCAGAGGTTTCATCATTGCGAGTTTGCCGGGGTAGCAGGGCGCCTCGCCCTCCTCCCCCGGCACCGGGGGTCGAGGAGCATCTTCTCTGAAACTGCTGGCGATATGGTCCATAAGCGCCCGGCTCATGGCTCTGAAGGCAGCAGGATAGAGCCTGTGTGTTGATCGCCTCCTCTGAGCCTCTACTGTAATCTCCTCACTCTCTTATGTCAGCGGGGGAGCTTCTCTCCGGCTGCCCGTCTTCTCTCTGAAACACAAAGTATTGATCTAATCAAAACCAGATCCACCCCAACTTCAAAGAGGCAGAGGCGCAGTAAGAGTCTTCTCAGACCCTCACTGACTTTTACAGAAGAAGACAGGCTGGGATCACATTGGAGGAAGAAGAAGAAAAAAAATGTGAGAAAACGCTGCAGCAGCATTACATAAACAGCATTTCTTCATATCTCAAAAACCTGGAATGGGATTTCTACCGAGGCGCTACGGGGGCTGGGACGCAAATTAACAGCGAATTAAACAGTGATTTTTGCGCACATGCACCTCACCTGAGCTGAATCTACATCATCCGCCTCGTCCGAGAAGCAATCACACGTAGGGGGGACTATGTGTCAAGCGGGGTGACGACCCGAGCACCATTAATAAGTCATTAATCCTTCAAAACGCCGGAGCTTTACGCACGGACACGGCTTTATTAGCGCTTCCTGATCCATCACGCCTGATGTCAGGGGCTGCTCGCTGCAGAATGCAAGCACATGTCCTCTCTGCGATCCCCGACACCATCACCCCCTCCCTCTCCCCTCTACATCTCATGGGTTAGCTGCTAAATCACGTCAAACTGAGTCTGCCCGTGAGTACCTGTAGGACACTGATGTGGTGGGACAAACTGGGAGAAGATCGAAAAACGTGACCGTCATAGTTAATAGAGTTCACTCACTCGCTCACTGCTGCTGTGAACTGCTGGAGCTTTCACATCCAGCTATCTGCTTCTTTCACGAGCGCAGCAGTTTGTTACAGATGCATCATCGGCTGATGTGCAACATTACAGATGTCACTTTGGATCAGGGACACGCTGCTCAAGTGTTGGAGAACTAAGAACCTCCGACACTGGCTACGCGGGTTAACTCTAAAATCACACTCTTCTAAGTCTTGAGTTTCTTTCATGTCGACTAAACGAGACCTCTTTTAAAACATTCCCAGTTCCAAAGTACACCAAAGTGTCAGATCTGTTGGTGGTGGTGGTGGTGTGGGGGGGAGGAGGAATTCCAGAAAAAGAAAAAACGAGCACTACTTCTGAGAGATTTTTCTCCACTCTTAACTTTTTGAAAACGCGAAAAACGCATAAATGTCGAGAAAAAAAACAAAACGAAGTGGAGCGAAACAGAAACGACTCGACGCGCTGTCTTGTGATTTTCTTTCTTTATTTCTTTTTTGCTTCTTTAAAAAAAAACGGAAGAAAAAGCGGCTCGTTTCGCCCGGAACATTACTTCAAAGGCGAGTCAACAGCACATCAAAGGGCGCTCCAGTTTTTGGTGGTGGCGGTGGTGGTGTGGGGGGCGCAGTTTTGAGGAGGCACACTCTCCTGTAACTTACCATCGATCCACGAGTTCTCTCCTCAAAATTAAATTCCAGGTTTATCCACACGCAAGAGGAGAAGAAGAAAAAAAAGCAGCGTATAATCCACAGCTCGCGTCCACATACAGTCCCGTTCAGGTTTGAGTCGGCTCGCTGAGAGAAAAATGCACTCGAGAGAGAGAGAGAGAGAGAGAGAGAGAGAGAGAGAGAGAGAGAGAGAGAGAGAGAGCGAAAGAGAGAGAGAGAGAGAGAGGGGGGGGAGAAGAAAAAAAAGACCGCTTTCCTCCCTCCTCCTTTCCTCCTCCCTTTACGGTTTCAGGCTGCCATGCCGCACGGTAGGTCTCTCCTGCAGGCGACTCCAACACCGAGTGAGCCGACAGGCTGGAGCAGCGCACTTCAAAGTGAGGAACCGACTGCCGGGTCCCGACAGCTGCATAAAAAACAATTGCAGCTTGACGCCTCCGATAGAAAATAAAATAAATAAAAAAACAATTGACGGAGCTTCCCGGATGCGATGCTGCAGCCACTCTGAGTGAGGAGTGTTTTTTTTAAAAAACCTGCACGTTTTGGGGGTTTTTTGGCCACGTTTTAACAATCTTTCTCCTAGATCGCGAAGTTGCAGCTACATAGTGAGGACCTTATCAAAGACAAGCAATCTTGAGCCAACTCCCCGAGGCTTCGGAACGTCACCAGTAACTGATCTGCCGCCCCAATAGCATTATCGCTACAATCCCTCTGTTGCTACATAAACTTTAAAGACGCAGGGATCTTTTTATTTTTTTTTTCCTTTCAAGACCCGCATAGTTTCTCAGATTAATCCGCTGGAGTCCTGGGGATGCACAATGCATGCACCGGCGTGTATCAAATAGCACGTTCATATCCTCATATGATTTTCTTTTTTCCCCCCCACATAACAAAAAGAAAACAGCCCAGTAGAATAATGAAAGTATGATTTTTAATCCTCTTAAGGCGCTTTTTTGGACGGAGACAGATGTGTGTCCTCCAGCAGGATCCAAAGACTGAAGCAGGGCAGTGTTTTTAACTACTTTTTAAATACCCACGGATGTCATTCAGATACAACATGTTGCAATAGGAAATCAAATCACAATGCTGGTATCACTCCACAGCTCCTACCAGTGGCAGTGCAAGGGCACATGCTCCATGCATGCCACCCAGATAAAAAAAAAAAAAAAACATCTGTTCACATCTCTGAAGGATTATCATATCATTATAGCAACAGAAGAATTGCTCCTCTCTGACAGCACAGCTCTCTGCTTTGTGTAGGCATGGATAACATGGAGAGGAGTGAGAGGCCCATCAGACATTCAGTGTACATCCTTTCACTGTTCGGACTGAGAAGAGTTGTTTGGATGCACACTGTAGTGGACGTTTTTCTTTATTCGCACTGGACTAGCTGCAGGCAGTTACGTTAATAAAGTGTTCACAGAATAGAGTCAAAAGGTCTTTAGTCTTCAAATGAGCCACCACAGGAGACCCTCTGTACAAGAGGACTGGCTATATTCCTTGAAAGGGAGACAGTAGTCGTCTGTGTGTCCTTGTTGTCTCAGTGGACGGAGTTTCAAAAAGTACAGCACAAAGACGGCAAACACTTTGATCAGCCTGTTTGCTGATGGTGCTGTGAAACTTTCCCCCTTGATACCTCGCTTCCCATCAAGGTTAATAAAAGAGGAAATTGCTCCAGAAGAGGCCGTGATGACTAAGGGATTACTCATCAGTCAAAGGCCACTTTATCGCGCTCACATCCTGCGCAAGAACACTCCCAAAGTGCCCACATCAAACTCACTGTCCCAGCCAGAGATGAGCCAGTGACGGCCAACCAGGGACACTTACAACCCACGTCTCTGCGTTGCTTGGGGGCTCGAGGAAAGCTTGCGTAACAGCACAACTTTGAAAAAGAAAATTAAGTTACAGTTCCTGAAAAAACACATTGAGAGAGGGTGACAGCTATATACCAGATGAGCAGAGCTGCAGCTACAAGTGATGGCTAAATGGCTAAACAGATTGATAAGATGACAGACAAATGGCTGAAATAGTTCTCTAAAAGTTGATAGATCATAAATGTACTTAAGCCCAGTACTTTGGTAAATGTGCCTCTTAACATTCCATCGCTGCCTAAAGGTACTGGATGAAGAGCACAAATAAATGTTAGCGGAGGAGTCGGCCGACTTCTCACAGGGCTGTGTGGGAACATCTGACAAGAAAGCTTGGAAGCCACTGACGTACAGTAGATCTGACATCTGGAACGGAGCCAGATGTGAGACAGTAATGACTCAGAGTCAAAACAAGTCTGCACAAACGCACCTTCTTTCATCTCATAAAAGCTCATCTATACAGCCTGTAGGTATACAGGTCATCTGGCTAATATACCCAGTTCTACCCTGACAGTGTCAGCCTTTGTTAACTCTGGAGGGCTGAGGCTGACCTCTTGACAGTAAACACACCGGGGTGGAAACCATCACCATGGCGATGATGTGGACCCCCTGCCGGTACCAGGGGCCAGTTGGGCCCTCATGTCCTGCCTTGTCAACCCCCTCTATGGTTCATGGGAGGTCCCCATGGGTCGGGTCCTCCCTGCCGCCCCTCAGGAGCAGACCCCAGGTCTGTGACTGGCCTGAGACCTGGGGTGTCCTTGGCTCCTGGCCCTATAAAAAGACCCTTGAAAGAGGGCTTCAGGGGGGAGAGGTTATGGGGTGTAACTGTCTCTCTGTTTGGGAAGATATTATTACAGGGACAGGTCAAATCCAGCCGGACTACAAAGAGGCCTACAAATAGAGACAGAAAGGACATACGTAAATCACTCGTGGGCCCAATCAGTTCTTTAAAGGGGCACTATGTAGTTTTGGAGAAGAAATTCAAACTCAAGATTTTAGTATTAACAACATGAATGAGGTAATAATACATAATCAGATATATTGATCTTGTCCATAACAGAATAAACAAGCTTTCTCAGAGGAAAATAAGGTCCCCAGAACGATGTTTTAGTCTAGAAAGGTGGCAGGGTCTGCCACATATAAACAAAGTAAAACAATATGAAAACTGTGTTGTCATTTAAGGTCAGTTTGTTTACTCAGTCATGAAAACAAAGGACTTGTTTATTTGGTTTGTTGACATTAAGGATAAGTCAACCCTTCTCTTCTGATTAAAAATCTCTTCCCAAAAAACTACATAGTGCACCTTTAACGTTGTATAAAGCAGCTGAATTTTCTAAAAGACTCCTATCTAACAGCTCAGGCGGACTGGAGAGGCTTTTACGACTTTGTTATACGGTCTTGGCCTGTCGTAACTGCCACTGGCCACCTCGGCTGCAGTCATAAACACTCGGAGTGTGTGTGCACGTCCACCGGTGCTGTCGTCTCCGCGTCGCAGCCCTGTGATCAGTAACTGCTCTCAATTACAGTATTGTGTGCTGTTCCTTTTCGGCTTGGGGTTAAACTCTTTGCAGACCCCTTTGAAGTACTCATCCCTTTATCTCAAGCCAGAGCCAAGAATTTGGGGGAGGACAATGGAAATTGAAACCAAGAGGGAAGCTTATGGCAATTATCAACCAGGGCCATGAGGAGGAAGTCAGCTCACACAGACAGGGAGAGAGAGAGCAGATAAAGAGAGCAGGAGACCGCCAATGTAGGACAGGGGGTTACTGTTTCAAGTTTGTTTGGTGTGTACACACCCCAGGCAACAACCGACGGCCGAGAGAGGAAACGGAGGCTACCTCTTCAAAGTAGGTGACAACAGGGGGGACAATGGCCTCTGAAGGGAGCAAGGGGCCGATGAGAGGAGCCGGTGGTGGCGCAAGAGGGGTCAAGACACAAACGCGAGCGAGGACCAAAAACGGGAGGAGAGCGGAGGGGGAGAAGTGCTGTTGTCAGCAGAATCAAATGGCACGCAGAGAGGCTGGGGAAGATACAATTAAAGTGTGGAGTTAAGACAGGCTTTGAAGTTGGACATGGTGCATAATACCCTTAAAAGTTAAGGAAGGGCAACAATTCACCAGTTTGTTATGGGGCTGTTTTGAAAGGGGAAGAGGAGGGAGGAAAGAAAAAAAAAAAAGAAGAGAAGAAGAGCGCGAAGTGGTGGGAGGGTTTGTTTTCCAAAGGGTTCAGTTTGAGGGGAATGAAGTTGGATTTCAAGCGCCAATTGGCCCCAGAAGGATGTGTTTTTTTTTTCCTCTCTTTGTACAAAACGCAGAATGTAAAGTGCGAGTGGGAGTCGGCGCCTACCTGTGCATTTTGTTGACGGGGAAATGAGCCTGTGAAAGATGGAAGGAGGGAAAGAGAGATGCGTCAGAGAGAGCGAGACAGGTGGAGGAGAAAAAGACTACGAGGGAAGAATGAGACATGAAAAAAGGTGGGGAATTGGTAGCGAAGGAAGGCAGTGAGGAAATAAAAGAGAGGCAAAAAGGGTGGAGGGGGGGCTGTTGAAGGTTATTTATTGGTTTTTTCCCTCGTTTTAATCCCATTTTGCGCTTGACTTTTAAGTCTACCAATGTATAGAAACAATGTCGGATGCACTGTCTAATCCCGTTTGGGCCATGAAGCTCACTCCACACTGACAGTAATGACTTTCATTTCCTCCGCTGCTCGCACTCCAGCACCATGCAGACACTTCACAAGGCCGGACGCCACTGTTCTGCCATGCTTGACAGGACAGCGATCCGTCTCCGAATCAGTCTTAACCCGAACCCTGGGCTCCCTCGCTCGTCCTTAATCCATCACTTTAACCCCATCTTCCCCTCTCCTGATTCGGCAGCGCGGGGTTCCCCAGACTGGTAAGGTGATTAACGCGCTCGTCCATTCAACAGATGCCAGGTTTTTTTTTTTTTTTTAATCTCTTTCCCCGCTTCCTGTTCCTCCATTAGAAGCGTGTGACACTTCACCGGGTTGAGCACCACGGCAACAGATGTATATCTGATGTCTACACAAATGCAGACAGATATAAAGATTCCCTTCTCACGTGTCACTCACATGTATCATGTGAATGACAAATGAACCAGCAGCAGATTCGCGCCACTTTTAAAGTATCTGTTTAAGTCAGGAGGTAAAGATGGATCAAAATCGATCATGTGACATTCAGGACAGTAGCTACCATTGGGCACACAGAGGTAATGTACTATAAGATTTCTAAGAGTTTTAAATATATAACATGTTTTAAATATCTATAAACAACTAGACATTTGTTTTATATTTTGTTAAGTTGTAAACTTGTATCATGTCAAATGTTTCCACCAGTGATCAAACCCAGAGAAATTGCAGAGTCAGAGAGTGGAAGAAGTCAGTAGGCGAGACTTACCGGAAATAAAACTTTTAAACCCCGCCTCGTCTATGAACATTTCAACCTGGGTCATGAAGAGCAATTTTCATCAGCAAAGGTGGCTGGGATCAACTCCCACGATTCCACACTACTTGGGTCTTTTGTTTTGTGTTGACTCCAAGTGGCAGAAATGATGTACTGCATGTTTAATGACCTCAGGTGGAATCTGCATTCAATGATTGACCGGACAAGTTTTAAAGGTTTCTTCTGAATTATTTAGGACTAAATATCTTAATATTCAATTGTTTTTAGGTTTAAATGTGCAATATGTCCGACTTTTAGATTAAAACGTTAAAAAAATTAACAAAAAAATACGGACAGAATTTCAAGAAATCAAAAGTTTGACATTATGTCAAGGACTTCTATGTATTGTGTTGCAGTGATATCTACTGAGGTTAGCATGCTAACCAGCTAGCCCTCGTTTCCCCTCATAATACCAGTCTGAGCTCCCAGTCTGGACCACTAGCTGCACAGATAACTGAGCTAACTAGCTAACAGCAGCTATAGTTGGTGGTTACTATGGTGATATATACCGCCCCTAATTTGTTAACAACGTGTTGAAAACTTGTATCTTGAAGTAAACATGCAAATACTGCTGTGATCCTAGAGACACCACTCCCCCTGCTCAAAGACACTGTACCATCAACATGATTTTGAAGCTTTTATTTAAAGGTGCGAAAATTACATAATGTGTCTTTTAAAAGTGAAACAGAAAAAAAAACATTGCTATGTTTTTTTTAACTTCCATTTTCTTTTTAATAAATCTGTCATAACCAATAGCTTTAAATAGAGTTCTGAAACTGTCTCGCTAATCTACATTTCCTGGCTTAAAAAATATGGCCCAATTGAATTTGTAACTACAATGGCACTGAGTAGAGCGCATGCCTCTGCCAAGTTCCCAACTTTAATCCAGTTAAGCCTAATTCAATATCGAACTCCGTATCTCTGTATCACTCTAAATGTTGCACTCACTCAAGATACCAGCCACCTTAATATGCCTGATTCTTTTCTTCAAGATCCCTGAAAAATAAACAAAAATGTAAAAAAAAAAAAAAAGCAAAAAAAAGGCACCCTATCTTGCAACGTTAACGACGGTGAGACAGAGCTCTCAGTTTATCGGGATCCAGACCAAAAGTTAATGGGGTCTATTCTGGGCCGGGACGCACCTTTCATCCAAATTTGGTGGAAATCCGCTAAGTAGTTCTTGTGTAACCCTGCCTACAAACCAACCAACCAACCAACCAACCAACCAACCAACATATAGACACGGGTGAAAATATTGCAGAGGTAGTTAAATAGCAAAGCATCCCATCTGAAAAAGGTAAATGTCTGAGACTGAAGGCAAAGTGAATCTCAGTGCTGACAAGATTCTATATAAAGTGGACGCAAAGACACAGCTGTGAACAAATAGACTGAGACAGTAAAGGAAAAAAATGATAAAGACTTCAAAACCGCCGAGCACTTTCGAAATTTAATGAATGGTAGATCAAAAAGGAGAAAGAAAAAAAGGAAAAGGACGTCAGCTTTATCTGCATTAGACGTGGCCACAGTCAACTTCAGGTGCGAGGATTTGTGCATACTGATAAAAGAGGCTGAGCGAGATAAATGGAGGGAGCGAGTCGGAGATACCAGACAGAGACGGAGGGCAAGCGATACAGACAAACCTCCCACACTGTCTTGAGTGCCCGGTCTTCCGTCCCTCCGCTCAGCCCACACTATCAGCCCCAGATGGCTGAATCCGTGTCACAATCTTCAAGAAACGCGATCCGCTGCGCCTTCTTTCACCGAGGCTGAACAGCTTCTAACCCACTTGTTCACGAATCACGCAGCTGCATATCCTTTTCCTAACTCGTATTACGTTTGAGTGACAGGGCCGGGGAAAAAAGGAAAGAGGGAAAGAAAAAAAAAAATCACTGCCATAAATACCGTATCAACAAAGAGAAGTGTGATACAAGCTAGGGAAGAGAGACAAAGGCAGGGAAGGCAGAAAACATGATGGAAGACATCCGTGTGTGTGTGAGAGAGAAGTGTTGGCGATAAACAGGTTTATTTATGCAAGCAGCGTACAGCAGCCAAACACAGGCCTCCTAGGGTCTGACTCAGAATACAGCGCTATAAAAAGCTCCAGTGGCACACGGCTCACGCGAACACGCACAATGACTTTGTCAATCACGCGCTGATGTACAGTCAATCCCAGAGCCCCATCAAAAACACACGCGTAAATCCAGTACGAGGCAGCGAAATGACCTCGAATCACCCTTTCTTTTTCTTACAGCGGATTAAGACGTTGGCGCCGATCTTTAAATTCACATCCTCGGATAACCCCTCTGACGTCCTACAGGAATGAAACACTTCAAAAACCAAAAACTGGTGTAAGAGAATTCACAGTTGCTCTACATTTCCGGCTCATGATTTTCTTTAAAAACATTTTTTACCCCCTTTCTTTTAATCTTGTGTGCATTTTGAGAGTGTGCAGCAATTTTTAAACAGGCCTTTTGTGCACGCATGTCATGGAACCTAAAATCCCACATTACCGAGCATCATGCGGCACACAGCAGCCGTGAGCTACGGCGGGGAGCGGGAAAAAAGCCCGGGAGCTTCCCAACTGCCCTTCGCTGTTGTCACACAAACGGTCCACCATCTGATGTGGCGATAACGGAGAGGAAGCAAGGGCTTTGATCCTTAATGGGGCCATGTCGGCTGTGTGGAAATGACACTCATGGCTCGTATTTACACAAGCGCAATTACGGAGGTTTATTTTGGTGGTAGACAATCAATTAGAGTGGAGCTATGTCAGTAAGAACACAGATTACAGGGAGAGGCTAAAGATGGGGGGTAAAATGAGAAAAACAGGAATGAGTATGCATTAACCTTCAGAATAACGTAATCTAAAAGGCTCAGTGTGCTTTAAAGGAACAGGGACGACAAATCTATGCATATTTCCCACCTTGGAGCACTATTTATCCATCTAGATTGTTCTGATGCGAGTTGCAGAGTTTTGGAGACGTCAGCCGGAGAAATGTCTGCGTACTCTAGGATGTAATAGAAACAGTGACCCCTCTTTCCAGAAACAATGACCCAGTTACTCGAGATAATCCACAGGCCTTGTTGTGAACACTTTCAGGTAGGGACTATCTCCCTGCAGAAGAAGGCACATATCTACTCATTGACAAGAGGCTAGCTAACTAGGCTAACTAACCTTACAGCTCGGCTTAATGCTTCAATCCTGCGTTGTCAAGAGCACGAGCCTCTTGTCCATGAATAGATGGATGCTTCTTTCAGAGTCATGATATGGTGTAAGCTCAGTAAGAAAATGCTTCCTACGAGCCAAATCCCATCTAGCTGATATCTCCAAATCTCTGCAACTCACAATCTTGATGGAGCACTACAGGTTAGATGTAAATAGTAGTTTGCTTGGTTTTGGCTGAACTGTTCCTCGTTAGTCAAATCATCTTAAAAGATTGGAGACGATCCGTGAAAACGATGCACCTCTGGTGGTTATCAGCTGTCCTTTCCTGTCTTCTCTAGCTGATACAGGACATCAAGTGAAACCAAAACCCTGAAACAGCAAACTCCTGTAGAGTAGCACTAGTTCTAGTTTGTTTGAAGCTCACTATGTACAGTACATGCAAGAAATGTTACACATACTTCCTCACTTGCACGTATGATGCTGTGTTGCAATAGTTATGAATCCTCTACGCACTTCTTCCAGAAACAACAGACTCTACAAAGGCTTCGTGCTGAAAGACTAAATTCCTGTTTCTCAGATGTCGGCCTGACAGTCCTCTCCCCTTTCGTCTCTCTTTTTTTTTTGTTTCTTCTTTCTCTCTCTCTGCCCGGGCAGCAGAATCAGCACATCAAATAAACACAGAGAGGGGTATAGTGTTTCGTTTGGAGACAGCAGAACAGGTCACGGACAATGGGAACACATGGAAATGCGTGAACTGCGGGTGTAAAAAGAAAGCAATTCCAATGCAAATAAGTGCGGGGGCCTCTTTGAAATCAAATCTGATTTTTGGAATTTAATAATTCCTCCAAACTGTTTTCCAAGAAGAAAAAAGAAAAAAACAACCCCAAAACTGGATTCTTTTGAAATGATCAGTATTCAAGCATTCCTCACCTACCAGAGACACAGAACACCAACGGACGGGGGCTCATTATGAAGGCCGTCTTTGGTCCACCAAATGTTATCATCATCATAAAACCTCCATACTCTGGAGACATCGGAGGAGTCTTGGAGACATGGCGGCCATTTCACGGACTCCAGTGTCTGAGTCATTCAGCTCGGGTTTGAGTGGAGCTGCCGGTAAAACACAAAGCGGTGGAGGATGCAGAAAGAGCGAGTCCAAGGACTGTAGCGATTGGTCCGAGGTTCAAACAATCGACTTGCTGCGCTCTTTATCTGAACCGGCCACAAACCCCCGAGTACTCTTTACAGTTCAAATGGGGGCTCGAGCAGAGCGGTATTGTTAAATAGTGATGGGTTGGATGGGAATTCAAGGTCTTTGACTTCAGTGTAAAGTTCTGGAGCTAATCTTGGTTAACATGCATGTTGTGGTCATGTGCAAACAAGGGCACCAGCATGACTTCCCCTAATTGAGGGATTAATTATGAAGTATTTGAAGATGAAAGAAAATAAAAGCATGACAACAGGATGTGATGAAAATCCTTTTTATTAAAACTGATGGATTTTGGAAAACTGATATCAAACATCAAAAACAACAAAACGAAGTTAATGATATATATATATATATAAAAAAAAATAAAAAAAATAATACAAAATAAACGATGTCAGTGGTTTTCAACATAAAATATATATTTTTCCCAACAAGACAAGCCTGACAAAGAATAAATAGTTCATATAAGAGACAACAGCTCATGAAACGAAGTGAGGAGTCATCCAGTGGCATGAGAAGTGTGTAAAATACATGCGACAGTCAATAATGCTCACATCTGATTGGTCGTCTCATCCTTCATATCCCGGCGGAGGGTCAGGCTGTTGTTCTCCCATGGTTACCTGTACAGACAGAGTGGGCTTACTCCATGTTAAACCATTATAGCAACACTACAACACATGTGCGTTGATATTAAAGACTCATGAAAAGTAATTCAAACCAGCTCTCTCTGATTGACTGTTGCTTTGAGATCCTCAACGTCCCTGTCACTTTAAGTTGTGAGGTGGCGTACAGCGTACAGCTTATTTACTGGGATGTGCGTGAGTGACAGTCCTGAGAGATGTTTGCAGAGATGTGAGCGGCTGCGTCGTTTGACGAGGCCTCTTATCAAGGCGCATGTATAGATGCTTTTCATAAAGACATAAATCGTTCGCGCCGTGTGATGGAAGGCAGGCAAATGAAAGCCCTCAAGACTGGAGGCTGTCATAGTCAAAGACGGGAGCTGCACCATCAGTGGTGAGCCAGCCGAGGGGTGATTCTGAACGTTCATATTGAGCCGTACTCAGTGGTGCCATGTGCGAAGATCGGCTACTTGTCAGAGGTCACTCCAAACAAAACAGAGGGCGGCACATCCCTAGAGTAACCGCCAACTGCTGCTCACTATACTCTTAGCTTTAGCGATCTTTGGCTGTATCTACAAGCCGCTGTTAGCTAGTTAGCTCAGTTAGCCGAGCAGCTAGTGGCCCTATTGCCAGGACTCTGACTGCACTTGCTGCTCGCATCCAGCGACCAGGTACCAACTGAAAGCTTAAAGGGGCATTATGTAGTTTTGGAGAAGGAATTATAAATTAAATATTTTCTCTTCCATAACTGAATAAACAAGCTGTCTGTGTGAAGACAGAAAGGTGGCAGGGTCCGCCAAACATCATCATACAACATTGTTTAGGTCCCAAAAAAAAAAAAAAAAAAAACAGTCAATGAATATCTTTCTTTTCTTCTTCCCCATAACTACCACGTGCACCTTTAAAACTATAATTCCCGCCCTATCTTACACATGTATTGTATTGTATTGTACAGAGGTATAAACTTCCATATGAACTATGTACAGGCATGTATGCACACACATTTCTATATAAGACAAACAATCATGCTAACCTCCTGCTGCGACAGGCATCCAGGTCTTCCTGTAGCACCGCGGCCCTCTTCTGAAGGAAGTTAACCTGCAACACACACAGACAATGCGACATTTGGCACAGAGTAATCCTCAGAAATTTACTCGCTCTGATTAGCTGTGTGGTGAGAAACTTGCCCGAGAGCCAGAAAATTTTAAGTGAAGAAGGTATGATAGGCTTTTGAGGTCAATTGTGCTTTTGGGCGGAGGGGGTTAGCTAAGTGGAAGAAAGGCTCGGCTGTTGAGTCCAGGGGTCAGGACAGCAGGGGTTGGAGGTCAGGAGATTAGGGCGGTGGGGTTAAGGCGCACAGGGACAGAGGGAAGCTTATGAGCCAGGTTAGTTGAGGTTAGAACGCTGCGAGAGGAGGCATCACCATTCTTTTGTTTGGCTACAAAGTGTGAGTTTATTTATGAAGTGTCTTTGGCTGAAGTGAAAATAAACCCCAGTTACATTTACACGGCATCAAGAGCTGGCAGAATAATCACAGCTCCAAAAGAATCTGTATTGTTCTGGGACTACCGTACTGGAGCCGAGGGTACATTCCTTTCTGTGGGGGAGACCTCAGGAAAGTTCTAGCATTTCATTTGGCACTTGACAGTGTTGAAGTATATGCAAAACCCCAACGAAATGTGGTCGGATGCCTCCAGAGACACAAAAAAACTCTCCCCACCTTTTTTTTTACCATGTAAAAATAACGCACTTTAATGGGCAAAAATCAAGACATCGTCAGTGAGCGGAGAGGCCATTATGGTCACGAATAACATCTTATGAACATATCCGATCACAGAGCTGCGGTCTGAGTGCTGAAATGGGATCCTAGTAGACCTATTTGAACAAGGCAACGGTTTATGATGAGCTCCTTTTACAAAAACGTTGTGGTCTTTGTTGTAAAATCCGAAGGCATCTCCAAACTATAGGGGGGCAGCGTATCACCAGAGTGACCGGCAACTGCTGCCTTTGCTAGCTAATTAGCTTGTGCGTCAGTTAGCTGTGGAGACAGCGGCCCGAATTTGCCCAGACCAAGGCCTCAAGTCACAAATTCCAAAATCTACATTTCATTTTGGCTTTCGAGGTGACGATTGCATTTTCAATTGCACTTTTTTTTTTAAAATCAGCACTGACAGCTAAGCTTTTGTTAGAATATCGCATCTGGATTTGCAAAGGTCAACAGTTGATTGGTTTTATGCCCCGACAACTGTTATTCATATTTTCAAATCTCTGGTGGTTTTTCACCAGAGATTCAAGTTCAAATTATTGTCCAGATGCCAGAGTTCAACAAAGAATACCATGCTTTAGAGATTCAACAAGGAACAACAAAAGATAGATTCACTTTGTTGCAAAGTGTGGGTCCTTAAATCTGTCCTCTTCTTCCAAGACAAATCAATAAAGGACCTCTGAAAAAGAAACGAAACCCAACGTCTCTGATGCTGTTGGAGTTACCTCCGGTACCATTCAGTTGATGGAAATGCAGCTGCAGGCTACCAGTAAGCTAGCTGCATCCTCTTTGAAGTAAAGGTGGAAGTGGAGAGGAAAAAAATAGAGAATTGCAGATTCCCGCTTTTGATTCTGACGATCGAATATTGGAAGCTCAGTGTTTTTTCGAGAGTTACAAGCTGCAGCAATTTGGAATTTAAAATTCATTTTATGTGTTTATGGTACTGGTGAGACAATGAAATATAATCAGGGCAGACCATTTTATTTAAATAAAAAAAGCAGGAATGCGTTCAAAGGCTTATCGGACACCAAAACACTGCACAGAGGTTTACAATACTGTGGAAATACGCAGTCATAAAGTGATCCAGCAGAGATACGTGGTATCATGTTGCATTGCAGTAAAAATTGGGCCAGGTTCAACTTTCTTTGCTGGATGACCCTGCATTGTTTTGCCGGAGCACCCTGCGGTGGCACCTCCAGTCGTCTAACGGACTATTCCAGTGAATGAGAGGACTGCTATTAACGGGGATACTGTCATCATCAGACATCGAATTAAGACTTAGAGGGCTTCTTACGTCTTGTGGTTATTAAAAATATAACATTTTAAAAAGACACGAAAAGAGACGTTTGAGAATGTGGTATGTACAGACAACGGGCGGTATTTTGTCAGAACATGAGCCACCAGACATTTTTTACATGCTTGAAACTAAAACCACCGGATTTTAATATCAGCGTGTTCGCTCTAGTCCTGCCTGTATCTGACATGTACCTGGCAAACAGTCAGTTCTCACCTGAGCTTTCAGAGAGGTGATGGTGTCCTCCAGTTCCTGTCGGAGCTCCGCTGGCATCAAACCTTTGATCTTCCCCTCGTACTCCTGACGCACCACGGTCACCTGTGGAGACGGAGGAAGGACAACCGAACAGTGTCAGTTTACTGAGAAGGAACATCTGAACAGATACATGAATGAACCATGTTACACATTACAGGTGTGGAAATGTCTCGATGAGTGAAGGTGGAAGACGGAGCATAAATCAGAGTCTGCAGCAAAATGATAGCTGGTTGACCTTTCCCACCCTATATTTAAACACAAGTATCTGTACTCTCTACTCCTTACATTTTCAAAACAGGCTTGTTACTTTAGTTTTCTGGCGTTTAAGGGGAATTATCATTTACTTTTATTTTGTGTCATTGCTTGCTACCTTCAGTGCATATATTACGCACGGCATACGTGGCAACACGAAATGACTGAAGAGATGCAACAAGTCAGGAACAGACATAGGGGGAGACTGGCATGAGTAGAAAAAGGCGTGTACTGGCAGAGGCAGCGACATGGATGAAAATGAAACCAGGCGACGCCGCAGACGCCGGGGACATTCCCCACCCATGGCCTTATTTCAATGAAACGTTTGAAGTTGTTGGTTCCGATAAATAATCCTTTTCACTTTTATACTTCGAGTACATTTCAGAGCCTGTACTTTCTCACTTTTTACTTGAGTAATTAAGTTGAATCAATACTTGTGTGGAATGTGTGTCTGATGCATCTCAGATAAATCGGACCTCCCTTTTATGTAGAAACTTTCTACATAAAATCCGAGATCCGATTTATCTGAGATGCATCAAGAATCCTTGAATCGTTCGGCGAACGAACATCCACGCCTCTATTACCCGTAAGTTATCAATCCCTCGTACGAAACACCAGCGCAGATACTAAACCTTCAAATCTTCTTTGGATTCATTTGTTGTTTCGGTTTTAATAAAAAGCGTTCTCTTGATTTTGACACTATGAGAAAAAAGGCTCAACATCAAGCAATTCAATATCAATCATTGCTGAATAAGTGCCTCCACCACCCTGTCACCGTCACACTCACATGTACGCACTTCCAGACACAGAGCCCAAGGAGGGCACACACACACACGCACACACACACACACACACACACACACACACACACACACACACACACACACACACACACACACACACACACACACACACACACACACACACACACACACACACTGACAGTGGGTATCCCCTCTTTATTCATGGCTCAGAGTATTCCCTCGCTCTTCACAGCTCCTTCACATCTCCACAGGGGGTCCGCAGGCTGGCACGGCTCGCTCTGCACAACACCCCCTACTGGCTGCTGGTGACTACAACCAGATCCCGACACAATGCATTTATGGGCCTGTTACACAGCTGGGTTTGGAAGAGGACAGGGCCACGGTGGAGGGCAGGACACATCAAACGCAGCAGCAGTTCAATAGCTCACAAGCTAGCTAGCTCCACTGGGGAGGACTGGAGGAAGTCTGTCTGGGGCTAAATTACACTCCACTAAACCAAAGTCTGATTATAGAAGTTGAAAAGGGTTTGGTTAGCGCAACCCCCCCTTTTTACCCACAAACACACATGAATGGAGGCACACAGACACACACACACACACATGCATGCACAAACACAGAGCTTTTACAGTACTGTAAAGGCATTTACAGCATTTTAAAAAGGAGTTGCTGAGTCAATTAATCCGGAGCGTGATGAATAGTTTAGCAGAGCTCGAAGAGAATCAACAGGGGGCTGTGAAAAGGAACAGTTTTTCACCCACATATTTCAAGGTGTAACCAGGGGAGAGTCTGAGCATTTGGGCGAACCCTAATGTCTTTGACAGAGACGAAGTTCGGCTAACGTTAAGACTATCCCCCTCCCACCTCTCCTGCCATCGGTCCGGCCCTTTCAAGTGAAGGCAGCTTGAATAAGGTGAGGCGAGAGGGAGGGGGGAAAAGATTGGTTTTCCTAAAATAATTTTCCTGTTGTGGATTTAACTGATTGTTCTGGCTTTGGCTAATTAATCTTCCTGGGCACAATGAAAGGGATTGGGAAGCACTTCAAAGCAACCTCCAGTATAAATGATCCCAACATGAAGCAGCTCACTTTGTCTCGGCACAGTGTGCAGTAGATTAGTCTGCCACAACTTTGTCAATTTTTTTCACGCTCCTTCCAACCCTATTCATTTTAAAGTGTCGGTATAACATCTGGGTCCAGAGCCCATCAGTTTACAGAAATATGCCCTTTTTTCTCCTCTGTGTGAGAATGAAGTCGAGGATAATTTGAGAGTGACAGGGTTTTGGAGGCTTTAATCTTGAATGTCCAGGAGTTAAAAAATCAGCTGAAGCCACGGGAGCGCAGATTCTCAACAACAACAAAAAAAGGGCTATCTATCTATAGCAGCTTCTGTAGTCATAACAAAATGGCAAGCCAAGACAAAACACACTCCACTACCTCAGACCGAAGCAATAAACAATGGTTGAATAAACACATCCCTTACCAACCACTCGGAATATAAGTCTAGATTCTTCAAAAGCCACGCTCCTTCGTTTTGCATTCTTGGTTCATGTATGGTGCCGTCCCCACAGCAATGAGAGATCCGCTCTGCCTAAATTACAAGCTCCTTTGTGGCAATGCTGTCTCCATTTTCCTTCCCATACATTAAGAAAGGGCAAGGCTACAACAGCGTATTTACCGGGAGTCACAGAGAGCAACGGGGACGACTGGATACTGTACATACAGTGGACAGGCTGATCAAACTCGACGAGCCATGAATGTTTGCCGAGAGGGAAGCCAGAACTAGAGCTAATGTATCATGTGATACTATGAGGTTGTGTATCTGGCATCTTTCTGAATGGTGTGTTATTGTTCTTATCATTAAATAAGCATTACAACTGTGTTATTGCACCATAAATACATAATGCTTGTAGACTACATATCTACATTAAAGGGGCACGATGACATTTTGGAGAAGAAATTCAAACTCAGTATTTTAATATTTATAATATTTATGAGGCAACAATAAAAACTCAGAAATCCATAACTTTCTCCCAATTTTCCATAACTGAATAAACAAGCTGTTCTCAGAGGAAAATAAGGTCCCCAGAACACTGAGTAAAGCTAGAGAGGTGGCAGGGTCCGCCATATAAACAGATATATATCAAAAATAAATCAGCCAATGAAGATCTTCATCTTCCGATTTAAATTTCTTTCCCAAAACTACTTAGCGCAACTTTAAGCTACATGTGTATGATACAGATTGATGCTCTCAGACCAAAGCATTTGCAATTGCATCATTCTGCAGCATGTCTAACGAGAGCTTAGCCATCCTTTACTATGCAATGTGTTTGGGTGGAAGCAGCAGCCATTTTCAAAAGCCGCATCTCTGTTGTGGAACATATGCTACGCTAACAGATACAGGGAGAGGAACAAAAAAAAAAGCAGACAAGGAAGAAGTAAAGTACTGATTCAAATTTCTGACTTCATCGCGTCCCTCTGTGACATTCAAATTCAAAACAGGAGCATCTCCAGAGCTCCCTGAAGATCGTCTGACTGAGACTGAGAGACACTCTTCATCTCGCCTCTTCCAAAGTCCCTCCTCTCACATCTCTATTTTTCTGCATGGAAACATTTTCCTCCTCTTTCAACATTTACAGCAAAGGCATGTTTGTTTTTCTGACAGGTGGCAGGAGGCATGTGACGGCATCTCGGAGAAGTAGAAGAGAAGAAGAAGAAAAAAGAAGCCTCCTCACTATTAGGACAGATGTCTTGTGCCTTTGAACAATACTACTGATCAAACCTTCTCTGAGGTGTTTTGGTCACTGATGGACTCCAGATGAGACTGAGCAGGAGAGAATGGAGAGGGAGGGGAAACACAGGCAGGAAAAAAAAAGAGAAAGAAAGTGTGCCACTATTTCCCAAAGCAACGAAAAAGGGACTTTGACTTTCTGGAGAAAAATCAGGTTTCATCTCCACAGCTCCTTTTAAAAAGAAAATTTTGTTTGTTCCTGATGAAGCGTGATTCTCTAGTTTTGAAGACTGCAAGGAGCGGCAGTCGTTTTCCCCTCCCAGTCATCTTAAAATGACAACATTTCATCTATATATAGTCTTTAGATTGTGGTTTTGACTTTCCCTTGCGTTTGGTACTGTCACATGGCGTGGTTTCTGACAGCTGCCAGCAGAAAGGAACAAGCCCTCAACACTTTCAACGTTCAAATGAAGTTTGTCACATCGTTGGAAAGCTTGATGTATGCTAATGAAGTTGGGGTGTGTGTGCGTGTGTGTGTGTACAGGCTTGCGTGGGACGGGTTGGAGGAAGGGGGGCTGAGTAGCTGCTGGAAAGACATTTTTGATATACCCCCTTGTTCCAAAGTGAAAAAAACCTTGTCAGGAACAAGGGGGTACATCAAAAATGACGCCACTCACAAAGTTTGCACCTCCACATCCACTGAGTTGGCAGTCAGAGAGTTCACCAAGGAGCGATTTGAATTCAAAAACGCTTTGCTGCAAGAGAGAAAAATGGAAACCGCTTCACAAAAATGAAAAAAAAAAAAAAAAAAAAGAGGAAAAAGGAAGGAGGAGATTAGAGGTGGCTACAGATCTTTGCGAAGCTGTTAGAACTATGGGATGGATTTGGTAGCTGCTGATGTAATGTGCCTCAACAAAAACAACACACAGGAAAACGACTGAGCCTACGGAACTCAAGTTCAACTCTTCTGCATTTTTATGTCATCAATACTGAAAACAACGACAGAGGTGATTTATTTTTTATTTTACCGAGCTCCCACGATGCAGGAGAACACATCTCTGAAAACTTGTACAGTTCACTATGCCCACTGTATCATTATGTATTTATACAAAGAGCTACACACTTCAACATTCTGCTGCTCTCTTCAAGGAGAACTGAACCACACAGCGAGCTGCTGATCCGCCATTTTAGAGTGAGGGGAGCCTGCGAGGGCCCTGCAAGTGTGAGGCATGCAACATCTGTGTGAAGTCTGGGCAGAAAGGCTGCTTTTGCATACGAGGGCTCAGATTACAAAGACAAGTCTTGGCAGATAAACCAGGGCAATATCAGTGTGAGAAGACCGAGAATGCACGCAACAATGCAGATGCACACATATTGTACACTAATGCAAACACACAGTAGAAGGACGTTTTATGTGATAGACACTCAAACACACCTGACCTTAGGTTGTAAGGTTCTAAGTAAAGATGTGATTCTGACGGGGAGTAGACCTGTGACTGGTTTGCAAAAGAAAATGTTGCCCATATATACGAACACACAGACATCTGTAACTTTGGGCACGACACTGTGAACTTGCTGGCCTCAACAAGAGGAGCGTGACAATACCTACTAATATCTGACTTTTAGCGTCATAGGGATTCGTAGGGGTACAATCAGCATTAATTGCAAGGTCAAATGACTCTGCAGTCGTTACAGGTATTTATCAGTTTTGATCAGCAGTGATGGGTGCATTAAACTCGGGTGGAAGCGCTAATTCATGCCGCTTTTCCAGCACAATGTATTAACGGGAGCTGAAGTTCAGGTGCGGATCCAAATAAAAGGGTGGTTTAATGAATCTGTTGTCTTTAAGTGGGTGTTTTCTATGAGCGAGTACAATCTGATGCAGATCTAGCTGATTTAATTACATTTATTGGATACTGGATTAGGCTTAATGGAATTAAAGGAGACTGTTGGGCCTTGGCAGAAGGTATGCGCCCTATGGTGTGCCATTCTAGTTGTAATTACAGTTACAATGACATTTAATAGGATGAACAAGGGTTTTTTCTGGTTGAACAAAAAAAGAATGTCCTGACTGACCTGAAATATGATACAAACATAAAAAAAACGTGTTTTGCTTAATTACATTAATGCAGTAGAATTGAACACCATGGCGATGCAAACAGGCAACTCTGATGATTAATCATCTAAGACTAAAGAATAGATATGGCTCTCTTGGGACAAAGTTGACTGTAAACAAATTAATGAGCAGGAAAAGCTACTGGTTTAATAAATTAAACAAAAATTAACCATATGGATTAAATGAAGACTTCGAGATTTTAGTTTATACATTTGTTTATGATCTGTCTTGTTTATGATGTTCCTTGACATATATTGTTGTTTTCTTCTTTTTGTTATTACTGTTGAACTGTAGCCGGTTTACTACTGTTTTAATGACATTTTTAGTTGACACAAACAAATTAATTGATTGTGTCATTGTTATTGATTACTCATTGATTGTTATTGACTGAGATTGATTGATTGTGACTATGACTGTGATTGAGTATATATTATACATATTATACATACAGTATAACTAATTTATTGTAAATATTGTTTTCCTTTGTTATTATTTTGAATTCCAAACGCTTGCTTTGGCAATATGTACAGTGTTACCTCATACCAATAAAGCTGAACTGAATTGAATTGAATTGAATTATTGATCTACACTATGCCCATATATAATTGTCCATCACTGACAGCTAATAGCAGGGCAGAGGCATTTGAAATGACCCCACTGCCTCTCCTTACCCTGATGAAGACAACCTTAATGTTGAACTATAACTGCGCGCTTCAGATGTCATCCCTCCACACCCTGCCTCAGCTCTCCTACATGTTGAAGCATCAGTTTTAGCTCCGTGTTGGCTGATGCGCAGAGATTACATTCTTATTCCACTACGGCTCACTTCCTGTTTGTGTCTTCACTGCCAACTTTGACATAGCGAACCAATCTGCAATAAATTAGTGAAATGTCTGTTTTTGGCCGAGAATCAAAAACAAAAGTGCCTAAAATTGGTACCAAATGCTGAGTCAGATTCTTAGCCTTGTTTACGTGCTATTTGCTTGAACATATTGCCTCATTTAAATCATGATGTGGCTGATTCTATACCAGAGAGCCACATTTCTTGGTATCAGTATCAAAACCTGTGTTTCTTCTTGGTGCTGGGACCGTAAAATTTAACCATAGAAAACTAAGCTCAAGGAGACCCCAAGTAATAAGTTGGGTTTTGAGTGTTTTAAGGTGCTAAATAAAAGCATATGTAAATAACAGATGGAAATACGATAACCAGAAATAATGTTTGGAGGGTTTCAGTTTTTTAACAAATGTGTTAGCATCTTCTAAAGCGGTGGGCCAATGATTTGGTTAAACTGACATCTTCTACTTTAAGTACAATTCATGTCTTGATGAGTAAGGTGATGAAAAACCCCCCCACTGATTTCTCTTCTGCTTTGTGTTGATATGAGAGGTTATAACATATACAAACATTATGCCATCGTAGTTGCAGCAACAAAAACAAGAGAAATAAAAAGAGAGAGAGAGAGAGAGAGAGAGAGAGAGAGAGAGAGAGAGAGAGAGACATGATCTGACATTAGAGCAGGCGGGTTCAGGGGTCAGCTCATCCTAAGTTATAGGAAACAACAGGCAGCGCCTCTGCGGCTGGGTCAGTGACCAGCGTCTCCTAAAAACCCCTGACTCCATCCTGCAGATTTATGACAGCCAGACACTGAGGTATGTGACGAGTGTGTGAAGTGTGTACAAGGGTCAGTGGGCGGATCAGAGGGGGGATACAAGAGGATGAATGCCTTCGGTGTACATACTGGCGTACAAAAAGCAGCCTTCTGTGTGAGTGTAGTCATTAGTGCTTTCTTCTCTGTGTGTGTCAAGGTCAAACAGAGCATGATTACAGGGCATTCTGGAGAGTCATGGGGGGTGTGTGTGTGTGCGCATGCAGAGGCTTCCCTCTGAACACAGGCGGTGGTGGCATTCCTGCCCCTAGGCGCTGGCTCTTGAAGCCAAATCTCAAGGAATTTTAGAAATGTGCGAGGGGGCATATCTCTTGCTCTGAACAGGAGAATGAGAGATGGCAGAGCGATGAGGGGAGTGCAGAAAGGAATCCATTATTTTTGTCTTTTGTGGCCCCCTGCAGGGTCTGGTAAGGATGGCAACAGAGGGCTGAGGGGTGAGGGACAACAGGTGAACATAATACAGGCTCATTTGATTAATAAGAAGAAGCAAAAAGAAGTGCAAGGGAAAGGCTGAGGGCAGTGGGTACCAAGAGCGATGCAACAGTAGTGGCGAGGAGCAAATGAGATGAGTTAGAGAAAAATGAGCGACTGTATTACCTTCTCCTCAGTCTCCAGCTCTTTGCTGAGCAGCTTCTTCTCCGAGCAGTGCAGCTGCCTCTCTAGACTTTCCACCTTCTCCTGCAGAGCCTGAGGGAAGCGAGAGACAAGTCAGTGTCGTTGGCTGACTGACGGGGGGAAAGGAAAGGCAACTGTGGTGTGCCGCGTAACCGATGAACTGAGACGTAACTGAGAAAACAAGAGGCGCTTATATGAGAACATTCAAGACAACACAGAAGGGAGGACGGAGGGACAGTGAGGAGAGATGCAGCCTGTGATTAGCCTTTGCGTGTTAAAAGGCTAATAATAAAGTCATGACAGTAATTACCAGCGAGCTGGCCTCATTAGGCTCAAACTCATTTCTAGACAAGGGCATCCAAGACTTGCTCACTCAGGGAATTAGCAAACTTTCAAGGCTTTTGTAAAGTTGCATTCCTTTAAGGATAATTATTTATTTGGAGAGATATTATGTATCATTTAGAGGATAAGATCCTAAACAACATGTACTCGAATAGATCACATTTCCCGATGTAGAGCCAATAAAGAACGGAATCTGTTTTTTCTGTGATAATTTAGGCAAGAAACAAAATTCAATGCGTGTGTGTGCACATGTGTGTGTAAGGTATTTCTCCCCCCCTCCCTGCCTGTGAGTGATAACAGTGGAAAGAAAGGCCAAGTTCCTCCATGCGACGCAGAACCAGATGTTTCGAGTGCACATGTGGACACTTCGTCTTTGATTAGTCAGCATGAAAAGCAGAGAGGGGTGATATGCGTGCACACACACCTGGAAAAAAAAGCACACACACACACGCACACAGCGCCTATAACGTGTGTATTGAGGCACTGGCTAGCATCAATATCCTCAGTGTCTCTCCCCAGTGGGGTTGAGTGAGCGCGCCAGGTGTTGCCTCGTCGACTCTCAAGGCTGAAGGGAAACACAGTCCAGGTGATAGGCATGACCGGCCTCATCCACAACCCACCACTCTGACATAAATCACATGCAGACGGTTAGGCTTCGGGCCAAGTTGAACTTCAGGGGAGCAACTTTCTGAGAACTGCAGACTAAAAAGGGAAAAATGTGCAATACAAAAAAAGCAACCGAAGCCTTTGTTGTCAGGTTGTTAGATACAGTAGCTCTCACAGTCATTTTTTGACATGTAATCGTTTCCTCTTAATAATTTGACACATCAAGGCTGCACCACACAGCGTGAATCCATACCTGAGCTGCGCTGCCTCAGGTAAACCAACTTTATTATGTACCTCCTCCCTTTGCAGTGGCTAAATTCGGCCTCTGGCAGACGGAGCTCTCTACATTACTAGAATATCATGATTCTGGAACACGGCGAGGTCACTTTTAGTTCTGCAGCAGGAAGGCCAGCTGGTTTTACGGCGTGTTGATCCTGTTAATCAGGGCATTTCTTAGCCAGTCACGATCCCATCACAGCCCACTTCTACATCCAGTGCAACCCCTTACCCTCAATTTCATCATTTCATTTTGTTTATTGAAGGCTCAACGACAAAAGAGAAGCATTTTTCAGTGGAGTTGGCACCATTTAAGCAGGTTTTCCAAATGTATAGGCATGTCAGCATGAGGACTCTTCCTTTTTGTTTTGGAGGTTTTCCTTATTGAAGGTCAAAGCAAGTTCACAGTGAAAATGTAAAGTTGGATGAAATACACTTTGTACAGTTCAGCACAGTAGTCTTTAAGGATAAAGAAAAAAAGAAAGAAAAAAGAAACCATCTAAAAGAAACACAAGCAAACAACAAATCCTGAAAGCAAAAAAGAAAATGAACCTAAAGTGACTCAGCTCGTCCAGTCTAACCCAAGTCTCCGGAAGACCGAAGATTTATTGGATGTTATTTACACCCTTGAAACATGGCTGAACTTAGCAGATACAGCGAAGATTTAAAAGGGTGTAAATAATGTCCTTTTCTAAATTTGGGACCTTAGGGCTTCTGGAGACTTGGACTGCACCAGACGAGCTATATGGAGCAATTTCATTTTCAGTCGTTTTGTTTTTTTTTAAAACAAGTCCCCATCTACTTCAGTTGTTTAGGAGAATGCTGCAGCGCTGTTGTGCTCTGTGTGAAATGCTCTGTGGACTACGAAACTTCACCCAACTTTCCACTGGCATGGAGGTGAGTAGATAATGTTTCGAATTGAATTCATTTTCATTTTTGGTTAACTTACCCTTTAACTACTGTACTCAAGTGTACAAAGTGTATTTCTTTTTGTATCTCTGTAGATTATGTAGTAGGGACTGTTCTTTAAGGAAAGCGCGCAGCTGAAAAAGATGAAAGACCCTTAGATACACCCCCCTCCACTCCCCTGTCTAAAACCTACTTCTGATTCCCCGCACTGTGACACAGCATTTCTGGACCCTGTCTTCTGGGAAGTAAGGCCTCACAGTGACGCGTTTGCCTCTTTCATGTGGCGGCTGTAACTGATGCGCTTGAAACAACTCTGAGGGCAGAAGTTCAACTGTCGCTTCATTAATAGAATCATATGGGATGATGCTGCTGATGAATAAAAGCACTTTATGAGTCAGAAGAGCCTCAGAAATATTTAGTCATTATGACTGTCAGACATGATGGCAGTATTATACAGTACTGAGGGCTGTTTTTAGTCACACATCAACCGATATCACACTAAGGCAGAAAGCCACCGAAAGATATTAATTATACAAACAGTAAAACGATGAAGTGGACAATTTAGACGCTTGTGAACACCTGATGCACTCTGAACAACAGTGCTTGACTTTTATCCAGTGCCAACATCTGAAATGATGATACATTTGAATATCTATATTGTAATTTTTCAAATAATTAATGGGTAAATACAAGGAGGAGGCTGTCCAGAAAATTCCAACTTCCTGTTATGTATTTCACACACACACACACACACACACGTTTTTGCAGGCACACACAAAAACACTGAACGTTCACACAAGATGCTGGCTATTTCTATAGTCTTTAGTGCGTGAAGGTGCGTGAATGATCATGTGTTGAGGACCCTGCTTAAGTGTCTCCAGATGCTCTGGGTGATATGGTCTTTATCATCCATGCAGACTGGGATCAATGTGAACAGGCCAGGAAGAGGGGGAAATCAGATTTCCTCAGGGCAAGATGGAGGGAGGGGAGGACAGGGAGAGGAGAACGAAAGAGAAAGGTGTATGAAGGAGAAAAAAGCAGACGAATTGCAGAAAGCCTGGGAAGATAAGACATAAATGTGATATCAGAAAGAGAGAAAGAAGTTCAGAAAGGTGAGAGACAGCGAGATAGTGAGGCAGAGGGGAGGGACATGAAGGAGAAAAACATGTGGCCGGAGCGAGGAGGAGAAGGGGCAGAGGTGTATCTCTGCTGCCCAGTCCCACAGTCGGGGAAGCTTAAAGGCCTCTCTCGCCTCTCCATCAGCAATGTGCCTCTGCCTTTCATTCCAAACTTCGGCTCAAAGGATTAGCGAGGCACACGCGCACGCAAGCGCCAACAAACACAACGCTCAGAGCGATCCGTGCAGGTATAGGCATGCATTAATATTAAGAGCAAAAGTTCTAAAAATGTGAGTGCTACATTCAGTCAAATGAGTGTGCAATTCCAGCGTTGTATGCACACAAACATGCACACAGACGCACCAACGCCTGAGTCATCTTTCCTGGGTGGTCCTCCTGCGCAGATAAGGCAAGCATGCTTCCCTAGGGTGAAGTAAAAGCAACAGAGGGCAGGAAAAAAAGCAAAGAAGAAAGAAGGGAGGGAATAGTGGGAGGAGGAAAAAAGGCCAGGGGCCTCTTTAAACTTGGTGTTTTGTTAGGAGCCGAGCTGCTCTTCATGTGCGGCGGGGCCTTCTATTTGCAGCGTGCTGTCAGAAGTTTCTCCCAAAGTCTGGATTAAAGAGATCCTCTAATGACACTGAGGCTGGACGACTTCAGACAGCAGCAAAAACCTCACACTGCACCGCCTCCAGCCAAGGACACACACACATACACACTCGCACACAGACAAGCAAAAGGGTAAGAACAGATACATACACAAGGGGCACGAAGCACACAGACGCACATAAGCAAAGACACAGTATGTGGACTGCGCCCACACACACACACAAGCCAGCTTTAGTAGAACAAGGCAGTGTGTGTATGTATGTCTACTGATCTAATAGTAAATAATAAAGGAGGTGCTAACCTCAAGGAGAGGTGGATGGCCAGAGAGATGAGCACAGACTCGCTTTTATCTGCACTTTTATCAAAGGATTGTGGGAAAGGTAAAGAAGTGAGTGTAAGAGACAAGCTATAGGAGGAGGAGAAGGGGGAGGAGGAGGAGGAGGAGGGGGAGGGGGAGGAGTAGGAGGAGGAGGAGGAGAAGAGAGGTCTCCCTCCTGAGGTGTTAGAGAAGTGAAACTTTTGCTTTGCCGTCTGTCTGTCTGTCTGTGTGTGCAGGAATAAAAAGACGTGGTTTAGCAAGTCGACCAGGACAGCCCCACTGAAAGATATCACTGATATTGGTATGAATTGACTTGCTTTCAGCGCTTTGATGCTTTTCAGCACTTTTCCCAGAGTTGATTTTCGAACTGAGGTGGGAAGATACTGTGATGGCGGCGGCAGCAAACTCTCCCGAACAGCAAACAGAACAGTTATCTCGTCTATTGCAATATGCACACATGTCGGCGCAGTTATGGAGGCGCCTTTCCTAGTACTGATGAAAATAGTAAGACAATTGCCGCGGTAATGAAGACATGTTGCAACCGAGCTATGCCCACAGGGGGAAACACACTGTTCTCTACCTTCTCGTCTCCGTCTCTTTCAGCTGCTGTGAGCTACAGTAGAAAGAGAATAGGAAACAACTCTGAAATATGCGCCATATGCCCTGTGTGGGTATTTGTGTGTGTGTGTGTGTGTGTGTATGGCTGTGCATGCTACATACATATATTCTGTTTATCAAATAGTATATAATTTAACAGATGTCAAGTTTAGCGAAACTCGCAGATACAATTGCAGTTTAAAACTCTTGACTACGTTTTGCAAACCAAAAAAAACAAAAATAAAAGATCATAGGAACAAATGTTTTGGTTCATACTTAATGTACTGATGCCATTCAAGTTGCTACAAAGATTAGCAGGTAGCAATGAGCCTCAGACACATGTATCTGAGGGCAGTTTAATAAATCAGCTGAAGTCAGTCTTCCAACCTGTTGCCACTGTTAAAGGTGCAATATGTAGGAATTAGTCACCTGTCGAATTCCGACTCCAAATAAACAGAGGGTTACATATCACCAGAGTAACCGCTGGCTGATGCTACACACTGTCACTTCCGTTAGCTAGCTGCCTGGACTGGGAGTTGGAGTCTGTGTTTTTTATTTATTTATTTTTTTTTAACTAATTACACTATCACCTGAAGGTATAAAAGGCTTGGCGCTAGCTGGTTAGCATGCTAACTATCTCTGCAGCACAATACAAACATGTCTAACATAATGTGAAAACATTTTTGAATGTTTTAAACTATTCTTAAATTTTGCACCTTTTAAGTGTTTTTTTTGTTTGTTTTCTAGCTGCCCTAGCCCACCCTGGGTCGCGCCACCCTTAGAAAACCCCAGTATACAGGCAGCATGTAAGCCAAAGCGAATTCATAAGATGATTGTATGTCAGAGTTGTGTTTCTGTGAAGTTGGGCTTTTGCTCCCTGGTGATCACAAGGCTCGGCTACGAATCTGGTAGCTGACTTGGTGCACTGTTGTTAAAGTTTTGTCTATTCTAATGGCATTTAATTATTATATTTTTACCACGTAATCTGTTCTACAGGACCTGCTGGAGAGATTTCTTAGCAGAAGCTTAAAAACTTAAATTCTTTGGACACATTCCTGTTATACATGGGTTACCAAGCGAGGTGCCATCACATTGATGCTGGCTTGTCTACTTCTGCCCACAGCCTGGATTCTTGTTAACATGTGATTCTTCAAACGGGGAAGCGCAAGACATTAGGCCGTCACGGTTTCTTTGTACTTAGCATTAGGCCTGTGGTTTAATGAGTAATTTCCGTTTGTTGTCCGTGAATGGAGTTCAGTCTCTATGATCTGTTCTACTTCCCACGTTCCCTAGTTGCATCCTGGAATGTTATCTCTCTCCTACTTCCACCTCCTCTGATATGTGGATCAAACGCTGCCGGGAATCTGCCCACAGCCGGAAAAGTCATCAATCAGCCAACACTGGGCACACATGTAGAGCCACAAACGCATACACACACACATACAAACACACACACACACACACACACACACACACACACACACACAAACATATATGTGGACATGAAGGGAGATGAGTGCCTACGCAGAGACATAAGAGAGAGTCACAAAGTGAAAGAGAGAGAGAGAGAGGGGAAGAGGAACCCTTGCTTTATTTGCTTTATTTTTCTAACCGACACCAGTGCTAATATAAAGGACACAACAGGCCTCAATGAGAAGCTGGAGCCTAATCCTACTGGGAGCCCCACAGTCAGATTTAACAGCACAGTAGGCACACGAGGGACAGAACTGTTCCCAGGTCAAAAATGTATTAATCTTATCTATAACTTAGCAAACTCATTGGCTTTTTTGAATTACACTGGACTTTAAATATTAGTGGCCATGCTAATAAGAACACACCGTGGAAACAAAATGACTGGTTGACTGTTCAAGGTCTTCAAGACAGTTTGGTCCTTCAAACTATCTCAGAGCAACAAACCCTCAAAATTAGCATCAATCTGTGATAATTAAGAGCGTAACCTACTGAACACCGCTTGCCTCACTCTCCTCTTCCGCTAAAATAATGCTTAAGCCCTAACTTGAGCCACTTCCTTTCCAAAAGTACATAGTGCCCTTGTTAATTATTAAAAATTAAAAATATCTTAATTCCCAAACAAATTAAAACTGGAAAGTAGTCTTCATGCCCACACACAAACAAAAAGAAGAAAGTGACAGAAAAGCAGATGGCTTAACAAACTTCAGAGAACAAATGCGCGGTTCAAGGTTGACACGAACAACACGGACGTACTTGAAGGACATGGACAGACACACTAACGTAGAGAGGACAAACGCACACTTGCATGCACACAATGATTGAAGCAGCTCTTTGCCTCTGCAACAGAGGGTATCCAGCACACCTGTTCTTGATCCACTGCTGCCATTCCTTCCCACAGGCAAAGTCATCCTTTCAACCCCCTCAGAAACTAATGCATATATAACTAAAGAACTACTGACAAACTGCAGCTGCTACGACTAGCCCCCTTGAATGAGCGCATGTTTGCGTGGCTGTGTGTGTGTGTGTGTGTGTGTGTGTGTGTGTGTGTGTGCATGCGTGCAGGAGCCTTGTCCCTCGTTACGAGTGCGTGTGCATACAAACAGAGGAACCAGGTTCACATGGACGGCATAAAAATTTTACAAAAAGAGGTACAAAGAACAGTCCGCCTCATATATTCAGTTTCACCCCTGAAAGAGTGAGACAATGGTCACTGTTGCATTATGTAATGTGTCTGCTGTTACTTCACCCGAAGGACAGGACCTTCTCTTTGGCTAGGCCTGGATCAAAGTGTGTATCACTGTCTCTGTGTGTGTGTGTGTGTGCAAACACTGAGCACATGTGGGTGTATATTCGAAAATGCGACACTAGATGTACAGACGAGGGCACTAACTCAAAGTTATGCTTTTGTGTGAGTTTGAGGGACAGAAAGACTCAGAAGGATAGTATATGCAGGCCCAAGTATAAGAATGAGACACTAATTTATAGGTGTTTGTGTGTGTGTGTGTGTGTGTCTGTTCCCGCGCACGGCAGCATTCGGCAGACAGAAAGACAGGAAGCACTGCTGTGGGGAGCAGGAACAGCGGTGCTGATCAAAGCCCAGGCGGGTGACACTATGGGCGGAGTGCCATTGTTTATTCACCATCCACCTCTCCCTTTTGGCAGGGCGAGGTGAGCATGTGTGCTTGTGCATGTGTGTGTGGTGACGGACAGAGTTTGAGACAGAAAAGAGTTCGAAGAGTTGGAAAGATAGGGTGTGAGAGAGAGCGAGAGAGAGAGATGGGGGGGGGAGCCTGTGTGTTTGTGTGTGTGTGTGTGTGTATGTGTGTATGTGTGTGTGTGTGTGTGTGTGTGTGTGTGTGTCTTTGTACCTTTCTCTTGGCAGGCTAATGTGGGCTTGAGTTCTGTCAGATTTGGCAGCTGCACATTTCAGGTGCACTCATACATACACTCTCCACACACACAGACACAGATCATGTACTCCAGTAATGCCGCTAACCTAACTATTAAACTTCACATTCACCTAAAACCCCTGCGTCTCATCAAAGACAAAATCCATCCACAAATGGACACGCTTAAACCGAGACACCACATGGAGGGAAAACAGACGACATGAAAAAAAGTTGGCCATGCCCCAACGCTTCACAATGGCTTACTCCATATTGGCTCCCATAGCCCTTACCTGATATGAATAGACTGGACAGTTGAAGGCAAATTTGACTTTCATCTTGCTTTCACCTTCCACAGTCCTTTGACACTGGCCTGGTTACAGTGCATTAAAACTGCACACTCCTTCCTTGCACACAGTTATGAGATAATTGAAAACCTAAATATAACCGGCTGCATCTGACTACGACTCCATGTGAGAGATCATACAGAGCGAACAAAGGCAGGAAGTGAGGTGAAACATTAGAAGGGGAATTTACAAAAACCCAGATTATCTTTATCTAATGTCTAATGTGTGACACTGCGGCTTCCTGTTACTGACAGATGGATGTGTTTAGCTTTGTTCAATAGTATATTGCTGAATCTCGCAAAGTAAATGTAACCCATGCCCAAAAACAAAACGTTCTTTATCTAAAGTTTGTTATGATCATCTATAGTTGTAAGTTAAAAGTACTAGCTCAGCTGAAGTATGTCAGTACATATATTTAAAGGTGCACTCAGCCGTTTTGGACAAGAAATTCAAACTCAGAATTCTAATATTTACAATATTAATTAGGTAATAATACAAAGCTCTTCTCAGAGGAAAATATAGTTCCAAGATCAGTGTTTGAAGCTAGAAAAGGTAAAGTAAAACGTTAAGAAATGATGTTGTCCTTTAAGTTTGTTTATTCAGCTATAAAAAGAAGAGAGTTTGTTTATTTAGGCATAAAAAAAATCTTTCCCTTATGATTATTCCCCCCCCCCCAAAACTATGTAGTGCACCTTTAATGTAAACCGGTTGTGTTGTCACTTTAAACTGCAGTTCACCGTTAGGCGCTTCATGATCCTCTGAACAGAGACTCTCAGTCCTGCTGTGTGTTTAGCTCTGCTAGCTCTAAGCTATTAGCTCCGTTAGCTTGATTACCTGTGAGCTCTTTTTAACCAAAAACATCACAGGACTCCGCTGCGAATGGCTCATTAGCCTTTTCTCCTACATTAAGATACAGCACTTACAGCAGCTTTAATTTGAAAAATCTCTGATAAAAAAAACAAAACAGCAAAGCTATTGTATGTGGTGCCCCACTGATGTGCCTGCTCATTAATCTGGACATTGTACTAACCAGCTTGTGCACGTCACGTGTGCTAAAGTTCACAACACCCACTTCGATATTTAGTCTATTTGCTATTCAAACTGCAACTCAAAGTGTCCATGTCTGTGACAACACACACCAGACAGGCACACGCCGAAGCATTCTGTATGTACACACAAACACAAACACACACACACACACGTCATGCTCCCACGCACACCACACAAAAATACCCCTCCACCTAAACGTCAGTTATGCAAAAAACCCCATATAATGAACATACTTAACTGTACTACCATTGTTCTAAAAAAAGGGGTTTATGAGATACAAAGGTCTCTGCAGTTAACACCCACATTTAAGAAGTCACAAGTACAGTAGAGTCACAGAGGGAGCTAAATTCGGGCTAGAAATGGCAGAACAGGGCTGGTGAGGGAGGGAAAAAAAAAAAAAAAAGGGACATCTGATCCGGTGCAGCATGCATTCAGAACAACTGTTTTGGGATTATCCCGATTCAAATGTGCGGCTAACTTTGATGTTATTTTCTTCCCCTCCCATTGTCTGAAGCCCCTCGCTCTCTTCATAATCCGAGCCCTTTGAAGTGAGCAGCATGGAAACAATGTCAGCAGGCGACACACTCCCTCCGATGGCCCACTGACAGCTCTCAGCCATTTCTTTCTTTTTCTCCCCTCGCTCCCCCTTTCTTCCCTTGTCCTTCTGTTTGCTGTCTCAATCCTCACACTTCCTCCATTCCTTTGTCGGTCCTCCCGCTCTTTCTTCCCCTTCATTGTTTACCATCTCAGCCTTATCCCCTCCCTCTGCTTTCAAGTTAACACCAACTCTATTTTATTTTTTCATTTTGTGTTTATCTGCTGTTTGACCGATGTTTCCTCTCTCTCCCTCAGTGATTGTCTTCTTCCCCCTCATGTCTGGCCTTTAATAAGCAATTTAATCATTAATTGGAGTCTCATTAGCGGTTGGTTAATACAGGGGGGATCATAATAATGAGGACACAGATAATGCAAACAGAAAGCCTTTGTCTGCTACCAACACAAATGCCAAGACCTGTGTCTTCTAACACAGCCTACAGCCGGGAGACTGTGTGTGTGTGTGTGATAGTATAGTTAGATTACAAGACAACATAGCTACAATACAAGCAAATGTAACCAGGGTCAGTGTCACCCAGTCTCCCTGAAAGTGACATTTAAATCCACAGGAAACATCACAACATAATGACAAACATCTCATGGTGATTACAGTAAATTAGAGATGAATTATTGTCCATTTAAGAGCCTGTTTACACCTGGTTTTAACATCCGTCCTGGGTGATCCGATCACAAATGGACAGCTACAAGTACAGGTATGAATGCACCCGAGTGTGACGCACTGAGGAGGCATTTGAGATCTCTCTGCCCACATTCAGAGGTGGTCTGGGCGGCAGGACTTCTCAACTGATGCCCGTTGTGAAACAGGAAGAAGGATAAGCCACAACAACAGGCATAATGGATTACATGCTGTCTGATTTCCATTTGGGTCACTTTAATGCAAATTACATGTTTGGATTCACCTAACCTGTCAAGGTATGTGGCAGATGTTTGCGAACACACTGTCGGTTTCAACCGATTTCACCATTGAATAGTAACCACAGAATCCCCAGACATTACGAACAAAATGTGAAGTTTTTTCTTTCATTGTAAAAAGTGTTCGACTATAATTACGAAAAGTCAACACTATACTGACCTGATACAGTAAAGACTAACCAATATTGTCTACTTCTCTGTTGTCATGGAGAAAGTCACCAGACTCCCTTAGGAAAATCACATAATTTAAGCTGTTGTAAGTTGTTAAGTTATCACCACCCAATTTCAAACAGTGCCGACAACAAATTCTTCAGTTTTTGGACTTTCTTTTAAATTTGGCAAATATTACACATGAAGTTTACCTTTAAGTGTCACTCATTAGCTGCATCATAGAAATATTATGTGATTCAATATTAGCTGACGCTTCATTGTCCCACTTGAGCATAAAAAAAGTCTGCAGCTCATGTCCCACAGTGCTTTGCATGTGTGTAGTCCCACTTGAAAAGATTTCCTACTGCTTTGTTGATCATAATCTGAGCACAATGAATGCGTCTGAACCACAATCAGCCTTTACTGTAAACCATGCAGTGATAACAGTAGAAATCTGGATATTTCAGACATTCGTGGCGTGGGGCAAGCCATCTCAGAGCACATCGGCTGCTTTAGGAGAGAGCTGGTGTCTGAGCGAGGGGGCGACTGGGCTGCCCGTAAGGAGAGGGAGACCTAAAGGGAGACTCACAGACCTGCCTCCTATACGGGGCAGCTGCAACCACAAACAGACAAGGTTGTGTTTGGAAACATGTCCTGATCCCAGACACAACAACCATTTATTTAGTGGGCCACACCCAATCAACTGCCACTGTGTCCCAGTCTGGTTGCTAAGGGAAAGAGGCAGAATAAAAGATCCTGTGAGTTCGAAAGAGAAATCTACATGGAGGAGGATGAAAATCAAGGAACAGAACAGGAAAAACAATGAACAAAATGTGTTTCATCTGCACATTCAAAAAAAAGTGTTCATTTCGAATAACAGAATTTCACGTTTAGGTTTAATTAGGTATAACGGAATAAACAGTAAGAAATAGAAAAATTAAAGGTAATGGTGTCTGATACAGAGAGACTGTGACTGAAGAAGTGGGGTGCAGCAGACAGCTTTATAAGCTTCTGCCAGACAAGGAGCACACAAGCCACTTAAAGACACTATGAAGTTTGCAACCAGCCATAAAAATGACAGAGCACATGCATACAAACTGTGGCCTGTGCTTTAACAAAAGAAAAAGCGACCCGTGTCTACTCTATAAAAGTCAAATCCAGACAAGGTTTTTTGGAGGATGCGGTTAACCGCCCACCCCCCCTCGCGCCCGCCTCCTTTCTCTGAGTCGAAAGGTTTGCCTCTGCAGGTGAACACTGCTAAGGGCACTGATACAGGAGAGGAAGCACATAAGACTGCAAGGAGATTGAGAAGATAGGAAGATAAAGAGAAATGGATAAAATGGCAGACACCTTGAAGGTTGACTGGAGCTTGTGCAGACGCGACTAGAAGTACAGTTTTTAATCCTCTCCATTGTAGTTGATAGTGTATTCACATGTACTGAAGTGGCAAGAGGCAAGTAAAAAGAAACTATGTAGTACTCAGACTTAACTTACTGCTTATGTAAACTCAGCTCAACTCAACTCATATCCAACAGTGTTATACTGGTGGACTGCTTTTCAAAACCTTGCACCTACATTACCCACAATGCAACTTGACATTGCTGTAGGCAATTCATTAGATCACATATTGCTTCCTCTGGAGCTAGAACAGGCTTTAAACTGCTTTTTTCACATGTGCAGTCGTCCTCTCTGACACCTGTGAACACACGTGTGAAATTGGTGGAGGTACCCTTTAAGTGTGATTAAGTGAGTGGTCTCCTGTGGGTGCCAGACACTGACCTTGTTGGCCTGATCGGCGTGCTGAGTCATTGTTCTCCTCTCTTTATCCCATTGAGCATTCGTCTCCTCCAACTGCTTCTCCATGGCCTGCTGCAGACGAACAGCCTCCTCCTTTGAGTCACACACAGACGTCTGCAGCTCCGCAATTAACTATAGGTGAGACAAAAACACGAGTGTTTGATTTTACTAGGCAGCACAGAGACAACTGACCACAACGTGTTAAACAAACTGGTCAGTGAGTAAATTAAACAATGAAGTTGTATGTCAGCTCTTGTTTATAAGTTAGACATACTTTTGCTAATGTCTGTTATGCAATCAACCTGTTGCCAGACGCAAAATGCAAAAGATTGATGGTTTGCTTTATTTCACTGGTCTCGTACAATGACTTGCAACAGATTCTCACATTTGTCATGGATTCGGGTGGAAGACACAATCACCTTGAATCACTGCTTTTCCCAGAGTCTCATGTCTTGTGTCTTTTTTGAGACGAGACAGAAAGAGAAGAGGGAGGTAAAAAAAAAAAAAAAAATAGACAGGAAGGAAAAAACAACTTCCTTTTGAAGAGCAGAGTGACTTTGTGTTGGTGAACTTGCGGTGCACACCAAGATGAAAAGGAAGTGCCTCAGCTTTGAAATCCTCCAGTCAAAATTAACATTCTATTTAAGCCACTGTCAGGGAAAGGCAGAGGGGAGATGAGAGAGAGTAAAAGAGAGAGGGAAAGGAAAGGAGCGAGAGGCGAAAGAGAAAGAGACATAGGTGGGAGGGGTGGGTGCCGCTAGCTTTGGGCTAGACAGATAATTGTTTACTGTGTTCAAGCTCTGGAGGACTAGCCCTGCTGGAATCTGCACACTGTGTGGGAGTTAGAGTGGTGTGGGTTCGACCACAGATAGAGAGAGATGAGAGGGAGATTAGGCTTATTTTGTCAGTGGGAAAGCCACATGAAAGCAACAAATGGCACATTATTATGGAACATCTTCTCTGGGCGTAATAATTATTTTGCAATATGGATTCCCTGCATCTGCTGGTCTGCAGCCCCAGGCGGTGGCGGCACACTAAACTAGTGAACTCAGCTGTCTGTGTTGTTATTCCTGTATATGTATATATATATATATATATATATATATATATATATATATATATATATATATATATATATATATATATATATATATATATATATATAAATACACGCCACAGCACCTTTCTCTCCGTCTGATAGCCAGCCAGGACTTTTTAAGTCTGTAATTGGTCTGGTGAGACTTGTCTCTTCCCCCAGCCTACTAGCATCTCTGTTTCGGGCTAAAGGAGGGATTACCTCTCCATGAACCTGAGGTAAAAAAAGAAGAGAAATGAGCAGGTCTGTGTTTATTCAACTGTTTGTAAACAGAAAGGTGAATAATCATATAATGATGGCCACCGTAGATTCTTCGCAATGTTAAGAAGTGCGAGAAGTTGTTGGCTAATTTTGAAAGAGCGCAGCAGTCAGAGACCAAGAACGATTTCTGGGGCGCCTGACTCTGCTGTATTTATTTTGTTATTCCTAACCTACTGTATTCCAGCTTTCAGCATCAAGTGAGGAGAATCTTAAGTTTCAGTCTGGCTCAATTAAAGTCCAAATTCTACATTTGCTTTGTCTGAGAATGGATGAATGGATCCACTATACATGAGTTTTGAAAGCATATGGAAAGGATTAGTGGTTCAATAGTTATTAAACATTTTAGAAGATTTCAGAGGGTTTATTGCCAATGCAATTCTGATTTGCTCAGTGATTTAAAAAGCATCCAAAGAGTGTCGTGTACCAAAGAATTGGAGCCAAAATGATAAGTCAATGACAGAATTAGTTGACAGAAATCTAATCTGCAACATTGTAAACCACTTTATCAGCTCTTTTTTGCATTCTATGTTCTTTTGATTATTTGAGAAACAATTTTTTAGACCAATTACTGAATCATCTACACAAGAACTTACATAAACATATTGGATTAGCCTCCATTAGACAACAGCTAACGTTAGCATTCAACCACTTCCTAGTTATAGCTACCGTTCAATAGTGTTATATGATGCAATATGAAAGGCGTAAATTAATAATTGCACATTTTAGACACTTATATATAAGCCTGTACCTGAATCGCAATGGATATAATAAAACAGTAATGTTAGCTAGGAAGTGGTAAAATGCTAACGTAAGCCAATTGGTTAACAATAGTGTAGTTTGATCTTGAAATATGACCTGTTCTCCATCCAGATTTTCACTGGAACAACATCTATCACCTTTTCAGTTGCTAATCAATCAGGAAGTGGTGAAATGATAATAATTTGTCAGATTACCTGCTTATACGACCCGTTGTATTAGTGATTAATCCAAGTCAAGTTCTTTACCCGCTTAACTATTTACTGGTCTCTACCAACTGCTGGAGGAAATATTTTGGTCTTTGCTTGTTAAATGCTCCACAATGTTCAATAGTGTTAATTCTTTCTAAACAGTTGCCAACTATGTTGACTGGGATGAACCGGAAAGAAAAAATTTAGGGTTGTAAAAACCAAAACAAAGCCCTAATATAGAGCAAAACAGCGTGTCGAGTTCTCGGTTGATGATTCTCTGCTGGTTCATCCCTACATTTGACCCCCTGTCACATTACGCAAGAACATACGATTTATTGGTAACATACAAGTACTGACTGAAGCAACTTTAACAATGAGCAAAAATCAGGAGCATAAACAGTGCAGGATGGTTCATTACTGTATTCAAGTACTTTTTTAAGCAGTGAAAATGCATCAAAAATGAATAAATAATGCAAAAGATCCTATTTGGTTAATACATGCCCAAGAGGTCACATGTGAACATTGTCTGTGGAACTTAACAACCACTATTGTGCAGAAATAAATGAGCTATATTTGCATATGGAGTGAACTTCGACCCCTTTCTTCCTGAACATGGCACCTCTAATGTACTGGGCCTCCCATGGCAAATTCTCCTCCGCCTCCTACCTACTCGCATGGTGGACGGTCAGGGATAAAGTAATGATCTCCCACAAGTGCCGAAGCTACCACCCACTGTACCCTGATCATTAAGTGGGGGAAGAGAGCACAGCATTGTTAAGTTCACAGGTCACCCAGGAGGACCACTCACAGCTAGATGCTTAACACACAGGATTGGATCGGAGAGACACTAATTAGGAGAGTCTGTGTGTGAGTGTGTGTGTGTGTGTGTGTGTGTGTGAATGAGAAAGGCAAAGAAAGACAGACAAAAGCCAAGAGAAAGGTGTGTGTGTGCGCTTGCACGTAAACATATACCCTTACGTGGTGCGTCTCCAGTCCCCTCAGGATAATGTATGGCGTGGTATGTTTTTAATTGGGCTATTAGCTATGCAGTTGAGCTCAAGAGCGATGCCCCCTGTCAGACACGGAGGGGTTAACAACTGGGGTTAGCCTTTGAGGTTCAAAGGCCTCTTGTTTACATTTGACTGAGTCGCCCCGAGGGAGGCTTCCACCTTTACCTTTTAAAACAAAGCTGCCCAAGCCCACGAAAAATATCCTGCATTAATCACGCATATTAATGTGTTTGCACCAAAAACTCACACCTTCAGCATAACCTTTCCGTATAACAACACACTTGAGCGAAGGTGTTGAATTCTGTGAGCCTTTTTCTCTAATGTCAGAGAGAGTGTTGTTTGTTGAACCTGTGCCAGCTTTGTGTCCCCAAAACAGAGGATTAATCACTTGTTGCTTTGTCTGCGGTGGCGTACCGCACCGCCATAGCGGGCAAACACGGCTGAACTTTCGCACAGCATCCCACTTCTTTTGAAGTCGAGCATTGTGTAACCTAATAAGCTACCGTTTTCTCACAACATCTGCTTGTCAACCCCGCTTTCAACTCTGTGCCTTTGCCAGCCAACCCAAAACGGGGGGATTTAAAGAGGAGAAGAAAGAAAGAAAAACAACACCCCCCCTCTTTGAATCTCCTCTTTGGGTAACGAGGTGCAATTACGGCCAAATGATTGTGATATTTTACCCTGCTTCATAATCAAGAGGAAAACTCTTTTCTTTTGTAATGTAAACAGTACTTAGGGCGTTTTGGATCTTTTAAACTGGGGAAGGAGAAGCGGTCTGAACTCTCCAAGACATTCTTCTGAATGACAGAGTGTGTCCTTGGAAGTTATATACCTGGTGGGGGTGAAGAATTACCTCAGTTTTAAATGGGCTCAGTCTGAGGAGACGAGCAGTAATGTTTAACATATGGCCCTCGATGATGCCATGGCGGGAGGAAGGGAAACAGGTATGGGGATGAAAAAAAGAGGTAACGGGTGGGAGAGAAGAGAAAACTAGCCAACAGAAAGGGGACAAACTGAGTAAAACAAAATTTAGGCAGTCAAAGTGATTGTTTCATACTGATTTACACAATGCTGCACAGGCTACTTCCACTTGCGCCACATGATATCGCAGTTGACATGGTGAGAGTTGAAGAAGGAGTCAGTAAACTTCTCATATTTGCAATATGCGGTCTGATTATAATTCTATATATAAGAAAAAGTATGCAGTTAATGCACAACACAAATTGATTATATATCAAATTCATCCAGTGCTGATTTGGTGCTATGATAATCAAAGGGTCAAATCATAGACTAAACTATAAATTAGCTTCAACACAGAAGACACTGTTAAGTGTAACAAAACCCGTCTGAGTTGGCTTTTGAAGTGTAACATGACTACGCTGTGACAATAAAGGCATTTTAATAGTTTTAAAGAGAGTGCCTCGTAGCTTTTCTTGTGATTATTTCATCCCTATCCAAAAAGCGACTCTAACAAAAACTTTCAGCGTGACGCTACGACGCACGCTGAAGTTCTGGAAGTTGGCACGTAAACGTTTTCCATCTGTCCCCATTCAAGCAGCACTACATCATTTGGTTGCCATCGGTTTTAAGGAGAGACTGGAGTAAAATAGATAAAAAGTAACTAGCGTGATGTTGTCATTGGCTTCTATGCGAACCAAAAAAGGTGAAATATGTAAGATAAAATTGGGGGCAACATATCACCACAAACTGCTGCTAACGTGACATCAAGCATGTTTAACTGTATTTAAAAAGGCCAACATTAACACTTTGGTGTGACACCTCTGGACACCAGACAGCGGAGATTTAGATATCCTTTACTTAACACAAACGTCTCTACTTTTACGTTTAGATGTATTTATCGAAACTCTGTTCAACCCTGATGCCCATATGACACAGGATATGTGTTTGTGCACATGCTCTCCAGTGCGTGTGTTTTCATGTGTGCTTTCTTCAACCCTCCCATCAGTACATTTGTCGAATCTTTCAAGCGGTTCAGGGGAAAAAGAGGAATATAAAATGAAAGGGGTGGGAAATAGGGTAGAAGAGAAAAAGTGATTACCTGGGCAGACTTGGCGAGCTTCTGACTGTACTCCTTCTCAATCTGCTTCAACCTGCTGTTGGTCTGCAACAAGAAGGGAGAGGGGAGTGTGAGAAGGGATATGCAGACAGACGGATAGAGAGACACAAAGAGAGAGGTGGTTGTGAAATTGAATCTTCTGTCAGGAAGTGCACACGTTACCCGCCCAATATGCCCATGCTCACACACGCACAAACACACTCATGTTGACCTCTGCCACTTGGCAGCATGTCCCCACGGCGCAGGCCTGTTGGCCCCTTTGGCACACTGCCCGTCCCAAGGTTCATGTGTGCCAGCAGGTAGTGACGGGCATGGTGCACAGTGGGCACCACTCCCCCTTTGATCCCCTGCCAACAATTCATCACTTTACAAGAAGGGGAGCAAGTGGAAGGGGGGGAGGCTAATGTGAAGCTGCCACTTAGCCATAGGAGGAAAAAAAGAGAGACGATCAGGAGAAGCCAGGAGACACAACATGGTGGAGACAGAAACAGAGTGAATGGAGATTGTTGTTAGGAGTTTATTGAGCGGCGCTCCTCTCTTTGTTTTCAGTTGTTGCTCTATGGGAAGCTAGCCAGCTGGAAGCAAAGACTGCGAGTGTCTAATACAAGATCTGTCTCCGTTCAGCTCACCGCGTTGTGAAGCCAGAGTTTCAGTGATGGGCTGAACAAGTGGAGAGTGAGATAATGAGGTGTGAAGTGCTGGAATCCTATGGGGATGTAAATGGCTGGCTGCCTGTATACGAGGTGACAGGGTCTATATAAGTGCTGTAGAAAGACTACGGCCCAAATTAAAGTGGGATATAGGTCATTATTTGAAAGGCAGGCAAGTTTAAAATTCTGAGTTTAAATGTCTCGACCAAAACTACATAGTAACTCTTTTGCTAAAAGCCAAGTGGTTATATTTACTTTATACCACATAACTGGGTTCTTTTGCATCACTGCATGCCTGCTACACTTTGTTGAATTAATTTCTCTGTATGTGTAACTGAAGATACATCTCATCTCATGTCAAGGCAAGAAAGTCTAAAAACTGTGAAAAACTCTCTATTCTCTATACCCCAGCAAGCAGCTCGCAATGTCAATGACATTTGAAGCAACAAAGTATAACACCACTTAATTGTTGGAAACGCCTTTGTATTGACCATAGGAAACATTAAAATACCAATATAAAAAACCTGATTTATACACACACACAAACCAACATGCACAAACCAACACGCACAAACACACGCGCTTTCTTGTCCTGACAGCTGGTGACAGACAGACAACCCACTAACACACCGTTTCATTAAACGCACCCCTCGCAGCCATCAACACCTGAGCTGCGTTTGGACTCTGCGCCCCATCAGAACACTTCCTGACAAACACGCCGTCCCGCTCGGAGCGGTCACACCTGTCACCGCTGAAACAGTGAGCCGTCACCAAGGATACCGGCCTGTCTTCCTGCGCCAGGACTCTTTTGAGTGGCAGCCTGCTCGTCCCTAGGGGCCCTATAGCAGCTGATGAGAGAGGGCTAGACAAAGAAGGATGTAGAAAAGACGAGAGAGGAAGGACTGTGTGTGGGAGTGGGGCGCAAAAGGAGGCTTTCTATGTTCTTTTCCTTACAGCTGAAACATTTGTTGTCCCCTTTTGCTGCTGCAAAAGAGCTCCATCCTTGGGCTGGAAGAAAATGTGACATGGCAATATATTGAATAACTTCCATCTTGCGATACATTATTGATACACTGGTGCCAAATACTGATATTTTTATGAAGAGATGCCAGCGCTTCCAGTGGATTGTCTTGCAAATCGGACTTATTGGGTCACTACTTCATGACTCCTCGTGGTGGTGCTAATCAAATGAATGAATAAAGTAAGCAGAAGTTAAATAACTGACGACAGGGGGATAATGACCAGCAGTGTGGAGTTACACATAGTTACATTCTTCCGTTAAGCATTTTAACTCAAGAACTGTTCTGCAGTTCGGACTTCTGCCAGTTTAAGGCACATTGGAATGATGGCAAACGTGGATATTGACAAGTTGCAGTCTGTGTGTGAAAGAGATACAAAGTAAAATTCTATACATTTCCTTGTACTTTGTTTCATCTCACTTGTCTAATTCTGTGAATCAGACACCCCGTGCAGAAAATAAATACATAATTCCTGCTTTTTCCATTTTAAAGCAACTTTTTTCTCGTCTTGTACTGTATTGAGAATTGCAGAGCTTAAGCTCTCCTTTTCAAACCAAGCATGGATTTTAGTCCGAAAATTGGACGACCTCAATGTCTGCTGAAATGTTTGACCGATGAAATCCTTGTTCCAGCTGATGTTCAGGTCAAAACAGGAGAAAACCTTTTCAGTTTGGTCTCATAGCATCTCCGTCAACGACCAAGTCAAGGACAATAAATGGTTTGAGATCGCCCAACGACTGATATACAATTATGCTAACAGAGCAGATATTTAATTGATTACGCTACAAGTTGGTCATGGAGAGGGGCATTTGTGGTCCAGGGAGGAACTTGGATGTAAATTACCCAAATCTGACCTTGAAGTGTACCTCGCAAACAGGAGTAACAGGGAAGAATTTGGAACAAGGCACTGCAGGTAATTCGCACTGGACCCGGTGTGCATAATTGTCATGCAGAAAAAACGTATGCCAACTTTCTATATTGCTGCATCGCATTTTCGCACTTGTGGGAAACGGCTTTTACTCTGCGATTCCCACCCACTACTCCATCCTGACCACATCGCACTTGACATGACCCTGTGGTGGGTGATTTTCTTTAAGGATCATTTACAAGCAGGCAACATTTCTAAGAGGAGTGATAGCAAAAAGATGAGACTTAAATGTGGCTCATTAGTGAAAATATTTACATGAATGTTATACATCACCATCACTTTTACAATTGACTGTGAGGCAATGAGGTGACTGCACATGCCTGTGTTTTCACGTGAGCGGATTCATGGAAAACATATGGCCATACTGACATGCAAACAGGCTCAGATGTTTCATAAAAACATAAAGAGCTTGCTACTAGCCTATTCCTTTTTACCTACAGTCACTCGGGGGAATTTAGCAGGAAGGCATTATACAACATCATACATTATACAGCTCAACCATCCAGACACACATTCAAAATGGCTGGAAATAGATGAAGATATGGATAGTACATGCAAGGAAAAATAGCCCAACAGAACTGTGACAAATACAAAGGGAAAATCAGAGCTAAATTAAAAGCCCAGCTCTGTGTGTGTGTGTGTGTGTGTGTGTGTGTGTGTGTAAGCACTTTCAAAGAGACTACCTGTGCCCTGCCAAAGGCATTTTAGTGCTGAAGGCACTTTGAGGCTGTATCAGGCTCTTCAATCGCCTCTTAATCCTAGCTGTGTGTGGAGTGCGGCTGCTTTGAAGTGTGTGTGTGTGCGTTTTTGTACGGGTCCTTGTGTGTGTGTGTGCGTGTGCTGAAGAGAGTGGAAGTGGATCTGAAGGCAAGGCATGCACCGCTTACCAGAACTTTATTAATAATCTGCAGTGGGAACCGGGCCAAACACACACACACACACACACACACACGCACAGTACACACTTAAAAAAGGACAGACGGGGGTGGCGGACAACAGGGTGACAACTTTCTCTCTCTCTCTCACACATGCGCGCACACGCACACACACTTGAGCAAAGATATGCACACAGCTTATTCAAACACGGACAATGGACAAACAGGATGCGTGAAGGCCAAGCTCAGATCCAGAGTCTGATCTAAAGCTGCCTGGAAATTAAATTTGCTCAAGGTGTGCAGTCCCATTGTTTGGAGTGAACCGCTGCTAAAGGAGGAAGAAACCAAAGTAAACATTTCTCGATAGAGTTAATGCAGCCAACACACGATAACTCTGTGTGTGCGTTCAAGTCAAGTGTGTCTGTTTCCAGTACAGTGCAGTCTATAGTCCTGAGCAGGATATTGCCTCCATATGGCATTCCCCCCCCCCCCGATATGTTTCCAATCATCTCGCGTTGCTAAAGAGCAATTATGTTTTTTCAGCATCGTCCTACAGCTGACCTCTGACAGGAGATCGTAAAAAACACTGACGCAAGGATGATGTCACTCCACGCACAGAAAAGGACAATTTCGACGACCGACTGACAGGTGATTGGGTCGAGGAGAGGGACTGTTGTGCAACAATGACTCACCTACAGTAAAGACGCTAATTCAGTGGTTGTTCTCGTTTTCACCCTACACGCGCACGACATATAATGCACACCAGGGATCTGATTTATGGGGTGCATTTCTTGAAAGACCAAAAAAAAAAAAAAAAAAAAAAAAAAAGATTTCAAAGAGAAGCACCCCCCCGCCCATTGCTCCACAAAGCCTTCAGTTTTAGTGGCAGCGGTATTTGTAAGCATTCAAAACAATCCTCTGTTCACTACGCATGTCTCTCATAACAATTTGAGTTCAATCTGCCAGCGAGGGAGACCTGGGAGATGTTATTTGCTCGTTTGTCTGTAATCATTGCTGTCTTGCTGTGTATCTGCGTGTGCGAGAGAGCGAGTTGGTGCTGTAATGACAAGAGGCTTTATTTCCATTTCACAGTTTGCCATCACTGCCTGTCAGTAGTGATTCTCTTAATCCCCGCTGCTCACTGTCACCGTTGCATCTCTCTCATACACACACACACACACAGTACAGAAATAATGCATCACGGGCACAAGCACAGACAGGCATACGCGGATAAACATACATCAAAACGTGCCGACACACACGACATGCAGAATGTTCAGAGATTGCGCGCTCAACAAGCCGGTTCTTGGTATCAGAAAACCAATTACACCCATTAGCATCAGTGTGAGTGGGCTTAACATCTAACCCTCATCACAGGGTCAAGAAAAAAAAATTGGTTTGAGGCGGTGAATGTGTAATGGATGGAGTTCCTTGTAGAATCGCAGATTGCTTCAACATAAGCAGGTGGACGGACTTTGAATCCACAGAAAAAGTGTCTCATTCAGGTTTTCTGTGTACAGATCTGTGTAAATGGTTACATGGGCAAAGATCTTGAAGGGATAGTTCAGGCTTTTTTTTCGGGGTTGGGTTGTATGAGGAACCTATCCATAGTCAGTGTATTACCTTTACAGTTTTTACCCTACTATTACCTTGGGAATGGGACCCCCAGCCCCACCAGAAGAAACAAAATATTTAATTGATGATGAATTGTTTTATCATTCTTTTCAAAGCTAGCAGACTCCTTTGACGAAAACAGTAATTTTACCTCGCAGAAGACAGAGTTTGGTGAATCTGTTTGAACTCTGTAAAACACCGAAGTCACAAATCAACACAAACTAACAGATGGAGGCAGTGGTACACTCGCAAATATTCTCTGAGGTAAAGTTACAGTTGTTGTCAGAGGGGTTTGGTACCTTTGAACAGGGCAAGGATGGATAAAACAGCTTCAGTTCCTCGTTGGAAAGGAATATCTGACGGAAAGATGAAACAGTGAAAACATTATAAATAGTGTATCTTTTTTTTTTTTTAGGTTGCCTGCTTTAGGGTGGCTAAAATAAATTTTGCTGCTGACACCATCCGTAGCTGTACATCGCTCAGTATCCTACGTCGCTCCTCCTGCTGCAAACTGGGGGCGTGCGGGCCGCCGTCCGCTGTAGGTAATACATCGTCTATGGAAAAGTACCTTGTAAACCCCACTTGAAAAACCTAAACGATCATTTTAGCTTGAGACTGTATTTTGCTAAAGGAAATGTAGAGTTTCTCTACTTGGTCATTGAACTTTGATCGAACTGTGATGTCTGTCTAGTTTTCTTCCTAGGTAGACCTCACTTCCCCATCTATTTATGCCTCCATCCTTACTTTGATCAATAAGTCTGCCTGATGTTCAGATGTAGGATGATTCCGAGTTGAATTAGAAACTTAACCCAAAAAAACAAGAGCCCAATATCATGGTGTCCCACTTAAAACTCCACTTCAAACCAAAGTGTAATCTATAGCGTGCAACAAGATGGGAGCTGCCTGACGCCATGTTTTAATGCGATTGAGAAAGTGTGTCGCTTCCCTCCCTCCTCTTGGATGACTTCAAAAAGTGAGCAAGGGAGCCGTGTGATGTTTTTTTGGGACGGCAGAGCCTTTACTTTGACTCTTTCATCTGCTGGGTGAGTCACTCTCGCTCTCTCTCTCCGCCGCCGGGCCCGATGGTGCACTGAGGAAAACGGGGAGCTCAGATAGGTCTGGGCATGCGTACACGCACACAAACACATAACATATGTTCATACACAAACACAGGAACACAATCCTGAGCACTTTAATGTGTGTTTGCGCAGCAGCTATGACGTAAACATATACTGACGGTAGACGAATGCTAAATTCAGACACACCATTTGAATAATATGACTGCTGCTACACCAAACACCCCAAACTACCTCTTTCACCCCTAAAATCAGATCCTCTGCTCTGCCTCCTCCATCTCTTTGTCTCCTAGTTAGCCTGTTAGTGTGAGGTGAATGTGGGCCCTCTTTGATCCTCCCTCAGCCTGTGTTTCTCTCCTCCTTGTCTAATCCATGACCGACTGAATAATGTGATTTGGTGTATCTCCAAGTGGCAGAGGACCAACCTAATAAGTCAGCAGTGACAGGGGGGCAAAGAGGGAAGAACAAGACGTGACTATGGCGACAACAATGACAACAACCTCGTACCACCATCTTCTGGCTGAGAGGGTGAACAGTACGCTTACCGAGCCTGACAGAACGTGGTGATAGAGGGTCGGGATCAACGTGAGTGGGGATGGATTGATGGATGGGTATACCAGTTCTCCCTAGTTTCACTTCCAGCATGTTGAGAAAATTCACTAACATAAAATAATAATAAAATATTAATTTTCCTTTTACCTGTTGTGCTGTTTGTCAATCCAGATTGTTTCGGTTAGGGTAAGAATGGTTCTAGATTATTGAATTTGTGCATATACAAAGATAGCTTAATGAATAACAGAAGGAATGTTTAGTTTTATAAACAGTTTTTTTTTAATTCCATCACAGGAAAGGGAGTATAAATAACGGCAACAAAGTTAAGAATAAATCAGTGATGTAGCACTTATTGGTCAAATAGTTATTTTAAACAATGGTACTGGTCTAGAATTGTTATATCGGTCCATCCCTAGTAGAAACTATTGTCTTTCTACTAAACTACCCCCAAGAACTATATCACAGCTCCTCAAGGAAGAGTAGCTTAGTTCCATTATAGTAAAAAGATTGCACACATCTCTACGGCTTATATTGCCAAGACTTGGCAACTCACAGAGAAACAATCAAGATGTATAAAAAGCACTTTAAGTAAGAGGAAAATGTATATTTTTGATTTGGGGCCGAACTGCTAATGTGAAGACGAGGACATACACGTTCAAAATACTGTATGATGATATACTATGATAATATGTATCATCACTACTTGTGGACTTTCTCCTTGTGTCAATTAGAAAAGAAGCACAAAGCATGAAGGCTGGCAATGTGTGGAACCGTAACTTCAGTGAGAATCTAGAAAAATCAGCTGTGTGCATGTTTTGCACTAAAAGCTCCTTGGGTGGTCCGCTCACAAGTGCACGGCTCTAAATATGGATGTGAATGCACAACAAGAATGCGCTGAAGATGCATTAAGATCCAATCAGTGGAACCACATATAAGGACGGTCAGGGACGCGTGTGTCCACACTTGGAAAAACAGTGCGAAAGCAGATGGGTCTCCGGCCACATAAAACGATCGCCTAGTCAGCTTTGTTGCAACAAACAAAAGTTATATACAGATGATTTTCTTTTGCCAAACAACTTAAATGAGGGTTTGAAGTCTGTGCCCTGGCTGAAACTGCGACTGCAATCCTCTTCCCCAGCTGTGTTACTCATCACAAACAAGTTTCTTTTTAAGCAGCAGTTTCTCACAGATGGAATCATACGTGAGTGGGAGACCGAATCTGCTCACAAATGATCACGGAACACACCATGAAAGAACCGCAGCCCACCATGAACTGAGGTTTAAAGACAATCTGGATTCATCATATCAAGAGAAGGCCACACATTTGATCAAACGGAACTAGTCAACTTAGAGTCTGCACAGTGCATTATCCAAGTCCAGTTTGTAGTAGGGATAGACCGATTGTTGGGCTGATATTCAGCATTTTTCCAATTATCTGTATTTACTTCAGCTCTGGTAAACAATCTCTCACTCGTCCCGCCCATTAGATCATCTGATTGTGATGTGTTACCAATCAGTAGCCGATGATTAACTGATTAACTAAATTAATGAAATAAATTTAGCGGACGATAATAAAAATAGCAGAAAAAGGAAGTAAAGTACCTCAACTTAAAACAGTACTTCAGGAAATTGTACTTCATTCCATCACTGTTTTTTTTTTCATCAAGACTTTTGCTGCAAATGAACATTCCAAATATTAGTTATTGGCCTCCTTGATAATAATTATCGGTATCGGCCCTTAAAAAACCAAATCGTTCGATCCCTAGTCTGTAGTTAAATGTTTATTAGAAGATGTGATACCAAAGAACATCAGCACCTAGACTGTCACTTGTTGTCTCATCTAGAAACTGACCAACACTCGATTTTTGGGTCCAAAGATATCGATATTAGAAAGAAAAAAATGTTTCTGCATTATAAAGAAAGTTTTCATATTGGTGCAGGAAACTAAACCGACACAGATATATCATTCCTATCATCATCTAAAAGCCTTTACAACTACAGTATCATTTCATAACTAGTTGCACAAAAGGGAACCTCACACCTCAGCTCTCCAAACCAACCTAACTTTAAAGGAAGACGCTCTCAAGTTTTTGGATGAACATAGACTCCATCTCCCTCACGCAAAAACCTGCGGGAGAAAAAAGGGTCTAATTGCAAGACAGAGGCCTTCATACCACAGCTTTCTAATGCCAAACCTGTGTGTGAGTGTGTGTGTGTGTGTCAGAGAAAAGAGTGAGCGCTGTCGTGCCTTTCATGTCAACAAGTCATGAGGGACTATGTGCCAGAGGGACACTGCTGCTGTGTCAGGGGGTGCAGGGATTGGCTACTGCATGCCAAAAAGCTGCTTTCTCATTGGCTGATGTTTGCCTCCAGGTGGTTTTGTCACACTTGGTTAGTGTTTGATGAAATGCCCTGTCCCTTTGATCTGAACTGAAAGTAGGCATGCACGTGCACACACACACACACACACACACACACACACACACACACACACACACACACACACACACACACACACACACACACACGAAAGTACTACAAATACGCACATACACACACAGACGTTGTGTTTCTACTACTTGCTTGAGGAATCATCGGTAGATGTGGGCTTCAGCCCGTCCTCTGTCACTGTATGTATTTTGTGCAGACCCACTTTACTACGCAGGTGTTTGGCGACAACTAACAGCCACATGCACACATGTGCAATATGTAAACATACTAAGTACATACGAGTGTGCGTTCTCGCTCTTACACACAAACTCTCCGGTCCGAACAAACATATCAAATAGAATTTGCACATTTAATCTCTTCTTGCAGTTCAAAGAGGCATGCTCTCCAGACAGAGAGAAAATATTAATTCAAGGTTCCAGACGTTATTCACTTCCTATCAAACCTGAGCCCTTCTGATCTTTTGTCTCACCGTATCTCTGATCTCTAGTATTGACAAGCGGGGAGTGAGTAGGACACAGCTGCGTTAGGTGAAGAGGTCCAACACAAAGACCTTTTCTCCACTAACTAAACTCTAAGCTTATATAATTCCTTTCGTTCAGCACAGATTGAAAATGTGACCTGTGTTTTATACGCTAGTGGTCATGCAGAAGAGCGTGAGCATGTGATAAAAAAAAAAAAACGTGTTCCCACACTTCCTCACAGCCAAGCCCTGATTTCGAGTAAGGCCAACTCTTTACGGACAGCCCTAGTGTTTTGCCACAGTTAGGTGGTGGTGGTGGTGGTGAACGAAGGAGGTGTGGAGTAGAATAAAAAAAGTTAGATAAGGAGGTGGTGGTGTGAGTGAGAGGCAGGATTCGTGCTCGCTGTGGCCCAGAGATGAGGCGTCTTTATCAGGCACAGAGGCAGCTTCACAGGGCCCTCAGTGGAGAACGGAGATTGGGAGGTCTGAGGTTGTGTGTGCTCAGTCTCACCCATGAACACAGTCACACACACATTCAAAAAGATAAACTTCAATAGCACCCCCCCCCCACCCCCCCACACACACACCTTCTTCTCAGCCTACCTCCATCACTTTTCCTTCGCCATCTTTTTGATGCAGCTCAAATGCATGGAACTATCTTAACGTCTGATCTTATCTCCTCTGATATTCTGTTTCTCATTATTTCATTCCAACAGCTTCGACTGTCTACTCCCAACCCCCGCCGCCCCCCCATCCCCCTGTATCCCTCTGTCTCTCCCTTAAACGCATGCGTCTTTGATGGGAATCCATTCATGGATTTAATGGATTTCTCTGGCCTTTTTTCCAGGATCTGGGAGATGTGTTCAAAAAAAGAAAAAAAAGAGGAAAAGCTGGCCTGCCCAGGCTCTGCTTCCAAGAGCATGGTGGACTGCAGAGGACAGCATTTCTGTCTGCATCAAAAGAATGAGAAATTTTCAGCTTACAAAACAGGCCGAACCAGTCAATATGGATCTGAGAGCTGGCTGACTTCAATCCCATGTGAAAAAAAAAGCAGGGCACAACGAAGTAGTGAAACTTCTCCCTGCCCACTCCGAAGTCAAACTTGGAGACAGATTAGAAAGTAGAAAAAAGGGGGGAAAGTAAGACGCTCAACCTTTGGTGAGTTTTTTTTTTTTTTTTTGCATGTGTGCACTTTCAGCTGACAAAAAAAGATGGAGAAATCATTTATCTATTTCATAAAAAGTAAAACTAGCACATTGCCTGTAGTGTTATCAGTTTAAGTTCAACATTCAGCCGCACTGCTTTGAATCGACTCCAGATTCCGCGTCAACTGTGGGTCATTTTTGTCCCAGAGTACGGAAAAAGAGCAAAGAGAGAGAGGAATTAAAGTGCGCCAGCAGGATAATATAACTCTTAGCTGTAAAACATCTTTCATATATCAAAAAAGGGACTGATAGAGATGGTATGATTTCTTCAAATGAGGATTACCCTGTAATAAGAACACTCTTTCCCCTCGGCCCTCTCTCCCTTCAGTACCCCTGGCTCTGTGTGCCATATGGAGCCAAAATGGCCGTTTGGGTGCTTTGGAGGTCCCTGCATTCCCGGGCTAATGCTGCGCAGCTGGCGCGGGATGGTGTCTAATGAAAAATGCTCTCTTTGATGGGCCCTGCCGAGGGATTAGGTTCTGATCAACACCACCTTAGGTCAGCTTCCTGCTAGACCAGCACAAGATTATGAGTGATTTCCCCGCCTTGGGTCCAGTTTCTGTAGAGAAGAGGGGAGCAAACATGAGACAGACATAGAGAAAGGAAGGTGGGGGGGGGGACCTTAGAAGTTCTTATTGAAGTACTTCCTGGTTCACTAAGATAGCAAAAAGCAAAGCTGGATAATGACTAAACTGATAATGTTGTGGTTTCCCCGCTATGTCGGTGTATCCTCTGATGGTAAGAGGGTGAACCAAATGACTTGATTTTTACAAATACATTAAGTACATGTGCTACGAATTCTAATAGCATCATTACCTTATTGAATGTTCTGTCTAAGGATCAGGACGTAGTAAAGTACTACAACAGCTATAAGCTGTAGCAAAGCTATAAGGCCCTTTGGGTTGGGTCTTATCTTATATCCATTATATTATTTGGGCCCCTTAGATGTGGAATGACCTGCTGGAGGTGAACAGGGACGCTTTAAAGGGGCAATATGTCAAAATTTGATCTAAGGAAAATTCAAATACAAAATAAAATCCTCAGCAGAATGTGAAAAGTAACAGTTTAATGTAATGACATCTATTTATGCAGCAGAGACGTTAGAATGCACACAAACTAGCCCCAGCCCATCCCACTCAAATGCTTTTGCGCTAGCTGTTTAACAACAACACACATCTGGTTCCTTAGCTCTCAGTTCTGACTGCTAGCTTCAAGGCTAACTGAGCTTCCTTGTGTTGCTCCTTATTTACTTTGAGTTTAATTTCGACAGGCAGCCAATTCTTACATAATGCACCTTTACAAAATCCCTCTTTAAACTTGCTTTTTATGGATTTCACTTTGTTTTCATGAATTTACTGTTTGTTTAATTAGCCTTTGTTGCAATTTATCATAACATATATATCATATATTCATTAAATGTTGCGTAATCACATTATGTTGTGTGTTTGAAAAGCTCTATAAAAATAAATCTATTATCATTAAAAGGTATTATATTCACAAGTTGAAGATGAACAGGTTTATACTACTTGAATGGCATCACAGACACACCAGGAACAGGTTGCAGCAGATCTTTGCTACAGTAGTGAACTCAACCAAGCCTTCCTCCACCTGTGGGCCTGTCAGGTAGAGTGGGTCGTCTACTAATCACAGGAGGCAGTTCGATTCCTGGCACCTCCTGTCCACATGTCCTTAAGCAAAACACTGGGCTCCTGATGGCCGGCACTCTGCATGATAACTTGCTGCCATCGGTGTGGTGTATATGCGAATGAGAAGTGAATTGCAGAAGGCTTTGCATAAAAGTGCTATATAACTTGTCCCAGTCCCACACACGCAGACTCACAAACACAACCTGTTCTCACTGACAACACTGATGAATAACAACAGCTTGATAGGGAGACAACATTGTTCACACGTTCTCTGACAAATATCTATGGGAGAAGGAGACGCACGCAGAGGCAGATGCTCAGAGAGAGAGTGGGAGTGGAAGTAAGTGATACATACAAATGATAAAAAAAGCTTGATTGTCTGAACAGGAATACTGCGAAAACAATATAACAAAACATGTTGTAACAGCCACAGGCTGAAAAACTGTCTTAACTCAGTGCTTGTGCACTGCGAAGCAGAACAAAGATGTGTCATGCTCTCTCTCTTGCAGTCAACTACCCATTCAACTCACTTTAACGTTAAAGGTGATTTTTTTTTTTACTTTAAACTGGCACTAGTAAAGTGCAAAATAAATGCTGACTACACAATGTAATAGCTACAAAATTATGACACCACCAGCGTTAAGATGTTCTGTGTTATTTTGTTCCATGTTATTTTGTCTGCCACCAGGCACAACGTCTCCTGGGGAAAAGGAGTCAGCCTGGACCATTTCTATCTGCTTTCATATCTCCAGTACAGACGTGACTAAACTCACGCTTTTGTCCAGTACTGTCGGTAGTTGTTACTCTGAAGGAAACAGAAAATGATCTGGTTATATTTGCCCAGAAAAATGCCAACTGGAACTGGCGGGGAGTTTGGGGGGGTATCTGTTTCCACTTTAATGTAAACAGGCATTGATCCACACAGGCAGTAAAGAGTAATGTAATGTGATGTATGCAGACAGTATCCTATTGGAAACTCAGTGTTTCCCTCCTACCGTTCACTCACCTTCTCCTGCGCAGCGTCCTTCTCCTGCTGGTGTCTTCTCTCAAGGTCGCTGCGGATGCACTCCATGTCAGAGCGGAGTCGGTCCAGGGATGCCTCTTTGTCCAGGAACATTTTTTGTTTTTCCTCCTCCCGGAGTAGTGCTAACTCAGCCAGCTGTTGCTTATGGTGTGCGTGGGCACCCTGGAGTTTCTCGCTGAGGCTCGACACCTCGGCCTCCAAATCTGAAATCCTCTGGAAGGAGAGAGAAATAGAGATGTAAAGTTGGTTCAGGTAAGTACTGTCCTGCAGATATCGAATGGATCCAACCTGCTGGGTTGGATTACATTTCTCGATATTCTTTTTATTCAGAACAGATAGAAAAAGGTAAACTGGAGTGCTACTTTTAGCTGAAGCTTACAGTACTTAAGAT